>CM055964.1:64197500-64785000 GCA_029531755.1 Holothuria leucospilota | reverse complement strand
TCAGTAGAAAGTCATTTTGGCAGAACTAAGATAAGTATAAATTTAGTAACGTCTTGAATAAGACTGAGATTAGGTGCGAAAAGAAGTGGAACTTTGTAAAGAAGTTAAGAACACGAAACGCAAAAGGCGTGAAGTCTAAATCTGAGTGCGGCGTCCTCCGCAGATGCAATCATGAAATTTAACACTGTTAGATGTAATTTAACAATTCTGGCATCTGGAATCCAGATAAGTATACAAATGGAAACATTTTGTATGATCTCGTGCATTACAATTCAACACGACCCTTGCCGCAATCTTGGAATAAGCTAAACAGTAGACTAATGACGACCACTGCAGTTTTCCTTCGAAATAGTCTCTGACAAGTATTTGGGGTCCTCTTGCAAGAAAATTTTGAAACGAAATCGTAGCATTTGGCTATCAAGAAGAATATAACTTCAAAAGAAAACATTATGTATCGAAAAAATGCCTTTTTATGCAGTGAGACTCTGCAATTCCTCGAAAGCAACTTAAGCCAGCAATGATCATGTATCCCCAAATGAAAAATTCACAGTGAGAGAGGGGTGCTTTGCTAACTTCCTCTTTAAGGCTTTCTTAACAAACGTCCTTCCAAGCGTAAAAGACTACGAACAATGTTAAAGGTCTAGCTTTGGCAGCAAACTTGATATTCGATCTCCTTATTCGATCATGTACTATATCTGATTATTCGTGCTATTGTTTTTTTTTTTTTTTTTTTGAGCTAATGCGTTTCACTTGTAAGTGTTTGTATTCCGGTAGTAGTAAAATGAAAGCCTAACCATTAGTTTCTCATGTGATAGCCTGCTGGCCCTTGTGGTCCTAGAGGTGCACTAGTGGCCCGGGGAACATTTTACAGTCCAAGATAAAAAGGGGAAATTACATTTTATATTAGTTTTAGATACAATAATTACTTTAAAGAAAGTTTGATATTTCACAGCTCTCTAGATTGTGGAAACTGTACTGTTAAACATCCCATGCTTGGGTCGCCAGGGCAATGACCTACTAACCTCAGAAAAACTAATTCTCTTTCTACGACTTGCTTGCATCAAGATTTATACGACTTCTTTCTGAATATTGATATTTTCTACTTTGTTTTGTCTTACGGCAACAAACATTTGTCTCCACCAAACCCTAGGCCTGTCCTAATGAAGCTCCCTATAATTGGAAGATGCTGCTCTCTCATTAATGTCTTTTTTCTCTTTCCCAACTCTTTTCATTTCTAATTTTAGTCTCTAATTATATCTTTCCAAAAAGCTTTGCATCATTAGTTTATAACATGATGAAAAGCTCTCGGGAACATTTGGTTATTACCTAGGAAGCATATACACGTCATTCCGACGAGAATTATTTTACAAATGTACATGTCTCTGTCTCCCTCTCCTTGACGCTAGTAATTGCAGGAACAAGGCCTTATCCGTTAATATTTGAATACTAGTTTCATGATAAAAGACTTATAGCAGACCTATCCTAATATCTTTAATTTATTGCTGAACGCCACAGTGAATCAAGCATGCATTACGCTACAATTTCGCTTGCCCCGAGAGTGGTTGAAGAAACGTGTGAATTGTACAGGTATTGAACTAACCACACGAACATCAAAGTAAAATAAAGTAAAAGTTTAAATTATTATTCGTTCTCAGGTTTGTTATCCAAAAGGTTATTTGAATTTGGGATAATAGGTAAAAAATTGACAGAATAATATTGAAAATGGAATTCCTTTCTTCCTTCAGATATGTTTATCTGTCGGTTGCAAAATTAACGAATCAGAGAGTTGCAAGTTTAAATCAAGGTGCAATTATTCTGTGGAATCTATGTTACATTGTTAGGTCAAAGAATTGTTTTCTACATATGAAATGTCTTAAAGGTACAAAATTCAGTCAATGAGACATATTGAAAGCCCCAGTCGGAGGGCTAAATAAGCTAGTCCTTTTAACGCTTTTAATTAGGCCCATCGTTAGACAAGCTGCTGGAAGGGAGGAGGGGCCAGATACATTTTAGAGGAGAGACAGGTTGTGCCCACAGTTATTTCAATCTGTTCGCAAAACCTTTGAAGAGGACGACAATTTTCTTTGGAATATCCCCTCCCCTTTGCCTCTCATTTCGAAGGAAGAAAAAGTAAAGCTACGCCCAAAGTCTCATCGAAGGAAATAAAGTGCCGAAACGATGTTTGAAGAAAAATTTGGCGCGCGAAGCGCGCCGAAAATTTTGGGCTCTTTTTGGAGAATTGAGCTATGTTACTCGTCAAATCATTTTGAGGAGGGAGAGGATTAAATAGGATTTTCACTGAAGAACTGTTGCGTTAACACAACTGCTTCGTTGCATGTTCAAATATTTTTGGTGTCGAACAAATTAAGTGTACGTTAGCCTAGCTTTACCTTTATACATAGGCTTAGGATTCATTTCATTAAGTTTATGTCCTGGACGGTGATACTTTTTTGAATATTTTGGACACTTAAACTTATTCATAGAAGGGAAAATTAAATTAAGTAGTGGAATCTGCATTCGAGTCTTAATATAACAGCTAGAATCCTGCAGGTATTTTATTTTTGCATGAGAGATGAAACATATCGGACTCTTTTAGCTGCAAAGAAAATATCGGCCAACAGTGACAATTGCTTTTCAATCGACGCGAATCATAATTTACGCGATGGCCCCCAAACGTCCAGTTTTGGTGACTCTTGTACTCCTGTGGTTGAAAGTAGTTTACAGTCTGGAGCAAAAGCATTTAAACGATCTCCGAGAGTTCAGAATTCGGGGCGTGGTATCAAGAATCGCAGTTTCTAGAAGAGTTGTAGAAGATTTATTGGCTAATATTACCAGAGGATACGGTAAGCCAAGGTTTCACCCACTATAAAATTAGGCAGGAAAAGCAAATTTAAACTATTGATATTTTGTTGAAGAACATATACGTTACACACAAATTAGTCAAAATGGTGTCCGAATCGACTAACCACGTAATTCACTCATATTGAAGTAGTTTCTAATTATATCTGACTAATTTACATAATGGACTTAAAATCTTTAGTCAAAATTACTCAAGGCTTAACATTAAGTTGTCAGAATCTGAGTCAATTAGACAGAAATAACTCAAATGTTGTTTACTAATGTGATTTGTCGATTCAGACACCGTTTGACTAACTTATGTTACATTGAGGTTAGCATGACCGAGTGGGGGATGGGAGGGGGCTTCAGCAGCTGCAAGTTGGCAGGAGCTGTTATTTTCGGGAAAGCAGCTGGGTATATTTATGCTGCAAGCTTTGCACTACGATCTTGATGTAAAGTGGCAGACGTCTGTATACTTAAATTTTTCAGTATGTGTGACAATTTCTTATTTTTGGACCATTCCTCTGATATTTCTTTTAGTGAATATGTAGTAGGAGTGAAAAGGTGGCTTAAGACAGTAACAAATCCAAAACAAGTCTTTACATGGCTGATAATTTAAGTTTCTTTGAGCTAATTTATTAACAGACACCACAAAACGACAGACAGCAAGAGTCCAAAATTAAGAAAAGATAAAGCAACACACATTCCTGAAAGTTTTATAGTATTTGAATACATTTCACTGTCTAAGGTGGGATATCCTTGAAAAGGTGAAAAAAACACATAATTTCCATCATGACGATCATTATTTGAATATGTGAACAATACAGCTTTCCATTTCCGAAGAGTTGAAGGTACACCCACAGAATTAAGCTTCAAAGTAAAAATAAAATAAGAACACAAAACTTTGAATTTAAAATTACACAAAAATACTGTAAAAAAATTACACATATCTTGTTCAATAAAGTAAAATTACACATAGGCTCAACAATGTAGAATAAAATTACACATAAACAATGTACAAGTTAGACTTTTCTTAATCATTTACACAAAATAAGGGCAATATCCATATTAATTATGTGTAAATTTACTTAAAACTCCCGGGGTTTTCATTCTACTTATCTGTTTGAGAGGGTAGTGCAAGAGTATAAAGGCCGAGTCAGTCTTTGAATTAATATTTGCAAAATAATTTGATGCTGTAGTATACCCAATTGTGGCAACAGACGGGGTCCATGGCCCCTCCCCTTTAGGAAGTTTTCCAGTTTCGTCGTGTATCCTTACAAGGTTTTAAAAATGTAATCCCGACGGCTATCAGTTTCTCCTATCTTGTACTTCTTTTTGCCTTCAAGGAATGCATGATTCTCCAGTAAATCCCAACTTTCGAAGTTCCTTTACTCCATCACAGATTCCATTTTCTTCAAAACAGAAATTTCCAAATTCTTATTTTTCTTACCTAATTATAATCCATTTTTCAAGTTGAGGCCGAAAACCCTTGTCTGGGTTTTTGGTTGACTGACCCACTCTTGGGAAAAGCGTGGCGACACCACAACAGTGTACGTGGAAACATTTGTAAATTTTAAATTTTACCAGTACTTCTAAGATTTACATTCACTTCAGACTACTTTGTTTATTAAATAATTACATCCGATGTGCTATTTTTTGTAGACTTGGATCTGTGTCTCTTCAAACCTGGAAACAACGAAAATCTCTACGACAAAACTCTGTTTAGGGAGCTAGCCATTGGGTATTATGTCATCCATGATCACACCCTCAATGGTTTATCATGCAAAATGAAAGAAAGAGTAGCAACCTCCTATCGCCTATCTGCAGTTTCCATGCCGATCGTGAGGGGTGGACAACATGGCTTTGTTCTTTTAGCTCTGTTTACCGATTCTGACAAAGACGTCTTCCTTCCGTCTAGTACCAACCACAACCACATTATGTACATCGATGAAATCGAAGAAACCGAGGACGGAACAATCACTTTACGTCATGGCGATGATATTATGGTAATGAATGTTCAATACAACGACACTTGCGGTGACAATCAAAGTCAAAACGTTGGAGAAGACTTTGACAAGCTTTCTGGCAAGCAGTTTACAGCCACTGAGTATCCCCTCCCATTTGACTGGGGGTGTGATATCCTTGGTGACAATGTAGATTTTTGTGATATTCTGAAACAGAACAAAAAAGAATTGGAGGAAGCTGGATCTAATGTTTGTACCGAGATGACCACTTCTTCCCATTCCGAAAGATGTCCAGCTACTATGGGACTGCAAGAAATAACTGGCTTCTTTCGCACTGCACTTCCCTTTCTTTCGGCACCTGTTGAAAGCTTTGAAGGGGAATGGATTGACAGAGAACATGGTGGTGGAATTATCTTTCCCTGTTTTAATTAAAAATATTAAGTAAAGCATTGCAAATCTTGGTTGTAAAGGTTGTATTAATCTACAAAGTTAGGCTGTAATAATCTATAAAGTTAGGCTGTAATAATCTATAAAGTTAGGCTGTAATAATCTATAAAGTTAGGCTGTAATAATCTATAAAGTTAGGCTGTAATAATCTATAAAGTTAGGCTGTAATAATCTGCAAAGTTAGGCTGTAATAATCTATAAAGTTAGGCTGTAATAATCTATAAAGTTAGGCTGTAATAATCTATAAAGTTAGGCTGTAATAATCTATAAAGTTAGGCTGTAATAATATACAAAGTTAGGCTGTAATAATCTATAAAGTTAATTAGGAACTTAAGCAAATACACCTGTATGTCCTCAAGAATTTCTAGTCTGGTTAATAGTGGACAAAACGCTTGAGTTGGTATAGTTCGGTGGAGGCTCATGATCATTTCAGCAAGATAAAAAATAAGTACAGACTAACAAACGTTTTGAACAAGGATGAGATTTGTTATTATCGGATCCAAGATTTTGCTATCGAGGTCTAAATTTGTGAGGAAGTTTACCAAGTTTGAAGTGAAACGCTATTAGATGTAATGTGTAGTTTGGTTGTGAAGGCTAGCTAGGGGGGGGGGGGGGGGTGTAGTACAGAATAACAAGGAAAGACGACTCGAAGAAAGTTTCAACTGTTAACTGGTATATTCAGAGTCGGGAGAAATCCTTTCTCTGACCGACCAAAGTTTCACTCCACTACATGTTTGAACGTTGAATATAAAATAAAGTTAGGTGAAAGGCATTGCATGTTTGAGTATAAGCGTCGACTGCCCTTCTCTACTCTAATAATTAAGTTTCCTTCCTTTATAACTAAAATTCAGTTCCTCTAAAAATACTCCAAAGTCCAGGAACTATGAAGAGCCTAGCTGGCGGAGACCAACAAAAGTTGTCCAGCGGTAAAAGGCGCGGGACTGTGCCTGTTATCTAAATTGATCTTTTCTATCTCAATGTCTATTCTTAACTCTCTCCAGGAAGGGAATTACCTAAAAGCACTTGGGTAGTTTCTAGACATGTGCTGTCTGGAAACTATGGGATGGGGAGTCCTGATTGGACTTATTCCTCCACATGCTTAACGAAATGGCCAATAGAAAAAGTCTGCAAGAAGTAGAACACAGACACGCGACCTCTATTTCGGTATTTGAACATGACACTTCGAAGGTCACTCGATGAGCTTCATCGAAACTATCAGTGTCAATAATCTGACAGCGCATTGAATATATTGCGTGGGAACGTCCGATTACTATCTGCCTATCTGCCTGAATTCCCAAAGTAAGCTCCCTTAAGTGGAATACCAAACAGAAGTATTTTAAGTGGCAATTAGCCCTATTACTTGACAGTAACTACCGGGCATTAAACAATCACGATAAATATAAGTGAAGGCACATTTTATCAAACCATACATTATAATGCAACCACAAAAAGTCCGGTGAAGGCTTGTTAGTAATGACTCATTTATCCGGCCTCCAAAACAGGAAAAACACAGGTGAGGGTCTCTAGTGAAGTTTGCCAAACTGTTAAATTTCGTTACCTGGTATTTCACAACAGAGAGCCGCACCTATTCTTTCCCCAGCCCTACCATGGTTGGTGCTGTCTCTCGGGTCAGAACATTGTACATTTCAAACAGCCATGAGTCTGTCAAGATCAAGTTCGAATTTATTGTATTCTTAAAAAGGTGATGATGATGATGATGATGATGATGATGATGATGATGATGATGACGATGACGATGACGATGATAATAATTTTGGCAAGAAGATGGCGTCGTAGTGGAATCAGCTCTCCACAGGGCTGTCTATTAAATTTTCTTTTAATCTATTCACGAAAGGTTCAAATATTGCCACAAACTAGAGGGGACATTGATTATTACGAAGGAAATAAATACACTTCATTCTTGTCGAGAATGATTATACAAATGCACGTAGTTCCCTCTAGTAGGCCATTTGTTCTCGGAGGCGTTTTTTAAAGGCAGGCTACATTTTACTTGTAGTGATTATAGAAAAAATGTTTAAAATACGACTTTTTCCACCAGTTCAGGCCCTTTCCCAGACAAGGCGCAAGATTGCATCGACAGATGGGGTGTTTTAGGGATGGGCGAGATAAATTAAATGCCACTTCCTGCCCCCCCCCCCCGTAGCCAGGGTATGTTTATATGTCAGTTAAAAAATTGAAGAATCAGTGCTACAATTTTTAATATAAAGTACAGTCATTCCATCCTTTCGTTTGTTATATTGTTTATATGTTTGGGTACGTTTAAAGAAAATTTGAAAGCTCTATCATTTGTTGTCTATGTGTTGTTACCATGATGGAAATCAAGTAAGGGACAACGCTGACACAGTGTATTGCTGCGTGATTAACAGTGAAACCAAGGCAATTGTGAGGGAGCTTCCACTGTGTTAGATGATTGTTTTTTTCTTCCATACGTACAGTGTGCACTCAGCTTCGGGAGTTAAATATCATTTTATCCACTTTTCGAAAGATTAGTAATAATTTTCACAACAGAGATAAGTCATGGGTGCCTAAAGTGTTTTTTTATATACCTTAACTTAAACATTTGTAGTTTCTCCGCCAATAACTGGGGCAAAAGAAAGGACGTGATGTTTTGCATTATTCACCGTTGCTTTGTTGCTGCACGGAGAGTCAAATGAGTGGCTTCAGCAAAGATCACATGATGTCATAGTCTTTTACTTTAATTTCTACGGTTGCTACACTATAACTTTGAGCAGTTTCTGATTCAGGAACCGTTTTATCTTTCAAACTTGATGGTGTAGGTTACCATTTCACTAAATTAATCACTGGCGTGGCCAATGAGTAGTCAGGTTGCCTGGAGCCACCCACTGTGAAGTGAAAAAAAAAACAAGCAGAAAGACTTAAATCAGACTTTATCGGGACTATCGAGTGCATACTAACCAGTCAGGGAGATTCTCCCGTTTGGGAGAAAAACAAAATTTTCCCGAACGGGGGAAAACTTATGCAAGACATTGTATAGGCTTGACAGCCTAAAAACTCAAAAACGGCGTGGTGAGGCACCGATCAGGACGTGGCTTTTCTGTAGCTGTAACAATACACCTTCCGAATATACATTTAATTCCATTACATTAGACCGACAATTTTTTCAAGGAGGTTCCAAAGCCCATTCGGCATTCGCCATTGGCAATGTACACAAAAAACGCGTGGGATTGTGGGTAAATAGACAAAATGGCCTCGCCCATGACCAATTTTTGTCCCAATCGGGAGAAAAGTAGATTTTCCCGAATGGGGGAATCTCCCGAACTGCTAACATACGTTTGTAAATTCTGCCAGCTCCAGTGAAACATTCTGGCCACACGAAGGGGTTCACCTTTTAAAAGTAACACAAAACACAAAAGTATTGTGCTTTGGTGTGAGTAAAATGTAATTCAAATCCGGTACATATCTACATCTTGTTGGAAATCCAACCGTAGTCCTTGTAAGTTGTAAATAATTGACCCTTTGAAAGTATGTTAATGGAAACTGAGTCAAGTTAGCTCAGGTTCTTGAAAAAAATGTTTCGTCTGTTTAGTTTGTGAACACAGCAATATAGTTCCAGCAACATATGTGGTAATGATACCTCCAAGTAGTTCCAAAAATTCGATCCATTCCACTATAAAGGTGTTTAAAGTGTACACATTCTTAATATACTGATGGTTCTAGACAGTGGGGCCACCAGGATTTGGTAACGGGGGGGGACCACAGATAACGTCGTAATGCATGTGACCTCAGTTAACCCAAACCTCTTCTTAAATTGTATCTTTTCTATGCGCCCTGCGATTGCACACAGCAGTGGTAGATCCTTCCCTTGTCACCACATAAAGGTGCCGTCCTGGGAAGGGGTCTATGGAAAGGTGGTGTCCCCTCCCCCATTAGAAAGTTTTGTAAATTTAAGGTTGCTTAGATGCAAGATGGTGCTATCCTTGGGATATTTTTGGAACTGATCATATATGGCTGGAAAATGTCCATAATTCAGTGAATTTTTTATTTGGTTTGAAAGAGAAAAGTATGTTGTCTAAGAGAAGGGTATGTTGTCAACAAATCTCCTGAAACCTCCCTTTTGGCTATTTTACTGCCCTCTATTCAGGGAAAGTTTTTAAGGAAAAAAACGTGAGTGGAGTTCACAGAAACATTCTTGGACTATTACGAAAATTTTCCTTTACTTCATTGTGTATTATAGAAGTGTATCTAAGGCTGGCAGACACCGGTACAGAGCTTCCTGGAAGCTCTGGATTAATTATATAAAACAGGGCACTGAAATGATATGCTTATTAACTAGACATCCAAATGATTTATAGAGTATGATGCCGAGCACTTTACAACTATCGTATATTTGCTAAGATTGAACGAAAATCCGGACCAACAGCTTTCAACAATGGGGGATGGGAGGGAAGGAGATTATAGGTGCAGGGAGTTGATATTATACCTCCCTGATAGGTATAACAAATGGGGTGAAGGACTAATAAGCGCGTTCCAGGATGCCTTTTCGTCGTTAGTGTATTAACAATCACCATCTACACCGATGATGGCTGCCCCCGCAGCGCTAGGTAAAGTTCTTTGAAAAATGTATAACGGCAAATACGTAATTTCAAGCTTCCACATCATGCTACAAATTAGATTGAAAGTTCCAATATCGATGCGAGGCCCCCTACAGAGGTTGGAAATGTACTTCTGTTTTTTCGCAAGAATGTTGAGATCAGAATATTTGCATGTATCATCACCTTTGTAATAGTCATGGCGCGAAAATTTTGATAGTTTGCGAAGGATTTGACAAAATTCTGATAGTATGAGAACCATTTGTGACAGAAAATGATTACAATAGATACGTCACTCGGTCGAAAACACACCTCATCCTACCACCTACAGAAATCTATAGCTTAAAAGCCTTTTGGGGTCATTTCAAAATTTTCAAAAATTGTTCTGAAATCGATTGGGGGGGGGGGGCACGCGCCCCATGCCTCCGTGACGGCGCCATTGTTGTAGGTCGATTTGTTTTCAGTCAATGTATCATGTAAAACAGGGTGAAGGCCAGAAGCTCAGACCGTATTTTACTCTCGAAATCATTCCTTGAGAAATAGTCGAATTGAGTTCAATTTTGATGAAGTTTGATTTTGAAAAATGTAAGCACTACCGACATCATTTCAACAAAACTTCTATTACGGTATTTCCATTCAATAACTTTAATATATTACCATTCAATAACGAAAATATTACAACAGTTCCAATTAGTTCCAATCAGGGAGAAGCACCAATTTACCGATTCGCAATGGCCCCAAAACTTCGACTTCTGCTGTCTTTTGTGCTCCTGTGGTCGAAAGTTGTGTACAGTCTGGAGCAAAAGCACCTCAAGGATCTCCGCAAGTTGCGAATTCAGGGCTTGGCCTCGAGAATAAGAGTTTCCAGGAGCGCTTTGAAAGACTTTTTCAATAATAGTACCAGAGGATGCGGTAGATTATGGTTGTACGCTTGCTGTAAAATGAGACAAGAATAAGAAGATATCTAATATAGATCAGGCTAAAGGTCATAGGAGTATATGAGACGGAGTGGGTGGGGGTAAGCTCCCTTTCTGGAGGAAGCTGCCACTTTTTACAAGATATATGCTATTTCAGTGGTTCCCAACCGGGGGCGTTATCGCCCCCTGGGGGCGTTTTGGCAACTCAGGGGGGGGGGGGCGATGAGCGCTAAGGGGGCGGCAGGGGGGCGTTTTGAAAAAATGAAGCACTCAACTTAAACCAGACCTTATAAGATTTCGAAAGGTTTCCTTTAGCTGAGCGCTCTCAAATTGGTTCGTATAAAAAGGAGATAAATGAAGTCACCAAGTCGAGGAGGTCTAACATTCCCTCCTCAGAGTACCTACAAAGTTTGCGAATTATCCTTATTAATACATGCCACGAAATCACATTTAAGAAAGTTTAATTTCGATGTTATTTTTCTTGCCGAGGACCCTCATATTCTCATCAGTGGCAGTGAAAGCTGTGACCGAAGGGGCCATGGATAAAAATTGTACCGCCACTTTTACCTGAAATGTAGTTTTTCTTGCTGTCTATAAAAATAAAATACTAACAGAAGTGACAATTATAGGTAACTGTAACGTAACAGATAACTTTTGTGAAGGCCTACTATGAAGTAAAACGTAAATTAAAAGTGTTTTCGAAAATGCAATTTTTCGGTGCGCTAATTTCGGTTTTCTCATTACTTCTACCTGTAGGACCCAGCTTGAGTGGCATAGGCCTAAGTCTTTCAAAGCCTCATGCGACCCCTACCATCTTTCTTCCTCCCTCCCACAGGAAAAGTCCCTTGTAGCATCAAAGGAAACTTCCGTTAGCTGCTATTGAAACACATACTATGGAAGATTTTTGTAATCTCTTTAGTGCGCATTTAAGGTTATCAGAAGATAGTCAAAATTTGACTGAGCTATGCCTCATTTTGTGTCGACAATATCGGAAATGTTCCAGAGCTTCCGGGGGCTCCGGTCCCCCACTTGGACGTTGCCCCTGGATCCTATTAGGGCCCTTGAGGGAACGGTCCACACCTCGGTGGGGCCCTGGCATCTGTAAAATTAAAACAAAATCACTCCCTGACGGCTATCAGGCCTTCACGCTTTCGTAAATCTTGGGTAAAGGATTCGCCATCTCAAAAGAGAGTCAGTTCTTCAAGTCCCGCACCCTTGGTTTGCTACCCTGGGTCCGACCCACACGTAAAAACGATGTACGTGTAGGCCTACCCTTCATTTCAACATGGTTCTTATTTTTGTCGTTTTATTCATTAATACTATGCTATAGACGGGGGGCGTTTGTCCAACCCCATTCGGTGAAAGGGGGCGGTGAGCTGAAAAAGGTTGGGAACCACTGTGCTATTTACTGACAAACGTGTTTAAAATTCATAGAGGGGTCCTCACGTGTCCAGTTGAAAGCAGTCCGGTACACTTACTGTTTGCTGAAAGTTTTGCACTATCCGATCTTGGTTAGAAACCTGATAGACGTTTGCTTATCTTTTCGAAATTTCGATTTGTATAAGTTTCGTAGTATTGTTTTACCATTTCTGAAATGCATTTTAGTAAATATTCAACTGTATCCGTACGGTTTATGAATTCCATCACAAAGTTTAAACCAAGTTTGATGATTTATGTTTATTTGTATTATTTTACTTGTTATGTGATACAAACGGCATTCCAAGAAACCTAATTCCAATCCTTCTTGGAATCGACAAACTAGAACCTTCTCAAGACTTCTGGAATTTTCTTCAAACGTCTACAGACTTCCATAGAACCTTCGTCCAACTTCTAGAAGAATACAAAAGGAACTGCATGATTACGCCATAGCTCTAAATTAAGGAATGAATGACCCTACGACGAAACCTTCTGGAAGTGAGAAAATACTAGAATAATTTCTCATTATTAAAGATGACAGTCACACTCACAAGAAGAAAGATGCAATTCGTTTACCAAAAAGAACATCCAGCGAGGACTAACACTAACTTCGATTAACCCAGAGCCAGAAGTATTGCTGACAGAGAGAGATAGATCATTTTTAATTCATTATTAAACGAGCGCTAAGGTGAAGTTTGATGGGGACTACCAAACGTCACTTGAAGGAGGAATTATATTGACCTTTGTAATTTGCAGCAGCTCAATATTACTTGGACGACGATACTTCTGGCATCGCTCTCTTATCATTGTAGAGCAGTGGTTCCAAACCTTTTTCAGCTCACCGCCCCCTTTCACCGAATGGGATTGGACAAACGCCCCCCCGTCTATAGCATAGTATTAATGAATAAAACGACAAAAATAAGAACCATGTTGAAATGAAGGGTAGGCCTACACGTACATCGTTTTTACGTGTGGGTCGGACCCAGGGTAGCAAACCAGGGGTGTGGGACTTGAAGAACTGACTCTCTTTTGAGATGGCGAATCCTTTACCCAAGATTTACGAAAGCGTGAAGACCTGATAGCCGTCAGGGAGTGATTTTTTTTTAATTTTACAGATGCCAGGGCCCCACCGAGGTGTGGACCGTTCCCTCAAGGGCCCTAATAGGATCCAGGGGCAACGTCCAAGTGGGGGACCGGAGCCCCCGGAAGCTCTGGAACATTTCCGATATTGTCGACACAAAATGAGGCATAGCTCAGTCAAATTTTGACTATCTTCTGATAACCTTAAATGCGCACTAAAGAGATTACAAAAATCTTCCATAGTATGTGTTTCAATAGCAGCTAACGGAAGTTTCCTTTGATGCTGCAAGGGACTTTTCCTGTGGGAGGGAGGAAGAAAGATGGTAGGGGTCGCATGAGGCTTTGAAAGACTTAGGCCTATGCCACTCAAGCTGGGTCCTACAGGTAGAAGTAATGAGAAAGCCGAAATTAGCGCACCGAAAAATTGCATTTTCGAAAACACTTTTAATTTACGTTTTACTTCATAGTAGGCCTTCACAAAAGTTATCTGTTACGTTACAGTTACCTATAATTGTCACTTCTGTTAGTATTTTATTTTTATAGACAGCAAGAAAAACTACATTTCAGGTAAAAGTGGCGGTACAATTTTTATCCATGGCCCCTTCGGTCACAGCTTTCACTGCCACTGATGAGAATATGAGGGTCCTCGGCAAGAAAAATAACATCGAAATTAAACTTTCTTAAATGTGATTTCGTGGCATGTATTAATAAGGATAATTCGCAAACATTGTAGGTACTCTGAGGAGGGAATGTTAGACCTCCTCGACTTGGTGACTTCATTTATCTCCTTTTTATACGAACCAATTTGAGAGCGCTCAGCTAAAGGAAACCTTTCGAAATCTTATAAGGCCTGGTTTAAGTTGAGTGCTTCATTTTTTTCAAAACGCCCCCCTGCCGCCCCCTTAGCGCTCATCGCCCCCCTGAGTTGCCAAAACGCCCCCAGGGGGCGATAACGCCCCCGGTTGGGAACCACTGTTGTAGAGGATCGTTTATCCAGTGTAACAAAGAGCCACAATTTTAGCACCAACTGGTGGCCCAGACTCTTTTCCGATATACCCACATAGGATACCAAGGAATTAAAATTCACTTGTTCCTCAGTTTCTTTACTTTCCACGAGGCAACAATCTGCATCAACAGGTTGCTGTGAAGACTCTAGAATATCTGGTAACTGTTCATCGAAGTCAAGTTCACCAAACTGGTCATTTGCAGACTTTTGGCTGTTGTGTGGCATATCATCGCTTAATTTTGATGCTTCGTCAACCACAAAAGCCTTTCTTTTGACGGAAGCTAGCATGCTTAGATCTCTCTGATTTCCTTGCATCTTTTCACACATTTGTAAATCGAAGCTACAGGTTCGATTGTAGGGATTCAGTGGCGGATCCAGGCGGGGCGCGATGGGCGCGCGCCTCCCTATTGGCCGTCATGCCTGAAAAAAAGTTGAGGCAAAAAAGGAAAATGATACAAAATGTGTCAAATATAGCACCATTCTGCATTTAAGCCCTCTTCCAAAAGCAAATACTTTCCAAAGGGAAGGGGTGTACCCCTCCCCTCATACCCCTACCCCAGGACAGCAATCGGTCTAACCTTGCGCCCCTTCTATTGAAAATTCCTGGATACGACCCTGGGATTGCTCCACTGTACGTCGTCCAAATTGTTGTCCTCTTTCTCTGAGAAAGTAAAATGCTGGAACAGTTGCACAAGCGTATTGACAGATCATAATTGCAAGCTGCACAATACATGTATAGTACTGTACTGGTGGTGCAACGGGCGAGGTGCTTCCACTAATGTGGGAAATGTTTAACATTTGAGATTTTTTCCCTTTCTCTTTGAACAGAATTGTAATTGGGGAGGGGGGATTTTTGTTTTTCCTAATGTTTGCTTGTCAGAATACAACTGGGGCAGTTTTAGTTAAGGCCTATTATATTGTAGAAAATTTTGAACCTTTCAACAAGTCAAGATGTTCAAGGTGAGGAATTTATTGTGCATAGCATTCAGTGGGAAGGAACGATATATGTATGTGAACATGCTTTGCCATCGACCGGAGTACGTATCTAATTTTCGGCTTCGAATTACAACTGTTTGAGAAAGTTTACTAGGGTAAGTGTATTATGTGCGTGTGTAACGTATGAAAGAGAGTTGATGGACAAAGTTTGGTGCAAAATTGTTGTTATTTGAGAGCGTGAGAGGTCCCCGGACATTATGGACATTATGCACAATGGCTATGTTGGAGTGCGACGGAATCACACAGCATTATTAAAGGGCCATGAATGTCTCAATCAGGCTCTACACAGTTACAGGTGCTCGGTACTAGTATAGACAGCAGTAACATTTGGATCAACCATCGTTTAGTAACAACCTTATACTTGTATAAGCTGTTATCTTCAAGAGGCTTCGATACGTGCTTGCCTGCAAGTACAGGAATGTCTGCTTTCATGTAGTTTTGCATTTAAATTACTCCATTTTATGGATCTGCAAACTCGTTTTGCTGCAGTGGGGGGTTGACGAAATGATGAGAACTGTTTGAATGGCAAGCCACTTCTTTAGTATAATCAAGGGCCTAAAAATCCAGGGATTCTTCCAAAACGAACAGTTCAAAAAGCACTGACCATCAAGTCAGTTTTCGACTGTTTCAATCTCAACTATCAAATTACAAGGAAATAATACAGAGGTCTGCAATTATTCGACTAACAAGCCAAAATACTAGATATCAAATTAAATTTTCACCTTTAGGGTATACAGCCAGTGTGACTCTATCTATCAAGACAGGAGTATTTAGAATTCTAACCAAGAAGTTAGATTAACAAAATTGTTCTTGATTAACTCACAAGCTACATAAGCAGAAAAGAAGCCTACACATGTGTAAATTAGTAGGCTTTAATGCCTTAATCACGATTCGTTAAGGCCTACAGTTGTACAAATTTCCTAAGAACACCTTGTTAAGGCAAGACAGCTGAAGCTTGTGGATCCTCCTCACGAGGCAAACGAGGACGAATTAACTGCTGTGTACCTCAGGGGCATATATAGCTGCGGTGAAACTTTTAGGGGGCCTAGGTTTCAAATGGGGGTCAACACACTGATCGCCGTCCTTAATTCTTGCAAATTTTATTAGGACACACTTTAGGGACCTAGTAAACATCTGGGGACCCAGGCCCGAGCAGCCTCCCCCCCCCCCCAAGCTACACGCCTGGTGTACCTTCTTCATACACTTCATTTCAGGCCCGTCGGAAGGTATTTAAAAGTGGTACGGTATTTTTCGGGGTATTTTCCGGTGTTCGAAGGGGCAGAGCCCCTCGTGGGGGTTCAAGGGAGGATGCCAGATTTGCATAACGTTTCTTCTTACGATTTTGGAGAGGTGTTACTCTAACACCTAGTCCCTTGAGTTGCCGGTCAGCAACTAAGTGAAACATCTCCGGATTTGACAGCTTCTTGGGGAAAAAATGGGGGAAATTTGGGGGTTTGGGGGAATTTCTCGCAAACCACATGGGGGATGGTCCCAACTTTTTGCATATGTGTTCTTTATCCTTTGGGACATGTCCAGAAGATTTATGGCCATTATCCTGTTTTTTTTTTTGTGGATACTGGCATACTGCATTTTGTTTCTCAGAATGGCATATTTCAGGGGTCAGTTGCGGTCAAGCCAAAGGTCACCAAAGGTAAAAAATAATTTTGAAGATGATCCTCAACCCCCAACCCCACAAACTATAGCTCAAATTAAAGCTTATCCTTTCCTCTTTCAAATAAGCCCATTTTCAGCTCTGGGAGGTGGTGGGTTGTCAAGTTAGAATTTTCTGAAAATCATGACCCGTTGTCCCGTTTACTGATTATGATCAGTAATAGGATGAAATTAAATAAATCCGAGCGACGCTCACGGCGGGAAGCTGTGCGGAGCTCACAGTATTAATAATTCAAGAAGCTGCAATGAACGCAACCTTTCCCTATGGTTCGGGAAGCTCGAAGCGTAGGCCCCTATGATGATGATCGTCCCCAGTTACAACTTGAGATTTGTTGAACAAATCATGCCGGCTCATCCGGGGCTCATCGCATCATATGACAGAATGATGTTACAGAGGGTCGGCCTTGGTCATGGAGACACGTGTGTTTTTATTGATTCAAACTGTATTTTCCCACTGCCCTACCCCTTTTCTTCTCCCTCCCCCCCCCCCCTCTCTCTCTCTCTTAGCTGAAAAGTGGTACGGTAAATACCGTACTTACCGTAGCGGTTCCGACGGGCCTGCTTCATTTACTCTCAGAATGTACTATACAATGGAAAATTCCACGTTCAGCTAACACAATTAGCAAGTATTGATGCTCGTTGAACCGTAGACGGCGACAAAGGAGATATCTCGTAGAGGACCTGCCTCCTTGGAATCCTTCTGTATAATGGAAAGTAATCCCATCCTCTGTTCTCCCTTATAATTGTGACGGAGAGTGACGTATGGAAGATTAGACCGTATGCCAAATCAAAAGAGGGCCCTTCAAAACTGCATTCTGCGAAGGATTATTCCGCAAACAGGCGACCAAAGTAGATCGTCACCATAGAGAAAGCTAATCGTCACAATGCTAGATGGGAACTTTCCTTCCCGCGATGCTTCAAGATCTTGAATTTGACGTAAGGTCCATACACCGAACTAGCCAGCCAGACGTCACTGTGTTGCATATAGCCCACTGAAAGAGATTAAGCCTACAATTGTTACACCAGCCAGACGTATTGCTAAGAGATATCGCTGTTATTGCTAAAATCTGTTCCTAGTTCGTAAAATTGGTGAGTTGCCGAAACAACAGCGTTCTGCCTACTGTCGTAGCATTATAACGCCATCGTCAACGGTGTATGTATACCAAATACAAGAGTGAGGCCTAGCGTTGCAACAAAGATATTTACACTAGCGTTACAACGAAGCAAGTGCCACACTACTAGCCAGCCAAGACAAGAGGTAAGTATCAGTACGGAGTAAGATAGTGTAAGTACAGGCCAAAGATAAAATTTAATACATTTTGTAAGAAGTAAGGAAAGGGGGTTGGAAAATAAAAAGGCAGTCAAACTTTACGTCTCATCCTTCTACATTCTTTCGCTGTTGCTGGTTTGTGTGTTACATCGAGCCCTGGGGTATAATCACCATAAAGGAAGAACAGCTAAAGGAAAAACTTATAGGCAAAAGAAAAAAGTAGGCGAGATTCCTGAAAAGCTGAAGTCTTTGAAACCATTTCAGTATCTTAGGTTTGGCGTCATTCTAAGGGTTGAAAAGACAATACGTTGTATATTTTCACATAATGGTGTTACGAGACACGAACGGCGTCCCAAGAATCCCGGTTCGAATAATTTGCTCATTCAACGAAAGCGCCAAACATCTTCGACCTGGTTACAATAGTTTGCATTTTAGAGATTCTTCCGAAACTATACTATGCTTATACTAGAAAACTTTCGATTCCCTTACAGAAAGAACTGATTACCTCGAAATTCTAATTTAAGCAACGATTGCCTCTAGGTTCTTCTTTTTGAGGAAGTCTTCTTCAAAGAATGCCGTTTGTTTGCGAGAATATGCTGGAATCAGGCGCGGTTCTAGATCGAGACTTTTTGGGGGGCTTAAGGGGGCTTGAAACGGAAGAATCATAAAATTTTCTCTCAAATATGTAAATCGGCCACGCGCACGCTGAAACCAATGATAATAAAAACAGTACCATAACCAGGGACGGCGCAAGGTTATTTTGATAGGGGACATGGGTTGAGTGATCGCCGTCCTGGGGGAGGGGTCGTCCCCTTCCTCTGAGAAATTTTTGCTAATTTAAGGTTGCTAAGATGCAAAATGGTGCGTTCTTTGGGTAATTTTTGGTTCCTTGCGTTAGCAAAAGGAACCAATGCAGTCAGCTTGGCGTGTGTGTGTGTGGGTGTGTGTGTGTGTGTGTCTGTGACACTTGCTTGGGTACGCGATAACTCAACAAGGGAAAGTTGTACTAAACTGAAACTTGGGATATAGATCGGCCATATTGAGAAGGTGTGCCCTATCGTTTTTGGTAGAGGTCAAAGGTCATTCGGGGTCACCAGGGGTCAAAAACTAAAAACCTTTTAAACATGATATCTTAATGTAGGAAGCTTGGATAGCTTTCATATGTAATATGTGGATGCATTATGGCAGAAAGAATAATCCTGTAATTTTGGGTGGAAGTCAAAGGTCATCTGGGGTCACCAGAGGTGAAACACTATAAACTTTTTAAACAAGATATATCTCAAGTTAGGAAGCTTGAATAGAGCTCATACTTGGTATGTGGATGTGTTATAGTGTGAAGATGAAATGCAATATGTTTGGTGAAGGTCAAAGGTCATCTGAGGTCACCAGGGGCCAAAAACTGAAAACCTTCTTGACACGATATTTCAAGGTAGGAAGCTCGGATAGATGTCATACTTGCTATGTGGATGTGTTATGGTGTGAAGACGAAATCCGATACGTTGGGTGAAGGTCAAAGGTCATCTGAGGTCACCAGGGGTCAAACACTGAAAAATTTGTAAATGCAGTATTTTAAGGTAAAAAGGATAGATTTCAAACCGTTTCGTTATTGGTTAAGGTCAGAGGTCATCAGGGTCACTGGAGGTCAAACACTGAAAACATAATGTAGTTTAGAAAATCTTGAATGCAAGATCATGATAGGTTCTGTAGATTTTTTGTTTCACATGCTGTTGCATTAAATCAGCTTTTTAGCACCCAATACCTTAGAATTTGGCCTCTATATTGTTGTGAGTATAGTGCTTCCTTTGGGTTGTGCACAGATTTTGGATCATTTGAAGTTATCAGAGGTTAATAACTGAAATTTGTGGATTTCACTGAACACACATCATACTGCTTTAATCTGGTCTCTGCCTGTGGAAACAGTGTATGGATCATATGTCTCCTACTGTGCTCAGGGAGGTAGCCTTGTTATCAGTCTATTATCACGCCCTATTAAACTTGTTTTCTGCTTGATTAATTGCTGAGTAAACCTTGTTTTCTGTATATAGAGATTGTAAGTAGGGCAAATGGTAGATTGTTTGAAAGTAATGGCAAGTTTTATTTGAGAGCAGGTAGAAGTTTGCTTTGACTTTTTTCTGGTCACAAATAAGTTAAAGTTAAAGGTGTTTTTTTTTTCTCTGAGCACATTGTGTATTGTTAATTGGTGGGTAATGTATTAAGTCTGATTACATTGAGTAGATTATACATGTTGAACTGAGGAAATATTTTCGAAGTATCACCGAGTATTATCCAAGCTGAATTTTAGTAAGGCCTCAAAATTAAATCTTTTAGTTCATGGAGTATTAGAGGTACTAAAATACCTGTTGTAAAGATATCACCCTCCTAGAACAAGCATTGGGTTAAAGCTTTTGCACTGTCAGTGCTCTAGTTCGGAGGTCAAGGTACCGGGCTTTCTACCAGCCCTACAATTCCTATAATATCGAGCAAGGAACCACAGTGCCCATTGGGCTCTTGTTTGATTATATGACTGGAAAATGTTCATAACTTTGTGAGTTCTAATTTTTGGTTGGGAGAAAGGGGGCTTTCTTAGGGGAGAGGTCTAAGGGGAAGGGTGTTCCCCTCCCTTTGAGAAATTTTTGCTAATTTAAGGGTGCTAAGATGCAAAATGGTGCGGTCTTTGGGTTATTTTTTGACTGACATATATGGCTGGAAAATGTTCATAATTTTGTGAATTCTAATTTTTGGTTGGGGGAAAGAGGGCGGTCCTAGGGGAGAGGTCTAAAGGGAGGGGTGTTCCCTTCTCCTGTGAAAAATTTTGGTTACTTTAAGGTTACTAAGATGCAAAATGGTGCGGTCTTCGGGACAGTTTTGACTGATATATGGCTGGAAAATGTTCATAACTTCGTGAATTCTAATTTTTGGTTGGGTAAAAGAGGGCTGTTCTAGGGGATAGGTCTAAGGGAAGGGGTCTTTTGAGAAATTTTGGTTACTTGAAGATCACTTAGATGCAAAAATGGTGTTGTCTTTGGGATATTTTTGGACCCGATTATATGCCTTCAAAACATTCTTAATATTTTTGGTTAGGTGAAAGAGGAGCCTTTTTTGTCTAGGGGTATGTATCAACAAACCTCATGAAGTCCCCTTTTGGACACATTACTGCCTTCTAGTCGGGGAAAGTTTTACGCAAAAATACGTGTGTGGAGTCCACAGAAATATTCTCGAACTATTAAGAAATTTGCCTTGCTTCGTTTGTGCATTATAAAATCGTATCTAAAGGCTGGTAGAAACCGGAATATGGCCTCTTGGAAGCTCTGGATTAACTATATGGATCAGATATAGGCCTACCCCGCCCTCCTCTTTTCTTCTCCTTTCCGTCTTCTTTTCCTACTCTTTTCCTGCAAATTACAGGGGGGTAGGCTTCCCTTCCGCCCGAGTGGTACCGCCCCTGACCATGACATAGATGTAACGTATATACAGGCATATATTTTTTTATTTGGAAGAATGTAGCAAACGTAACTGAGAGATACGAGCAACTGGACCTGTTCACATTAATGGGAATAACGATTCGGCCTGTAGATTTGACTTAAAAGGACTGCTAGTATAGCTTGACGAGATCAGCGACGAAATGACTCGTTTTGAACTTCCAACAGATGATTAATCCGTTAACTTGATTTACATGTACGTACATACTATCATAGATGTTACTTATGTTACTTATCTGACCCAACTTCCATTGTATGAAATCGTGAACCTAATATGTGATTTCGAGACACAGACGACAGTTTCCCTTGACAAACTAAATCCACTGGACCAAGATGTGCACAAGTGTATTGGGCAATTTTGTTTTTCTCAGTACACGCAAAATAGCATAACACAACCTCTGAAAAATTTTTTTTTGGGGGGGGGGGGGCTTGAGCCCCCAAAGCCACCCGTAAGACCGCGCCTGGCTGGAATATACTAAGGGAGAATTCTCTGGAACAATTGATGATCAGTATAAATAAAAACACAATAACAAAACAGAGAGACACATTCCACTATTTTAATCAGCCAGACGTATTGATATTAGAAAAGCTTTACTTACGGTAACCACATACCGTGTGCTATCAGCCTATATTCATTAGACTGCTACGAGAATTACTGAGTCGTAGTTAAATCGCCAAATCGCGGCTTCCTCCCCAACCAACACTGCATTAAGAAGCTTTTAATGACCAAAGAACAATCCAATTTATCTAGCTTAAAGGGGAATTTTCATGATCCCAGACAGTTCCAATTCTCCCAACTATGCATCTTCTAGCTCCTCCCATAACTGTATGAGGCTCTTCCTTGTGCAAGAATAAACCTGTTTTATTGCTTAAGACCATGTCCTGGTGAGCATACAAGGCTATAAAATGTAATAAAAGTACTCTCTCTGCCTTGTGTGGAATGTGAGCTACTCTGCATCTTTCAAATTTTCAAACTTTGATGTCAATCAAAGAGCAGTCACCAACTGAGAATTTTCATATACATACACTAAAAATATACTTTGGGGTGATGACAGTCTGTCTTTAAAACTAAAATGTGTATAAATTTATAAGTTTTATTCTAGCTTATAGAAGTAAATATTTGGACATTAATTTTCATCACTAGATAGAAATACGCATGACAGATTTATCCGAATATCTTGAATTTATACCTAAACGCCCACTGATTTAAACAAGTTTTCAGTTTCAGTTCTGCGTCTACCATGCTTAGTGTAATAAATATATAAATTCTACAGGAATTGAATCCTCTACACGAATATCAAGATAAAGTTAATTACAAAGTTAAAAGTACTAGCGTTTTCTCAGTGTCATTGTCCAAAGCTTATGTGTATTTCGAATACTGAATCAATGTTTGGATAAGGAGGTATTGAAAATCAGGTTGCTTTCTTCCCCCAAGTAGTTTTATCCGTCGGTTGCAAAATTCAGGGTACTGTTGCAATTTTAATTCAAAGTCAAATTATTCTGTCAAATGATAAGCTATAATTATTGTCAAAATAGCAGCATATACCTGCTGTTCATATTAAGTCATTCTTAAAGCAATTTCAGTCGATGTGTTGTTATACTGAAAAAAAAAACAGTCAAGCACTGAAGAAGCTAGCCTTTTTAGCGCTTTCACCCATAACTCGAAAAGCTGCTGAAAGGGAAGAGGAAGAAGATATTTCCCAGGGGGGAGAGATAAGTCATGCCCACAGTAAATTTTGTTTTCTAGAACTTTTAAGGGTACGACAATTTTTCTAGGAAGATGGCGTACCATTCGCATCCATTGCGTACGAAAGTAATGGTGTCGCTGTGATACACTCCATATAATTTGGGGGGGGGGGGAGGGATTATGAGCTGCCCATTGAATAACTGTTGAATGCACACAACTCCTTCTCATGTACTTCATATGTGGAGGCTTCGAACAAAAATACTGTAGGTAAGCCTTTACATACACACAAATGTATGATACAGCTCATTACCTTCAGGTATTGTAAATGCTTTTCTGAATATTTAAATATTAAACGCAGTCACAGAAGGGAGAATTTGAATAAGAACGGCAATCTGTTTTTGAACACATTGTTAAAACGAAGACCTACATGAGAAGAAGCCTAAACCGGAAGATCCTTAGTATGTAGTAAAAAATGGCCTAGGACCTTGTCTTGAGTTACCGCAGACACCATTTAAAATGATCTCAATCTATGTCATTAACATTTGTCTCTTCTCCCAAGACAATAACTTTAACAATAAGTAACGATGTGAAATTGCATTCAGCGCCTCACGGAAATCCATCATATTTGGCTACTCCTGACATAGTTATCTATGATCGAGGAAAATCATCTACGAGATCGACTACCTAGGTTTGGGTGATTTTACCAAGTCTGAAGCCATTCTGTTTGCCACGTAATATAAAGTACCTATTACAATGAGTCATGAAGTTACTAATGATTAGTTCGGACTGCTGATTGACTTAGCAAATTAGTCACCGTCAAAAGGCGCTAATTTGAGTATAAGGATCCATCCTCTTCAGTCTTTGAAAGCAAGTGGCACACTTTACTGGACACGAATCCTGGTATAGATGGTACCGGTGGCGATAGATTTTCGAAAATCATCTGTGAGATTTGTGCTATGACCAGTGGCATAGCCGCGGGGGAGTGCCCCCCCCCCCGAAATTTTGGGGACGCAATGGCCGATGTTGAAAAAATGGAGGAAAGCAAAAAAAAAGAAAGAAAGAAAGAAAGAAAGAAAGGAAAAAAAAAAACGGCGAGAGGAGGGAGGGATGGGAAGTTGATAGGGCGGAGTGGGAGGGGTAGGGATCTAGGTCTCGGGGATGAGTAATGACGGTGGAATCCGCAGCAGGACGGACGACATATTTATTTTATGCAGGACGCATTGGCAATAGGCCCCCGAAAAGTCAATCAAAACCTTGGATATTAATGATGTCATCTCGTCTGGAAACAGTTTTCCGGATTTTTTCTCCTTTTTTCAACAGATTTTGCCTTGGGGACTGAACACTAGCCATTTTTTCGAACCCTAATCCTGATTTTGAAACAAAATAAATAAATCCCGAAAAAACATTGAGAATTTTTCGATTTAAGCTGGCATGAAGATATCCATTTTTTGTACGTTTTGTTTTTCTTTTCTGATTTATGTATTTGGCCAACACACGCCTATCACCATATCGTATATATATATATATATATATATATATATATATATATATATATATATATATATATATATATATATATATATACATATATGTATTACTTCATCATAACCTATGGCGCGACCGTTATCTTTCTGACGTTAGTTCAGTACCTGTAGTCTTTCTAATGTGGGGATGTGAATACAAACTGCGTTTATTTGCTCCGATTTAAAAGATTACACATACATTTCTTTGTCACAGCATATTTAGAGCTTCTCCCATTATATTTTGCAAAAAGTTGCTCTGTAAAGTTTCCGTAAATATAGTTTGGTCACCACCTTGCAAAGATGGGGGATCTATGCAACGTAGGACATCCATCTTTTAAGTAGTGAAGGGATCCCTTAAAGGCCTTATAATTTGGACTCATACGGTAAAAAATTTCCGAGTTCTTATTAAGTGTACATCTAGCCCCTCCTCCAATTTAAACAAGGAACCATCTGCCGAATACACACAAAATATGGTGTGTGAGCAATTCGGCATAAAAATGACTTTACAAGTCATCATTGACTAACCAGTAGCTTATAAGTGGCATACATTACTTACTCTGTGCAACCAATCGTAGTATTGGCCGCTGAGGGTAAAACTACCGTGAAGAAAGATGCCTGGTTTGTTAGTGGCATTTTTTTTTGGCACGAAGTCAACTACATTGTATACAAAACCGAGGATATTGCAATTCGTCCGTTAAAATATTCCTACGTTTGGGCTCATTAGAGGAAGAAGATAATGCCAAATTTTCAACAGGATATTTTTGCTGTTGTCTTTGCCAATGGGAAGTAGAGGATGGCAATGTACGATTGTCGTATTGATTTATGCAGTCTCTTTTACATTACCAACCGTAAATAGAATTTTGAAGGGAATTCCAAAAGGTCTTACCAGGACATCCGTTTTCATCACGTCTGTTTCCACAAAACGCCTGATCCTGCCTACAAGCAAATGTTGAAGGAACGCAAGCCCCATTCAAGCAATCAAAGCTGTCTACACATTTAAAGCGTTCTGAAAATGAAATGACCAAGAAGAAGTCAAGTTTAGTGAAAATATGAAATTACACACATACGTCTAGTGAAGTTACCATCATCCTAATTTGTGATTCTCAAACTTTTTCAAGGTAAGGATAACCACAAAGCCCAAAGGCTTAGTGATTCCTTGCCGAATGGGGATGCTTTGTTGCACTGAGCTTTATCCCTCAAATTTATCTTTCTTGACTTCATCATTTTATGATGTTTTAATAACAATTGTGACCGTCTGCTGACACTCTATATGACCTCTGAAACCCACACCGAAATAGAACAAAAAGGGAAAACATGAAGTTTCTTGAAAGGGATTTCAACTCAGGTGTAATGGATCTTGAAAATTCTTGGCAAATTTGTGCTTTTTGTGGAACTCTGGTTACCCCAGACTCAGATAAGATCGTCTGGCAATACTTGGCAAATTTTCGCTTTTTGACCTCTGGTGACCCCAGATTACGATGGCTTGGGAATTCTTTGGGAAATTTGCTTCTTTGAACCTCTGGGCTACCCCAGATGAACCCTTTGACCCTTCCACCAAAAAACAACAGGGTTCCTTACTTACATCATGAAAAATACTATTACACTAAATATCAAAAGTGTTCTTCATTCCTTACCTTGAGAAATTGTGACTACAAGCTTTTCGGTTTTTTAGCTCCTGTGGACCCTAAATGACCTTATGAACCTTCACCAACAACAATAGGGTTCTTCCTCTTGACATGACAAATCTGTATACCAAATATGAAAAGTGTTGGTCATTGCTAACTTGAGATATCGTGTTTACAAAGTTTTCGGTTTTTGACCTCTGGTGACATCAGATGACCTTTGACCTCTACCAAAAACAATAGCATTCTTCCTCTCAACATGACAAATCTATATCAGTCATTCCTATCTTGATTTCAAGGTTTTCGGTCTCTGACCTCTGGTGACCTCAAATGACCTTTGACCTCCACCAAATACAATAGGGTTCTTTCTCTCAACATGACAACTCTAGATACCAAATATGAAAAGTGTCGGTCATTCCTATCTTGAGATATCATGATTACAAGCCGTTTAGGAGGTTTTCACAGTTTAACCTCCGGTGACCTCGGATGACCTTTGACCTTCACCAAAAACAATAGGGTTCTTCCTCTCAACATGACAAATCTATATACCAAATATGAAAACTGTCAGTCATTGCTATCTTGAGATATCGTGTTTACAAGCCGTTTAGGAGGTTTTCACAGTTTAACCTCCGGTGACCTCGGATGACCTTTGACCTCTACCAAAAACAATAGGGTTCTTCCTCTTGACATGACAAATCTGTATACCAAATATGGAAAGTGTTGGTCATTGCTAACTTGAGATATCGTGTTTACAAAGTTTTTCGGTTTTTGACCTCTGGTGACCTCAAATGACCATTGACCTCCACCAAAAACAATAGGCTTCTTTCTCTCAACATGACGAATCTATATACCAAATATGAAAAGTGTCGGTCATTGCTATTTTGAGATATCGTGTTTACAAGCTAGGCGTCACATACACACACCCATACTCACCCTCGCTTCCTTAGCGGTACGCGGGAAATGTCCCGGTAAGGAATTCGCGGGATTTCCCCATTAGCCTGGCTGACCTCCAACTAACCCAGCAGACGTACGTGTCTGGAGGGCGGGCTGCTTGCCAAGGCAGGCACGTGCAGCCGCGCGAGACTTCTCATTGCAGCGACGGAATTTTCGGGCAGCTACGCCAGTTTCGAGCTCCGCGTGAGCTAGGAAAGACGTGCGAGAGCGGAGCCCTCGCCGGCTGTACCGTGTCCTGTTAAGGACATGTTGCTGAGTGCACCCACACACACACACACACACACACACGACATCACCATCGCATAGATTCCTTGCCTGCCTTCGGCAAGGAATCAAAAAGAGGCAGGTTGAGGGTTAGGGCCACATTAGAGAAAATCTTTTAGACCAGTGGTTCTCAAACGCGGCCCCCGAACCCTGTCGGTGCGGCCCCTGAACTGATTTTACGTTTTGAGAAAATCATATTCGACAAGAAAAAACTTAGAGAAGTAGGAAAAAGGGGCGAATAATCTATGACATGTATGTTTAACTTATATAATTTAGAGTCACTATATATTTAGTTACATCGCGGAAATTTAACTTCCGAAGTGAGGTGACTGTATGTACAATTGAAACATGTATCGTGTTAAACTGGTAACTGAAATCAAAATTTCTGCAAGTTATCTTTAGGTACTCGTAAAAACTAGATCAAATGTAATCAGAGTGGCATTTCCTAACAATGTGTTTCGA
The DNA here is from genome assembly GCA_029531755.1 of Holothuria leucospilota. NCBI lineage: Eukaryota > Metazoa > Echinodermata > Holothuroidea > Aspidochirotida > Holothuriidae > Holothuria > Holothuria leucospilota. The sequence goes on along the minus strand of CM055964.1, from coordinate 64,756,833 downwards.
CATTTTATATGGGCGCGTATTTTCCACAGCTCTGTTCAATGAAATAGAATCATTCAATCAACTTATTTTTTTTTTCGACTTTCAGCCCTGACTTTTGGGAATGCGGCCCTCGAACTCGGAAGACCCACTTCTCCATCAAACAGCGTTTGAGAATAATTGATCAAGAACTTCCTCACATGCTGACCTCTAACTCAGGATAAGCACAGAATTGTTGTGACTTCATTCGTTTCAGAGTGCAGTTTTTGTTCACAACATATTTATTATAACATATTTATTAATATGAAAAAGTCATACTGCTTCGGTTTGCCGTTGATACAGCTTCGGGACCTCTTAAGTATGGATTTCGCCCTTTCCACTAATTACCCTCTCTCTAATCCTGAGATCCTCCCCTGCGGCCCTCGAGCTCATCCCAGCCTCTCCATTTGGCCCTCACCCTCAAAACGTTTGAGAACAACTGTTTTAGACCAATGTTACAGGGAGATATAAGGCAAGTTCGCAACGCGTGTATTGTCGGAATTTTTATGTAGGTGCATACGACGACGGAGTCGCAGGAGCACAATGCGCTTTTCCAAAAGCTGTTTTGTCCTGGCACCTGGGAAAGTACTCCTATGGGATAAAGGGACAACACCGGGAAAATCTGGAGTATTTCAAACAAGACATGGGTGTAAAAAAGGAAACATTACCTTAAAATGGCATGGGTTTTATCCAACAGATGCCGTAAAGGCACGTTTGCATAATTGGGCGTTGGAATAATAATCGCACTCGAGCTGTCCTTAGGAAACAAAACAATGCCGATGATACATGCTTTGGGTCCACCGATAAAGCATTTTTAAGACATTCAAGTGGTATTGTACGTCATTGCAAATTTTTCTTTTTCTGTAAATGTTAAACAGGGTACTTGACGGCTCCCGGATGTAAGACATGTTTCAAAAAAGTTGCTTCAAAGAAATAACTTACGAGCAGAAATCAATGACACCATGCACATATACCTGTTGTGGGCTAAACATAAATGTCTGCAATCACCTAAACTATTTCCATGAGAAGCATGCCTTTCGACCGGCTTTCCCCTTGTTGGTCGACTTTTAATAAAAACAGGATACTTTCACGAAACACATTAAAATGTTTTATGTTATGTAAAAATCCAAAAGAAGCAGAATTCGAACGAAAGCCAAGACCTACTGCTTTCTGAGGCAGGAAGAGCTCGCACAACTCCCGAGAAGCCTATTCTTGTTTCATCGCGATCAGTCTCAAAGAAGAACCACATTGTGTTCCCTGATGACAGAACTTTGGTTTTATTTTCGGCTGGCCCTCCAGACCAAGTAAGAAGGACTTGCTCATCTGTGGTATTGCCGTTGCCCACCTTAACGAAGTCATAGCCTGCCTCGGTACTTATAAAGTCGAAGTTCAGTAGCACTCGGTGGGAATCAAAAGTCCAAAAGATGATCTCTCTTCTATGATCATTTGGGTAATTTGATGGGAAGTTCTTGGACATGAGTTGGTAAGTCGAATTTACGAAGATTGTTTCTAAGGAGTGAAAAGAGAAGCATTAGTTTGACGTTGTCACTTGCGCATAAAGTAAATATTTCAAAGAAATAGTCTGCTGTAAATTAGAGGTGTACCCGAGTCACACTGTCAGCAGAGCTAAATGATTTACAGTTGTCATAGGTAGTTAATGGACACATTAATAGCTAACTTTAGCGTACAGCGTTTTAGAAGAGGTCACTCCCAACTCTTGATACAGGATATTGTGAATTTGATGCAGAATTTTCTACATTAGTTTGTGTATATTTTTCATTTCGTAGATTATCAGGGACACAACCTGAGTAGGTTCTATTTCTTAAAAATAAAATTCAATCACATTTGGAAATCGAAAATGGCTGTCGTATTCCACAGAAAAATTACCATAACTTTCTTTTTCGGGGAGTTATAGGTGTCATTTTGATGTCTAACCCTATGCTTTTGATATCAAACAACTCATTGGTAATGTCGCCTCCAAGCATAATAGCGGCCATTTAATGCCACATAGCCGTGAAAATCTTTATCGTGTCTTGTCATAGCCAGTATCGACATCTAATTAATCATGAATTATTGAGGCCGTACAGGATTTCAAGGTGACTGAACTTTTATGACTTTAGTCAGGTTAACCTGCCTCAAGGCATGTGCTTCCTTGTGGTCCCCTTAGCCTAGGGTATATTTATTGACAATGAATACTCGAAGGTGATCCCTTCCTTTACCGCTCAGCGTCAGGGAGTGCACTTCGCTGTTTCCCACTCTAAATGAAAGTGTGACTTCAATAGATTACATACATATTTGTTAGTTATTATTTGGCTATTGGACACATTCAAAGTTCAAGCAAGAGCAATAGCATGTCTTGCATAGTGAAAGGCGGCATCAAGCTCCGCCTAAATTTTACACATCTGGATTATTTTCACAGAAATTTCCCTCGATGGTACAGAATTATAAGCTTTCAGGGGGTACTTCCCCCTGAGAGGGCATCGAGGATAAGTGAGGAGACTACGAGAAAGTACAGAGCAGAGTTATCCTGTATGAGACAACAACTGGCACAACGATTCTCGACCTATAAATCCACTGAGCAAAGCCCGTCTTTGCCACCATCCTCTTCTATCCTTTAGAAGAAGATTCGTTGGTCTCTTAGAATCTAAAAGATGCCTTCCTTCACATCCCATCGTGAAAGAAAGGAAATGGCGCTCTGATGCAGAAACAAGATTTAAAAGAGCTTAATAATATGGGCTCAGTGTACACTGAACAATGCATATTTCTTACATTCAAAATGTACGTGAGAAATGCTATGTAAATGCTCAAGAAAATGAAGACACTGGTTTCCCCATCCTTAAGGGAGAGTTAGCGGACTGTAGCAAGAGGATACTACAGTAGCTCATTAATGCCGACAATCTAGGAAGACTAACTTATGGAAATCTACTCATGACGATTCTCAACCTTTAATCCATTGAAAAGGCCGTCTACATCAGATTCACTGGCGTATTTAGGGGGGGGGCCATTGGGCCATGGCCCCCCCCCTCACCGATGCCAAAAAAATAAAAAAATATATAAATATTTTATAGTTCTTGGGCAGTCTCATTTTGGCCCCCCAATATCCAACATTTACAGTGTCGTTTTACCCATTTTTGCTCTCAAGAGGACGATTTCTCTTATAAAAACACAAAATTTTCGGCGCGCTACGCGCGCAGAAGAGCTAATCCAGTTTCTTCTTTGGTTCCACTCTACATTGCTAGATAGCGCAAGTCCTTCCCACCTCACAAAGTAACATGTAGGAAAAGTACACAGTTTATGTAGAGGTCGGAAATTTCCTCCCATCGCAAAGGCTAGTAACTGCTCTTTTGTGTGTGTCATGCGGCACGGTCAGTTGGTGAAGGACTCACGGAGCAATGCTTGGCTATTTGATCGGATAGTCAAGGTAGTTTCGATACAATGCATATTTTATCTCTTATACGGTCTAAAACCCCTAAAGATTTTCCTTTTTTTTTTTGTTCTCCATGATTACATGTGTTGCTTTTTTTTGTGAAACCTACCAAAAAATTTTTGCGCGCTTCGCGCGCTTTGAAAGTTTACATTTTAGATTCCGGGAAAAACATTTAATCAACGCCGAATTATGCTTCTCTAGCATATACAAATTTTATGCAATATGTGGCCCGAATGAAATGGTCTAGTACACAGGGTTTTTTTTCAAATCCCACCTCACCTATACCCAACAGCACTGGGGCTCTAGGGGCCTCGGGTCGCAGGCCTCCCGTCGGGCAAATCTTGGCGTTACCTGTACTCAATAATAATAATAGACTCTGGCTGTGGAAAATCTCCGTTCCAATCAATCCACTGAAATCCATAGGGATAACTCCACTCTGGATAATTTTGAATAAAGTCGGATAAATTGTGACAAACTTAATGTGTTTTAGAACAAATTCAAATCAACCTTTAAAAATTTTTCACAACAATTGCACATCTTGATGGCTGCTATCAAGCCTGAAAAGTGCCATTTCCGACGATCTGGGATGCATTCAAAGCTCAAATTTTCTTGGTACGCTACGCGCCAACCTTTGGTGGCGCTCCGCTCAGATATTACCGCTGACTATATATCCGGAAGTCAGAACACTTTACCTATTTCTAGACTTTTTCCAATAGGCCTATAGACATCAGACAGTTGTCTTAGTATCACGTTGAAAAGCCTGGGAAGGGCAATTTCCAGTGATCTGGGGGTATTTTTTGCCAAAATTTTCTACGCTCCGCGCCAACTGATGGTGGCGCTCCGCTTAGATATTGCCGCTGACTATATATCCCACTTTCAAAGACGGATCGCCGCCCATGGTGGTCATAAAGAACATCCATATCTACCGAGGAGTTATGTGATTTTTTTTCTTTTTTTTTTTTTTTTTTTTGTTAAATATGTGTCATTATACAAAATGTCAGTACACGAAATGCCAATTTAGAGATATTTTCAGCGCAGGTCAAACGGCCCGGAGATGCAATCTCCAGCCATCTGAGAGCCTTGGGGGAGCCAAAAATTTTCTTGTACGCTCCGCGCCAACCTGTGGTGGCGCTCCGCTTAGATAGTAAGTCGTGCTCCATGGCCCCCCCGTCACCGAATTCCTAGCTACGCCACTGATCAGATAGCAATGATTGAGAGTGCAAAATTTAGAGCCATCCTTCCTATCCTTCAGCAGGGGATCTCAGGGCGCATCTTTGGACTGCCGGACTATAAAGACCAGTGACAAGATGAGGAGTCACACGATGATAAATAAATACTTCTGTAAAGTAATTTCTTGCACTGACATTAGTACAAATGTTATTTCTTAATACAAGCAACGTTTACTAAATCATGTGTACGCCATAGATGGTAGATTCTACCCAAACAACGCCACCTTCTAAAGTACTAGGTCAGACGCAACCCTGTTACATTTTGTAACACCAGCGTTTTCGAGATCATTATTGTTGATTACAACTATATCGCCATTGTCAGGTCAGCGCAACAACTGTGAGATGCTGATCGAGTTAGTGTATCCACCATCACACACAGATGTGTACTTGGCAGACTTCGACTTTGAGCACTTAATTACATTTGCGCCTAGGCCTTTGTCTAGGAAGTTGGGGGGGGGGGGTGGGGGGGGGCTAGACTTCAAAATAAGGAGAAATTTAGTTGTTAGCGGCGCTTGTGATACTCGTCATGGTATTCTTAATCTTTCCTCAGATTTCATTTCATCAAGAAGTAGCCTAATGCTATCATACTAAGTATCATACTGTACATTCACAACCCTGAGCTTATTTCGTAAAGAGATTATTTTCCTGTATCTTAACATGCTTAACGGGTACAAAATAACTTGAAATGGCAGCCATTTCGAATTTTATGATGGCTGTTCCATCTAAGAGGCTCAGTCATGACTATGAATGCCTATGGCTGATTATGAATAACCCCAGCAAACAGAAAAGTGTAAACTTTCTCTAAAGAGAGTTCCTTCCAATAGTTTATTTCTGAGAAAAATGCACTTTACAAATGGAAAATGACAGCCACTTTAAAATACAAATGGCCGGCATAGCGGTTTTTGAAAAAATGGAACTCACTCCATGAGTCTTGTTCTTTAGGCTATAAAGATGCTAAAAGCAAAATTTTAACCGATGCTGGCAAATTTTGCATCATCTATACATTACACCATGTACTAATGGCATCGTATTAAAACTTTAGCCGATACTATCTTTATATTTTTAAATTGTCTCGTATATGAGTCATATGCCTTTCCTTGCCACATACTTTATTATATCCAAGGGCATACTTCAAGTAAATTTATTGTTACAGCTTAAATAAGGTATGAGAAGTTTCCGGTCTAGGTTGAGTAGGGGTCTTGGTGAGGGGTGAGAATGGGATGGGGCGGATTACTCGGCTGGGGTTATTCGAGAAGAAAAGGTCTTCATGTGCTTTTGCATTCCTCTGTTGTAAGTTCGTCTTACGTTGACTTTTTACCTTAGATTCTTTCTGTCGTTTTTTATACCTTCCTGAAGGGGGAAAGAATCCATGGAATCACGCTGGCGAGTATATGTACGTGTGTTTGTGGGTGTGTGTATGTGTGTATGTGGGTGTGTTTGTGATGCTTAGCTTGTAAATACGCTATCTTAAGATAGCAATGATTGATGCTTTTTATACGGTACTTCGTCAGTAGATGTATCATATTAATAGGGAGAACACGACTGATTTTGGTGACGGTCAAATGTCATTTGAAGTCACCAGAGATCAAGTCCTTAAACGTTGGGAGCACGATGTATCAAGGCAGAAAGGAAAGATGCCTTTCATATTTAGAGTGTGAATACTAAAGTGGCAATAAATGAACCATTTTTGTGGTAAAGGGCAAAGGTCACCTGAGATCACCGGAGGTGAAATTTCAAAACCGAGAAAATTGCTTGTAAACACGTTATCTCAAGATAGGATTGATGTATACTTCTCAAACATGGTAGATAGATTTTTCATTTTAAGAGAAAGATCTCTCCTGGTTTTGGTAAAGTACAACGTCATCTGAAGTTACAAGACGTAAAACTACGAAAATCTTGTAAACTACTTGAAAACACGATAATATAGACAGTGGGCCGTACCTCCAAATCGTGTAGTTTTGTGGCCAACGGAGAGGGCTGAATGTTTGTACCTTTCCAAGGATAAAATTGTAGATAACAAAATGTATCTTTTCACAAATATTTTAATGAAAGTTGTAGATAACAAAATGTATGTTTTCACAAATATTTTAATGATAAACGTGTGTGAAGGATGCTGTGACGATATTATAATTAAAAACATCTCTCTCATTGAACGTGATTGTTGATGATATATTGGGGGAAGTACTCGGTTTCCAATTCTCACAGTCCAGGTTCGAATCCCGTGCAAGACCTTTTTTGTTCAGTTTTTGTTATTCAGTTTTTGTCTGCTGTTACTTGTCATACTTTAAAAATAGATGTTTTTATTTTGAGAGAAAGAAACCTATTGTTTTCATCTAGGTCAGGGTCAAAAACTGAAAACCTCTAACACAACATGTCAAGTTATAAATCGTGAATTAGTTTCAAAATTGGAATGTGGATGCGGTATACTTAGAAAAGTATCCCCTGTTGTTTTCGGTAGAGTCCAAAAGTCATCTGAGGTTATTGGCGGTGAAACTTCGAAAACCTTGTAAACTGAGATATCTCGTACTTGGATGCCACATACTTATTTCAAGAATCCTTTTGTTTTTTGTGAAGGTGAAAGTTTATTTGGAGTCACTAGAGGTCGTATGGTGAAAACGTGGTAAGCACGGTATATCATAAAAGGTGATTTTGACTGATTTCGTAGTTGGCATGTGGATATCCTATATTGCGTTCAATATTTCTATTGTTTTGGTGGCCCAACAAGCCCCCAGGAGTTTGGGTGTTTCACTTCCTTCTACGTTATTGCTTTTCATGTAATTCATTGTTATGTATTCATTGCATGCTTCAACGATCTAGGAAATCAAATTTACGATACGATACGATATTGGTTGGAGTCAGTCATTGACTAGAGTGACTGTGTAGTTTTAATACGGGAAACATTGACTGCAATTTTCAAGTCAGCTTATTTGAAGGTTCCGACTCAAGTTCAGAAGTGATTTCAGCAGACCAGTGTCTCAGGGGGCTTCTTCGGGTGGTTCTAGATCCCCGGATGAAAATTGTGATGCGTCAGAATGCTAACCATATATAACTTTTTTATATTTGCTATCATTGTGATACAAATACATTATCTGATCTTATGGACAGTGTGGCAGTCGTGGAGCCAGATAGGACTCCTCAGAGTCCCCCATCAGTAAGGTCTATTCCCTCTCCCGTCTCGGAAAACATTAGGAATTTGTGGAGGAGCCAAATGTAGCAGTTTATTACCCTCATTGGTTAATATAAGAAAGATTTTCGTTTTAGGGATTTTTTTTTTCAATCTCGTTGGGAAGCCTCAGTTGCCACGATATAAAGTAATCCTACGGAAACAGCCGTCGTCTCGACGGTTTGATTTATTTTGCTCTAAAGTATGGCAGATTCTTCAGAACTGCCCACATTTTTTGCGCTCTTTGCTCACTGAAGCTTTTGATGTGTTTCTTTCATTATGTGGTTTTGTATAACTGACTTTGTGAAAAAACCCGACTACATTGTTGTTCTCTTGTAGTTTGTTGAAAGGTACCCTCCAGTAAATGACCTGGGCAACCAATTAAAAGGACAGGAAGGTGTTTAAGATACAATTAACATTATACCAGGAGTGGCGCCGGGGGGGGGGGGGGTCCAAGACATTCAAATTCTTAGGGGGCGGAGTGGGTACGATAAACTATGTAATGTCTGACGGCGATCTATCTCCCGACGGTTTATGTGTCGTTTTGCTATGATGAATGGCAAATTCTTTATTAGGGACCCCACAATGTCGGTGAGACTCGCGCTCTGTAGTTTCGTTTTCGTCTTCTGTTTTCTTACATACATAGTTCCGCTTCGTACAACCCGGAACCTTCTGCGACTGCTTTCTCTAAAGGTCAGTATTGTTTTAAGTAAACGATATGTTATTCCCTTGTATTTGCCGCGTACGTTGGAGAAAGCGACTCACGTTCAGTTATAGTCTAGATCAATGTTTCTCAACCGTTTTCGGCTCATCCCTCCTCTGCAAGGAATGGTATTGAGCAACCCTCCCCTCTCTTTATGTCGACTATTTTTGAATGAAAATAAAGGAAAGCCCTATTTCTATAAAATATAAATGAAAGATAATTCAACACATAGTCAGATAAAAGACATAAAATAAGGCGTTGAATTGCAACCCATGGGGGTTCACTATGTGATGGCGAAGCCCTAACTAGCGGTTGTCGAGGGAGTAACGACTTGATGGGCTCAGTGCAAAGTATTTAGCATCTTTCTAAGCTTAAGTTTATATTTAGATTTTAAATTTTAGACGCCCTTTGCTGCCTTAAGGGTGCATGTGCGCCCCTCAGTGAAGTGCAAAATTGGTGTACATCATACAAATTTCATATTTGTGTGCGGAAGTACGCTCTGTCACTTGTACATAGACGTTGAGAGGAAATAATCGCATAATGATGCTTTTTGAGAAATTTTCAGAAATCGTTCCCGTAATGTTAGTAAAGAAAAATAATTTCACTTTTGAGAAAATGACAGGTATATTATTTTAAACCTTTCTTTTCCAGTGCCATTTTTAGCATTTGTTAGTTTACGTTTTACAAAGCTTTAGAAAATATTATTTACCACATGAAAACAGAAAAAAATGACAAATTGCAAAATGTTGAGTGAGGTTATGTCTGGTGAATATCCTCATTATTATTCTAAAATCCAGTTCCCAGATTTTTTTATTGAACATCTTATATTTACCTGAAATAAGTACCTTAAGCTTGGAATATCCATAATTTTACTAAAGAGTTATCACTTGGATCGTCTGTAGAAAGGAGGTAATATATTTTGTAAATCTACCAGAAGAGTATCAGCCTACGACTTCTTTTAATTTATGAAAGTTCATTTTCAAGGTTTACCACCTGATCCCAATGTTTATATTTTTCCTTTTTTTTTCATTTTGAAAGTCAACTTGTTACTTGACATGAAGGAAGATCTGACTCATTTTGACTTGACTTGAAGGAAACGACTTGGAGGGCATGATAACCAACCCGACATGAAGTTTTTTTTTTTTTTTTTGCTTTCAAAGTCCAAAGAGGCAAGACTCACTTTTGTACCCCTAAAAATTTCAGGAGCTCTTCACACTGTAAAACTGTTTAAGTTGGATCTTTCGACAAAACGCTATATAAGCACCTAACTCGGTACGCTAAGCTTTTTTATTGTGCATAATACACTGCTGCATTTATGCTTTGACCAGTTAACTGCAAGTTGCAACTCGGATTGGCAGCGTCTTGCTATGAATTCATAAATATATTACTGAGTTTTTGATTGGTCAAATGTTGCATGGTGGTAATGCATGCAGGTGCTATATTCCGAGCTATTGTCGTGAAATATTTTAATGCCCCTGTTGGGGAAGCTATCCGCCTATTCGGGCGCTGGCCCCCTGTCTGAGAAATCATGGCTAATCTCCAAATCCCCGTGTTGGGGTTTCTAATTCCGTCAAGGATCCATAGTTTTCACAACAAAGAGTGATCTACGACAACGGTCAGTCCCCTGGCGGTTACCCTGTTTTGTTCACAAGTCATCGAAGAGAGCTATATGTTATTTTAATAGCTGAAAGTTCTCGAGAATATGTCGAGTCTGCTAAGGTTTGAAGGAACGGACTCAGTTGAGACTTGATTACAACAAGGGTGCATTAGATCAGACAGGCAGGGCTGAGCCCTCCGTCGGGGGGTTCTTGCAATCCGCCTTTGGGTAAAAGAGGAATTCGTCAGGGAGTCAAAGATATTTTCTTAAATTTCCGTTTCACTATACTTAAGACAAATTTCCATCTGGTGTAATAGATAGCTCGTGGGGATTTTTTTTTAGATTTCTTTAGGGACCCACAGTTGACACTATAAAGAGTGTTCCCAGACAACAATCAGTAGCCAAGGCGGTTTAACTTTTTTTTTTTTTTTGTTTCTTTTTTTTTGCTCGGATAATGGAATATCTAACAGGAAACCAATCTTTTCGGCGTGCTTCGTGCGCTGTAGTTCTTCCAGATTTTTCACTAGTTCTGTTTTGTCTAGCCTTACAAGTACAAACCACGTACAAAGTAGTCTTAAGTTAGTCTACTTCGTTCTCGGCAAAGAGGCCTAATTGTCCTTATTTTCTTTTCGTACGGTATAAGGAATGCGATCTCGCGATGTGACAATTGCCTATTTCATCGGTGTTAAAGTTAGTTAGATGGAGTTTTACGGCCCAGTTTCCAACCTATTGGTTCAAGTCGAGCCGGCCACGGCCTTTTTTCGAGTTGTGGCTCACTGACTTGTTTTCCCTACTCCATTGCTATTTCATCGGACTTTATCGGGTTGGATAAAATACAATCAGGGAGTTGTTTCGTAACATTTTCCTGTTAGAATGCATGTTACATTCAAGACCCGATCCAGTGGCGTAGCCTGGATTTCTCTCACGGGGTCATGCAGTATGTTGTGTGATCTCCGACCTGGGGAGGGGTCTAAGGGGAAGGGGACCAGGAAGGGGACCCCTCCCCTTCCCCTACCCTTTAAAGTTTTTTTGAAAATTAGGTTTTCTTACATGCAATCTGGCGGGGTGCCACATATGCTACCTCTGAAGTTAAATTTATGTTGAAAAATTTACGTATTTTCGTCACTAAAAAGCGGCATTAGTGAGGGGGTATGGTACAATGCCTACTGTCTCCCTAAACACGCCACTGAACTGATCCCACTTTGCTTCCAGTGAGTGTATGGGTTTTTCATCTGTAAATAGAAATTATTCAACACGACTCCAAAAGCACGACCCCGTGGATTTTCAGTGTGCATTTCCTAATGTAGATTCGTAGTTTTCCCTTCATATTATTGTTTTATGCAATTAAATAGTAATCCCCTTACCAAGTGGCAAAATAAGATACAGGTAGTGTACACAATTTTTCCATGACGGTAGAAAATTCAGTCCATAATTGTATAGGTGTTCCCCAGTATTGGTCGATCGGTATCAGTATTTTCAGGGAGCTAACTGGTATACTACTCAGGAAATATACTCTAAGGACATATCGGTGATACCATACAATGAATTTTATCCTTTTAAAAGGTGATTTATTTAGGCCCTAATAAATTCTTCAAGTCGGATTTTTTACATTAACAAACACCAAATCAGCTAGTATACTGCCCGGTACTTCTAGTTTTGTATATTGTGCAATACATGTTATGCTAAAAAGAAAAAGGGACTTGATTTATCGAGTGTGTATGGTAACCTTGAAGGAATTAATTAACACCCTGTCGGGGATGCAATTTCTGTGGCAGCAAAATCCTTGCGCCACTTTTGGACGATGCCTAGGAAACATTAAATGTTTTGTGGAACAGGATACAGATAAAGAAATTTGTTCCAAGACCATAATAAATGTTCAAGTTGGCATTCTTCAAAGGAAAATTACGGCACCTTTTTAGGACAAAGAATATGTATGTTTTGTATAATAAAGCTGACCATGAGGTGCAGCTTCAATCTTTCTTAGGGCATTTCCCATTATTTTAAACCTCGGTAACGGAATGTGTTACACAGAATTAAGGCAACGGAGAAAAACCTTAAACTCATTTATTACTTGAAAAATAACTTTTAACTCACCACGACAAAGACCGTGTTTGTCGAAAAAGTTGGTACATAACATTGAATACTTGGTGCAAGCATATTCGTTTGGGATGCAGACTCCATTCTTACAGTCAAATTCACTATCACAGTCAATTTCTGAAAAATCACAGCAATGACAAATTATACTCCATATGTACTACAGAGGAAGAACTTTGTTATATTACTTATGATAATTTAATCTCAAATCACCCCTTTAATATCAAAGGCCAATATGCCATTCACCCCTTTTCGAGTTTCAGTAAAGACATTTCCAAAACGGTGCATTTTTACATAAAGTAAGCCTACACAGGTCGGGTCATATACAGAAGACCGAGTGACAGAGTATCCGTCCAAACGGAAACTGTGCTCATAGTATCTGTCTAAATAATAGTTCTGTTTAAAACTCAGGCAAATAATAACCAGAATGCAAAAGTTCATTGTGGTTTTGATAATTTGCACATAGATGTGTAATTCCAAATGATGCCAAGATGTCCCATTTCTTTCAGTTACTAGTTTAAGGTAATGTTAATTTTAGGGAAAAGCACAGTTTTGTGTTCACATTTGACAATGGGAACTCCTGAGAAATTTGCCTTTTGACCTCCAACAAACTGACAAAAGCAATAGCATATTTCCACTAGATTTAATGCATTACCATTATGCAAGGTATGAAAAGTATATGTAATCCTCACTAGAGATATAATGTGTTACAAGTTTTTAGGAGGTGAGACAAGGGTGACCCAAGATGAACCAGCAAAAATAACATGGCCGTACTTCTTACCATGGAGCATCCACATACTAAAGTATGAAATCTTTGCCAAGCTTCCAAGTTTGAGATATCCTGTTTACAAAGTTCTCGGAGTGTTACCCCCAGTGACCTCAGATGACGTTTAAAAAAAAACACAAGGGTCCTTGCTCTTAACATGGGCATCCACGTGCTAAGTGTGAGACCGACACAAGCTTCTCAACTTGAAATATCGTGTTAACAGGCAAAGTGGCACAGACACACACACATATATATATATATATATATATATACACATGCCACCATAAATGAATAGGTTTCTCTTATCATCGAAATTAAAAAATATATTATATATTTAAACCAGGCAAAAGTGTAATTCTCTATTCTAGTTCAGACGAAAGTGCAGAAATTATCCAACGGCAACAAAGGCACCAGGGGATCATGAAGCGCTCCCTCTTCAGGGTAGGGATCAGTGGCAACGAAGAGCTTGGATGCTCTGGGGGGCTTGGAAAAAGTGTGCATTGGACTAGAGCATTTATTTTAATAATATAACTAGCATCGATGCTTTTTGTATAAAATAACCATAAAATTGCAATAAGATGAGTTTCCTCTTCACATTAGCCTTAATTTGACTAACTGCTCATCGATTTCATGATTCAGAGGGTTTAATATGGTGGAGACGTTGGCGGATCGTAGAGTTTGTATGGGGCCCTGCAATAGTTATTCGCAAGGATTCCTGTAAGAACAAAGATGACAATTAATTTACGCAATAGACCCTTTTGCCAAATAGCACATACATAGGATTGTGGTATAGTACCAAAGAGTACCAAAACTATGTCCCACAATCCTTTATAATTGCTATTTGGAAAAGGGTCTAAGGGTAAGCAAAAAGTGACAAGCTGCATTTGCATTTTACAGAGTGACGATTCACTACTGGTTTCTTCCAAAACACGTTACTTCTAAACCGAAAACATTACAATCCCCACCATGTTCTATCATGTTGATGGTAAATGCTGTACTATATGAGAGGACAAAATTATAGTTCCGCAAGCGTTTTAATATTGGGGCCCTTGGCTCCCCTTCCCCGTAATTTGCGACCCGGACCAGTAAAATTGACCTTCGTTCTAAAGATAGCAATCATCTTTTCGACAAGGCCATCCGACGGGAAAACATATCCCTTTATAGAATTTGAAAGGGACAATTACACACAATGTTGTTGTGATATAGTAGTATCATTGACAAATGGATAACTTGATGAAGTACTGGACTATTTTTCTTCAGTCCTTTAAGTCCACAACGAATAATACAAACACAAAGAATAATAAAATTAAGATAAGAATAGCAATAAGACTTCAGATTAAAAATAAAAACAAATGCCATGATTTAATTCCAAAACCACTAAATTTACGATGAAAAGCATATCTTACTACTTTCTGCAGGAACAGCTTGCACAACTCCCGAGAAGCCTTTATATGTTTGAGACCCATCGGTCTTAAAGGAGAACCACATCGTATTTCCTGCTGACAGAACTTTGGTTTTATTTTCGGCTGGCCCTCCAGACCAAATAAGAAGGACTTGCTCATCTGTGGTATTGCCGTTGCCCACCTTAACGTAGTCATATCCTGTCTCGGTACTTATTAAATCAAAGTTCAGTAGCACTCGGTGGGAATCAAAAGTCCAAAAGATGATCTCTCTTCTATGATTATCTGGGTAATTTGATGGGAAGTTCTTGGACATGAGTTGGTAAGTCGAATTTACGAAGATTGTTTCTAAGGAATTAAAAGAGAAGCATTAGTTTGACGTTGTCAGTTGCGCATAAAGTAAATATTTCAAAGAAAAAGTCTGCTATAAATTAGAGGTGTACCCGAGTCACACTTTCAACAGAGCTAAATGATTTACAGTTGTCATAGGTAGTTAATAGACACATTAATTACTAAGTCTAGTGTAGAACGTTTTAGTGGCAGTCACTCCCAACACTTGATACAGGATATTGTTAATTTGATGTAGAATTTTCTACATCAGTTTGTCCATATTTTTTCATTATGTAGACTATCAGGGACAAAACCTGAGTAGGTGTTATTTCTTAAAAATAAAATTCAATGACATTTCGCAGTCAAAACTGGCTGTCATACTCCACAGAAAAATTACCACAACTTTCTTTTTCGAGAAGCTGAAGGTGTCATCTTGATGTCTAAGTCTATGCTTTCCATATCAATCAACTCAATGGTAATATCGCCTCCAAGTATAGCAGCCATTTAATGCCACACAGCCCTGAAAGTCTTTTTCATGTCTTGCCATACCCAGTATTGTCATCCAATTAATCATGAGTCATTGAGGTCGTACCGGATTTCAAGGTGACTGAACTTTTATGACTTTTGTCAGGTTAACCCTGCATCAAGGCATGTGCTTCCTTGTGGTCCCCTAAGCCTAGGCTAGGGTGTATTTATTGACAATAAATACTCGTAGGTGGTCCCTTCCCTTACCGCTCGGCGCCAAGGAGTACACTTCGCTGTTTCCCACTCTCAATGAAAGTGTGTGTTCGATAGATTACATACATCTTTGCTAGTAATGATATGGCCATTGGACATGTTCAAACTTCAAGTAAGAGCAATTACATCGTGGCATGTACTGCATAGTGAAAGGCGGAATCAAGCTCCGCCCGAATTTTAAATATCTGGATTATTTTCACAGTATTTAACCTCGATGATACGGAGTTATAAGGTTTCATTTGGTTACTCCCCCTGACGCCATCGAGGATAAGTAAGGAGCCCAAGAGAAAGTACGTCCCTTGAGCAGAGTTATCCTGTATAAGAAAACAGCTACCACAACGATTCTCGACCGAAATCCACTGAGCAAAATCCATCCTATCTCTATCCTTTAGAAGGGGATTCGTTGGTCTCTTTGAACCTAAAAGATGCCTACCTTTACATCCCGTCGTGAGAGAAAGGAAATAGCGCTCTGATGCAGAAACAAGATTTAATAGACCTTAATGATATGGGCTTAATGTATATATACTGAACAATTCACATTTCGTACATTCAAGACGTACGAGAGAAATTCTATGCAAATGCACAAGAAAAAGAAGATATTGGTTTCCCCATCCTTAAGGGAGATTTAGCGGGCTGTAGCAAGAGGGTAATACAGTAGCTCATTAAAGGTCTTATTCAGAGGCAAATAAGGGTCATGCAATCGACTCAGAAGCATAATTTTAGGTAAACTAGAATTTTATATTATTTTTCTACAGGAAAAACAAAGCAAAATATCGGCGTTTTCTATTTTTAATCATTTTCTGAAAACTTTTTTGTTTTTGGCCCATACTGAAACGATAACATCACGTGATTTCTTCGAAAGGTCAAACTATGACGTCACCGGCCGGAGTCGGGTCGAGCTAGCGTGAGCGCACACAGCTAGCCAGCATGTACCGTACCAGTACTGCAAGCAGTGTATATACTGTAGTAAAGTTAGTGCTAGTCGTAGTAGGATAGTAACATACCCTAGTACCCTAAGTTACACTTGGTAATCGGAAATTGCGAAAAATTGTACAGCATAGTAGTAAAGATTTATTCTTGTTATGATCAAATTAAATTTACGCTTTTTTAGTCAGGTAGGAAGGTTTTAGAGTAGGCCTGGTATACGTCCTACTATAGTTCTAGCCTAGGCGGAGAGCAGGCTAGTTAGCTATAGCCTAGGCCTAGTAACGTTACTCGTTAGCTCTAACGTTTACGGTTTAGCATTAGGTTCGAGTCGACTTGCAAAAAAAAAAAAGAAAGAAAAAAAAACTTAACGTTAGCGTATCCTACATTTTAAGCATGTTTGTAGAGGAAAGAAGCCGCTCTTTCGGAAGAAATTAGTAGGCCTAAAAAGAGAGCTGTTTGGTTTGTATCAGGTTTTCTTTGCAGGCTACGCCAGGTCTTCGTCTTGGGCTTTCTGGTGCCTCAACTTGTCTTTACCCTCAAGTTCATGAGTGATGACATGGGAAGGTTGTCTAACGGCCTCTCTCCTCCTTCCGAAATCAATTCTTTTCAATGTGTTCCTCAGGCTGACGCCAAACTTTGCAAACCCCCTTGCTCAAAGAATCTCAAAGTTGTAACGTTAAAACTAGATCAGTGAACTCCTCGGGGCAATTCTGAAAATTCGGAAGTCTGGCCAATGGTTGTGGCTTGAAGATAATTGCTGGGCTATCAACAGCAAGTTGTAGGACCTTGAAATTTTCTTCTTTTAGAAGAATCACAACAACTTCCACACACAAGTTACTTTCTCTTCTTCAGAGATATGTGGTGACTTTCGGTATGAGGCAGGTTTTAGTATGTATATCCAGGGATATATATCCAGTATTAAATCCATTCAGTCTGTGTGTCACAATACTACAGTACTACACTAGTATGACTACAATACGAGAATAAGGTTGACCTCGTGGCTTGTTTACTTTTAATTATATTCAACTATTTGGACGTGAAAGAGAATACCTACAATTCTAAGTGCTGATTGGCTGAATCTCAAATAGACAATGTCTTGGTAAATATTACACAGTATTTGTTCTATATTGTTGTTCTTTTTTACTATTTTTAGGTGTTTATAATCCGTTTTGGGGAGGGGGAGGGGGTGAAAGGATGTACGAGTATTTTCTTTCCATATCGGTCAGCAATTCCTTCCAAAAATCTCAGTCCATCTAACCAAAGTCTCTTTTCAGAAGAAAAGAAGCAAAATAAAGTGAAGGGAAGGTCAAGTTGGTGAATCACTCTATGACGTTTACCAACTAGTCGATGAACTGTTGTTTTAAGGAAGAAAACCCGATCATGTAGTATGTGATCCCCTACATGATATAGGCAAAAGCTTTAAAAACTTCATCGTATCTCTTTCAAGAAATATTTGTCTGTCAGTTCGTCACTGGTTTGTGCTGAAAGTATGCTCATATATGCCTATGACTACGTTTGTACTAGTTATTCCTATGCATGTCAATACGACTCCGGCCAGTGACGTCATAGGCTTGACCTTAGCCACGCCCCCGTTTTCATTCAGTCATTTGAAATCACGATTTTAAGCCGTTTTATCGTATTTTTAGAACATATTTTCTCAGCAGTGCCAAGGGGTACTCTAAAAATTCGAGGTGTGTTGGGGTCAGGACAAACAGCAGTTTCTGCTCACTCCCAATAAAACGAAAATGCACTTTGCCTCTGAATAAGACCTTTAATGTTGACAATCTAAGACGTAAGTTGGGGAAATCTACTGATGATGATTCTCAACCTTAATCCATTGAAAAAGGCCGTCTTTATTAGATAGCAATGATTGAGAGTCCTCCTATCCTTCAGCAAGGGATCTCAGGGCGCATCTTTGGACTGCCGGGCTATAAAGACCAGTGATAAGATGAGGACCCATATGGTGATAAATACTTTTGTAAAATAATTTCTTGCATTGACATTAGTACAAATGTTATTTCTTAATAAAAGCAACGAATTACTTCATGTAGTGCACGTCATAGATGGCAGAGTCTACCCAATCAGCGACACCTAAAGTACTAGGGCAGACGCAACCCTCATACATTTTGTAACACCAGCGTTTTGGAGATTATTATTGTTGATTACAACTAGATCGCCATGTTCAGGCCAGTGCAACAATTGTGAGATGCACAGTAGTGTATCCACCATCACACACAGTAGTGTGCTGGGCAGACTTCGACTTTACGCAGTTAAATTACATTTGGGTCTAGGCCTTTGGGAGGATGGGGGGGGGGGTGCTAGAATTGAAAATAAGGAGAAGTTTAATTGTCTGGGAAGGGGCCACTGGGCCTTAACCCAGTTTAGCGGTGCTTTTGATACTCGACATGGCATTCCTAATCTTTCCTCAGATTTCGATCATTTCACCAAGAGGTAGCCTAATGCCATCATATTAAGTTATCATACTGTATATTCACAATCCTTAGAGCTTATTTCGTAAAGAGTGGAATTTCCAATATCTTGACGTGCCTTATGTGCACACATTTCGCAAAATTTTCCTATGCTAGAACTTGTTAAGAGCTGTTATCAATACCAATTAGGTGTTCATTCAGGCATTGGTCAATAGCCATGAAGGTTGACATTTGATGGCAGTTTATCTCAGATTAATCTGAAAGGTGGTCTAAACTTCAGTGACCATGAGTAAGCTGATCCTCTTTTATCAGTACTATTTCAGGGTAGGATGTGTCGTTAGTTGTAATGTAAACACCAGTGCTGGGCTACTGTTGTACACCTTACTCAAAATCCATATCTGGCTTTATATCTGGAAATATCTGGTTGATTAAAGACTGTATATGGCCATATAAAGCCATATATAACTTGATTAAAACACAACCCAGATATGCATATAAAGTTTGATATGGCCATATAAAGCCAGATATAACTTGATATAATCGTGATCCAGATATGTATATAAAGTTTGATATGGCCATATAAAGCCAGATATAACTTGATATAACCGTGATCCAGATATGTATATAAAGTTTGATATGGCCATATAAAGCCAGATATAACTTGATAAAACTGTGATCCAGATATGCATATAAAGTTTGATATGGCCATATAAAGCCAGATATAACTTGATATAATCGTGATCCAGATATGTATATAAAGTTTGATATGGCCATATAAAGCCAGATATAACTTGATATAATCGTGATCCAGATATGTATATAAAGTTTGATATGGCCATATAAAGCCAGATATAACTTGATAAAATGGTGATCCAGATATGTATATAAAGTTTGATATGGCCATATAAAGCCAGATATAACTTGATTAAAACATAACCCAGATATGTATATAAAGTTTGATATGGCCATATAAAGCCAGATATAACTTGATAAAACTGTGATCCAGATATGTATATTAAGTTTGATATGGCAATATAAAGCCAGATATAACTTGATTAAAACATAACCCAGATATGCATATTAAGTTTGATATGGCCATATAAAGCCAGATATAACTTGATATAATCGTGATCCTGATATGTATATAAAGTTTGATATGGCCATATAAAGCCAGATATAACTTGATAAAACTGTGATCCAGATATGTATATTAAGTTTGATATGGCCATATAAAGCCAGATATAACTTGATTAAAGACAGTATAATAAAAGTACAGTACAAGTTTTATAAGTTCATATGAATTAATACTTTTGCGTTTATTTTGATTGTCCTACGTTAAGACAACTTTGTGATGTAGTAGAACGTACCTGCCTACAGAAGTCATCAAATCCATACAATTTTATTCAATATACCAGTCTATTTAACTAAAATATGCAAATGATCTATTAATGTGGGCGGAGTCAAAAATTGTAGCCCTGATTTTTATTTTTCATTATTTAGGAAGTAAAATATGAGATATTCATCAAATTTTCAACACGATTTACATTGAATTATGCACTATAGTGTGTTTGAAAAAAAAAACGATGCTTTGAATGCATGTAGAAGTACAAATTTCAAAGCTTTTTTATTGTTCACTATTACATTAGTTGACAAATTTCTGTACTTAAGTCAATATCACCCAAGTAAGTGAGTAAACTTTGTTAAAGATATTCAGAGAGCTCTCTTAATCACTGGCTATGAGGGCTCCTGATGCTTTAGGCAAGGTGTGCATTTTATGTTAAGCTGTAACCCAGCATCGGTACAGGTATGGACCATGTTTTCACCACATATCTGTTCCACAAAATATTATGAGCGGACCAGGTGAGATCCACATTTGGTGCATACAAAATTTCATATGGCACATATATGGATTTTCACTTATATCAAGCTTCATCTGTCCCATATAAAAATTGAGCCATATACAATTTTATATGAGCCATATATGGCCTTTATGTTATATCAAGTTATATCTGCCCAATTTTTGTTAAAGCCAGATACAAATCCCATATCTGGACCAGATATGGGCCATATATAAATTCCCTATATGGCACATATATGGATTTGCCATATATGGGGCATATACAGATTTGCCATATATGTACCATATCTGTCCCATATAAAAATTGAGCCATATACAATTTTATATGGGCCATATATGGCTTTATGTTATATCAAGTTATATCTGCCCAATTTTTGTTAAAGCCAGATACAAATTCCATATCTGGACCAGATATGGGCCAGATATAAATTTCCATATATGGCCCATATATGGATTTCGAGTAAGGGACCAGAATGGTCAGCAAAGCTTAAACGAAGCTGCTGCTCACTGGAGCAACTAATCGAAGCAATGAACCAGTGGTCGGGTACTTTAATTGACAACCATGGGCGGCGATCCCGGGGGGGATGGGGGGACATGTCCCCCCAATTTTTGAGAAATCGCCCATTGACCTTGATTTTTCACACAGTAAATTATTGGAAATTCTGGTCATGACCCCCCCCCCCCCAATATTGAGAACAAATCGCCGCTCTTGTTGACAACAGCAATTTTCCCCTAAAAACTGCGGTAGCTATGAGTGATTTGAGGAAAGGCAAATTTTGCATCATGAAATAAAACACAAACTAAAATGCAGCCATTTTGAATTTTATGATGGCTGTTCCATCTAAGAGGCTTATTCATGACTATAAATGTCCATGAATGACTACCAATGACCCCAGCAAACAGTAAAAGTGTAAAATTTCTCTAAAGAGATTTCCAATAGCTTATTTCTGAGAAAAATACACTTTTCAAATGGAAAAATGGCAGCCATTTTAAAATACAACATGGCCGGCATAGCGGTTTTTGAAAAAATGGAACCCACTTTATGAGTCCTGTTCTCTAGGGCATGAAGATGCTAAAAACAAAATTTTAACCGATGCTGACAAATTTTGCTTCATCTTTACATTACACCATGTGCTAATGGTATCGTATCAATGATTATCCCGCTAGTATCTTTACATTTTTAAATTGTCTCGTATATGAGTCATATGCCTATTCTTACCACATACCTCATCATATGCAAGGGCATACTTCACATGAATTTATCAGTGTCACAGCCTAAATAATGTATGAGAAGTTTCCGGTCTAGGTTGAGTAGGGGTCTTGGTAAGGCGTGACGATGGGATGGGGCGGATAACTCTGCTGGGGTTATTGGTGAAGAAGTCTTCATGTGCTTTTGCATTCCTCTGTTGTAAGTTCGTCTTACTTTGACTATTCCTTTAGGTTCTAACTGTCGTTTTTTATTCCTTCCCGAAGGGGAAAGGAATCCATGAAATCACGATGGCGTGTGTATATATGTGTGTGGGGGCGTGTCAATGTGTGTATGTATGAATGTTTGTAGTGCTTAGTTTGTAAAAAGGATATCTCAAGATAGCAACGATGAATACTTTTCATACTTGGTCCATAGATGCATCATGTTAATGGGGAGAACGCTATTGATTTTGGTGGAGGTCAAATGTCATTTGAAGTCACCAGAGATCAAAAGCCTAAAATGTTGTAAACACGATGTATCAAGGTAGAAAGGAAATATGCCTTTCATATTTAGAGTCTGAATACTTAATGGACAATAGATGAACCTTTTTGTTGTAAAGGGCAGTAGCGTAACTGGGGTGCTTGAAGTGGGAGGGGGGGGCAGGGATGAAAAAAAGGTAAATGTACCGACGGCATAAAGTCAATGTACCGACACTTAGTGTCAAAGGGTTATCACTTTACAAGTCACCCCCGCACCCGTGACCCCCCATCCACCCAGGGGTGGTGTCAGGATTTGCCCGACGGTGGGACAGACTCCCCGACCGATTCGATTCCCTCGAGAGGTTGGTGAGGGAGAATTTGAAGAAAATTGTGTACTATACCATGTCATTGCAGGTTATATTTTGCGTAAAATTCGTATTTACTAGAGAGAAATAGTTCCGCGCCGATTTAATGTTTTTGTCGGACTCGCTGTGACAAAGCGCGCGAATTACGCGAATTTATTTTGGGTGCGCCTATACACAAAAAAGAATGTGCTTTTTTAAAGCTTACATAGGTCAATTGTCCTGGCAGTTGGGTCCTATCGGGCACAACTTACATTTTACTTTCCTCCTCGAGTCACTAGCCGTAGCGCAAGACAGATACAAGCAGACAAGAGAACATTAATTAGGTCTAGCGAAATGAGATGAAATTCCCGACATTTACATAATTCCATGTATTCTACTTATGAAGTTACTTGAAAACATGGAAAGGGTTTATAGCCTACTATATTTAGCTATAAGTAACGGGACTGAGAACCAGTGGATAAAGCGTGCCGAAAATTTCGGGTTTTATGTCAGAAATGACCCTTTTTGGAAAGCCAAAGTAAATAAATTGACCATATGTGGCGACTGGATTATCCCGACAGGGGGTCGGGCTATGCCAGCAACCCCAAGTTCCGTCAGCTCCTTTACCGAGGGGGTGGTGAGAAGTAGATGTGAATGTGCCTGACTATCCCATGCCATTACAGGGCAAATTTTGCACAATATCCCTTATTACTTTAAGAGCCGACTTGCGCACTGATAGTGTTCTTTTGAGTCTGAGTTTGCAAATTGCAAAGAGCGCGAAGCGCACGAAAATTTTTAGTAGGCTTACACTAAAAACATATGTAATTGTTAAGAACAATAAAGAAAAAAGAAAAACTGTAGGGGTTGTAGACCATATCGGAGATAACATACATCGTGTCGAAAGCACTTGGACTGCCCGATAGAATAGCCAAACTTTGCTCCGTTAGTCGCTCACCAACTGACGCAACCGCATGACCCACACGAGAGAACAGCAAATAGCTTTGCGATATGGGATGAAATTTACGGCCTCTACATAACCTGTGCGCTCTGCCTACATGGTACTTGGTAAAGGTGACAGGACTTATGCTTTCTAGCTATGTGGAAATGAAATATTGAAGAAACTGGAGTAACCCTACAGCGCGCGTAGCGCGCCGAAAATAGTGGGTTCGTATCAGAGAAATTGTCATCTTGAAAGCAAAGACTGGTAAACCGTCGGGGAGACTAGTCGTCGTTGACACC
Source organism: Holothuria leucospilota (assembly GCA_029531755.1). Taxonomy (NCBI): domain Eukaryota; kingdom Metazoa; phylum Echinodermata; class Holothuroidea; order Aspidochirotida; family Holothuriidae; genus Holothuria; species Holothuria leucospilota. The sequence continues at coordinate 64,732,906 of CM055964.1, read as the reverse complement.
TGGCGGATGTACCGACAAGATCAGCAAATGTACCGACAGACCGCCGGGAAGCCAAGTGGGGGGGGGGGCGACCGCTCCCCTGCTCCCCTTCAGTTACGCTAGTGGTAAAGGGCAAAGGTCATCTGAGATCATAGAAGCTGAAATTTCAAAACCGAGAAAATTGCTTGTAAACACGTTATCTCAAGAAAGGATTGATGGATACTTTTCAGACATAATAGATAGATTTTTCACTTTAAGGGAAATATCCCTCTTGGTTTTGTTGAAAGTACAAAGTAGTCCGACAGAGGAAGTGGATTTTTTCGACTAACCTGGAAATTTTGTACATAGTTTTTTGTTGGGTGACTTTTATAGTTTCAAGCGTCCTCTTCATGAGAAGTTGATCCCACAGAAGACACAGTCGTACAATCCAATAAAATACCCGTCATCCTAAAATCTATGTAGTCATAAAGCAGAGCTCATAAACGAGGTGTTCCCTAGCTGCACCCACTCCCTCACTTGACTGAGTTTTATTGACCTTACAGATCGTTTTATACAAATATTCCATTTTATTTACCAAGTCGTTGCTAACCACAGAATTCTGTGGTGCTGACTCTCTTGACGGCAGGGAGTAAGTTTAATAGCTGTCGAACAGCTGTCGCTCAGCTGTCAAGCTATTGTGATTTATTGCTTACTTTTCTTCTATCATTTTTAACGGTCTGGGGGCTTGAATTTGACAAAAGTCACATCGAGGAAGGTGTAAATTTTCCATAGAATCTGATTTTTAGAATAATATTATTGACAAATGTGTACTTTTGAAGAATATCTTGTGTCATAATAGCCACTACCAGTCAACGTTGCAAAAGTCCATTAAATAAAGTGGTATTGAAGGGCATATCTCCCAATTTGTTGCCAAACTTTCCCTATTCATTGCCAACTCTCACGGATGTCAGTTCTGTGGAATCATCTTGGCATGTTTCAGATTCAGCCGGGAGACATATCGTCACCCTTGAACGTTTTGAGAAATCCAAGATGGCGGACATTTGGACGCCATTCCGTAGTTTCCTCTATAACTCCCTTCTGTTCAGCCTAGGAAAGTAATTTTGGTGTTAAATGATATGTTTTTGGGGTCCAGGAATCCGTTTGAGCCGATAACGGAAGTATAGGATATTCACGGAATCATAAATCTAAGATAGCGACCAAAATGGCTGCCATTACATATAGTTTTCTCCATTACTCCATGCATATTCAGCCTATGATAGTATTGTGGGTTTCTAAGCATATTTTTGTTGGCTTAAGCAATCTATACAAGTCATTTACTCCAGTTTTGGGGACTCACGTGATGATAAATCTAAGATGGTAGCCCCCAAATGGCCACCGTATAACCATGAATTTTAGTAGCTTGGTCTAAATGAATCTCATTCTATATGAAACTGACAATAGACGAGACGTACATCACAATTTGGGTGAATCAATTAGCTATTGTTTTTTCAAGTTAAAACAGGGATAATGCAAAGCTGTTAAATGCTAAAAAGTAGATCAAGACAACACAAACCATACACCATGTGATAAAAATGACCTACTTCTGATATACATGAATTTTCATAACCCTGTAGAACACTTCTGAGTTGATCAGGTGTTAATATGAATGTAAGAAGGTGCTAAAATAGGAAGACAGCGCAGATTGTAATTCCTTGGCAAATTATTGTGACTATTACTGAGAAAGTTCCATAAAAAATTACACTCTTGAGTGACATTGCACACATTTGTTGAGGGCAATTTGGTAGCATCAGTCAAGTCTCTATTTGTATTAGTGAGCTATCTGATATTATTTTGTATGACAATTACAAACAAGGTGGTATGATGATGACCTTATCAAATTAATAAAAATAGAGCTTTTTAATTCACCCTACGCATTGACCATTGACCAAACTGTTCAATTATTTGAATGGAGCATTAGTATGTCGAAACGCCAACTCACATTTTACATTTTATGAAAGTCTCAGTATTTGAACTCTCTTGAACTGAAAAAAGCTTTAATTTTTTACTGAACAAAAGTTTTTTCTTTACTTACTAAAGAGGACCCACACGAAATATACAAATTCTCTAGGGCCAGCTTATCTCATCTAATTAATCATCCAATTAAAGTTGTTTAAACCTGTTTTCAAACCTGTTTTGACCTCTCTTGAAACAGCACCAAAAACTAAAAGAATTTTTGCACTTTACATCAGCAAAACGTGCAAAAGTAAACATTTGTAGACATCTGCATTCTCCAGGTCTATTTTATCTGTTCCAAGGGGCATGAAAAATGATGCAGACACAAACACACATATATATATGTATATATATATATATGGAATGGACAAATGATTTTATACTGAGCTTGAAGTTAGAGGTTATGTCCCTTCCTTTGGCTTATAATCCACTTCAAACTTAATGTGTAAATAATACAATCACTGAGTATTACTTGAGCTATGTTCCACATGAGAAGTTGACCCTACAGAAGACACAGTCGTACGAACCAATAAAATACCCGTAAGATTAAAATGTAACTAGTCATAAAGCAGAGCTCATAAACGAGGTGTTCTCTAGCTGCACCTACTCCCTCACTTGAGTTTTATTGACCTAGCAGATCGTTGTTCAATTTTCCATTTTATTCGCCAACTTGAAGTCGTTCCCAACCACAGAATTCTGTGGTGCCAACTCTCTTGACGGAAGGGAGTAAGTTTATATAGCTGGCGAACAGATGTTAAGTTACCGTATTGTAATTAATTGCTTACTTTTCTTCTATCATTTATAACATTATGGGGGCTTAAATTTGACAAACGTTAGATCAAGGAAGGTGTAAATTTTCCATAGAATCTAATTTTTTCAACAATATTATTGACAAAGGTGTTCTTTTGAAGAAACCCCTGTGTCATAATATACCCAGTACCTGTCAACCTTGAGAAGTGCATAAAATGAAGTGGCAGTGAGGGTCATATCTCCCAATTCGTTGCCAGACTTTCCCAATTCTTTGTCAACTCTTACGACCGTCAGTTCTGTGGGATCATCTTGGCATGATTAGTTCACTGTGGACAAATCATGTCAATGGCATGTCAACATTGAATAGAAATGCTAATGATTGTTCGCTGTTACTGCATTCTCTAAAAAGATCAGAAGAAACAGGGCAATAAAGGAGGCAGTATTCACTTCTGAGCACTGTTTGCTGAGAAAAATACAATTGTGTCAATGTTAGGATCCTTTCAAATACCGACTGGGTGAAGGTGAAGTTGCAGCCTAAAGGTGATCATAAACAATCTTAACTGCAAATCCAAATCAATTAGTAACAGCATTCTGCAGTTTGACCACTGTGTAAACATTAACAGATGACCAACAGCTGATTGTCCAGCAGGTCATGCATCCAAGAAAATACAGAAACAGAACAACACAAACTTAAAAAAGGAAAAATGTGAAATAACATACTGGTATGGGCAAAGTAAGTTTCTAACTTTTCAGTTTAGATATGATTCTCCTTTGTAACACTTAAAAAACTGGCAAATATGCAAAAGAACCATGTATATAGTTTTGCAATTAAAGCAACTAAATATCATCAAAAACCTAGACAGAAAAAAACTTCACGAAGATTTTAATAATTTTCAGCCAAACTTCTGAACAAAAATAATGGTGCAATATTTGATTGTATGATCTACTGCCGCTAGATGAGAAACCTTCAAAATTTATAACCCGGGAGGTTTAGGAATTTGCGTTCTGTTAAAAATGAAAGTAGGGGCTATCCCCTCTTAATTCAAGTCGCTATAAAGTTTTAAAGAGGTTGGGAAGAGATCAAAGAGCCCGCCAGTGTTTTAGCCTGGACGTTTTCCTCAATGCGGACATTTTCTGGATCTGTGGCCTGGGGGAGGGTCCTTGGAAATTTTTTTTTGGAATTTGAGACAGAAGAAAATCAATTAGAAAAGGCGCCTAGATTGGCAAAATGGTGCAATATTTGAATGTGGATTTCTGCCCTAATGGGATAGGTGGGTGAACGCTCAAAAAATTTTTTTTAGAATTTAGTTTTTTTTTTTTTTTGTTTGTTTTTTAGTTTTTTTTTTTTTTTATTTATTTTGTTTTTTATTTATTATTATTTTTTTTTTTTTTTTAATTTTTTAAATTTTTATTTTTTATTTTTTTTTTAAGGAAAAAATTTATTACACCCCGGTTAGAAATTGCGTCGTCAGAATTTTCTTATTGATGCAACATTGTCTTTGTCGCCGTTAATGCGACATTGTCCCACAAATAGGGGCTGGCCTAAAACTGAGAGATAAAAATAACACTGGGAACCGGGCCGTTAGGGGCCTTCTTGGGTGACGTAGTGGTCCGGGGGGTTTCGGCCCCCCGAAACTCTGAGGTTTTAGCATAAGTCTCTCGGTAAAAACAGATTAAGAGTGTGCCATGCAGGCTTGGTATATTTTGGTTCATAATGCATTATCCAGTTGCAAAGAGTTCCGGTTAATTTCTTATTCATAATGTGTTAGAGCTATTACTTACTGTTTGTCATGGCCAAAACTCAAAACACTGAAACACTTAAAGAGGAAGTAGGGGGGTAGATGTTATAGGGAATGGAGAAATCGTTCAATTCAAGGAGAGGCTGAACCTGGTTCTGTCGTTCAGAATTTGAAGACACTATGTGTTGCAGCCATTTGAACACTAGGGAACGCGTCATGCGTATTATTTCAAATGCACGATAAAGAATGGAAGGCGTCCGGCGTTCAAAAAAAAAAAAAAGGGAGAGAAAAAGTGTTCAAGAATCTTTAGAAATCTTTACTAACACATAGCGTTCAAAATATGGCTTTGGACGAAAACGCCAAGGATCTGAAGATGGGTTCTGTAATGCTGTTTCATTTCTGTGTTCAAAAGTTAAAAAGCCTGAGATTGCAGTGAAGGGAAGACACGCGCGTCAACGCATTATTTTTTTTCCCAGATGTTTGTGGGTAAACCGGATCCTCAGAGGTTTTGCAAAAGTTGTGTTTGAAGTCAAGGTTAGGGTTTAGGAGGGAAAGACGGGCTAAGGAAATAGTCCCTCTCCATGGGTAATCGGGTGGCTGCTCCCCACGGTGATGATTAAAAGTGAGGAATTAATGTGCAGTAAAGTGGTTTTTTTAAAAATGTCGGTATGACCGCTCGAAATAGTGCGCCTATAAAACGGAAGCCGTTTCATATTCCCCTTTCTATTTCCCCGAGTTCCCGACGGGACTTTTTTGTCACTCGTCCAATTATTTACCGACGGCCGTTGATTACGAACCGGATAAGGCCGTCACAGATGCATAATCATTTTTTTGCCGACGGGACCTTCAACTTGAATGGGCCATTAGTTAGATGAAGAGCCAAATCAAAATCGAAATAGGCCGATAAAACCTATAACAGACTAGCGCCCGTTGTCTCTCTTTCTCTTTTTTTGCTTTTCATTTTCTCTCGTACTTCCCCTTTCCCCTTCCTTCCTTTTTACTTTCTCCTTGTTTCTCTTCTTCTCTCTTCTTTTCCTCCTCTCCCTCTTTTCCTTTTCTCTTCCTTTCCCATCTCCTACCCTCTTTTTTTGCCGACGAAAAACAAAAAACAGAAAAAATTTTGCCCGACGGAAACCCACGAAGACCAATATTTTGGGTGGGTGTGACCCTCCAACCCCATCACCCCACCGCTCGCTACGGCCCTGGTAAGACGTTATGTTATCGTTGATTTAATATGACGAGACTTTCTACGGGATACAAAACACCATTAAAAAAATCAGAAATCTTATACAATAGTGTACCTAATTGAATGGGGTCCTGTAGAAAGAGGTAGTGGCGCAAGACGTTTCCCCTTCAAATTTTTTGATTTTTACATTGGTCCAATAGATAGTGCGTCGCCCTGGACAACGACTTGTGGTAATTTAAGCATGAAAGAATTACGCCGGAACCAGGTAGCAAAAGTGAGAGTGCTAAGTGATCCCTGTGCAGAAAGGAAGTTCCTTTCGTCGCACTGGGGTGTTTTCCCTTCAAATTTATTCACTCTTCTAGAGACATGATCATTTTTAATGTTTTACCATGTTTTTCACAATTATGAGCTTCTGGTGACCTCATATGACCTTTTGAGCTCAAGTAGGCTTTTTTAAAAAACTATAATGGGTGGTCCCGCATGCAAATACGTATAATATCCTAAAAGGGTGATAAACTACCAGGTGTTCTTACAGTTTGACACCGTGTTTTTTTTATTTTAGAAATTGAAATTAACTATCAAAATGACCTTTCACACGAAGAGGAAAGGCCAATTCAATGTATTAAAAAAAAAAAAAAAAAAACGTTTTTTTACATAAAACTTACAAGGTTTTCTCAGTGTCATCTTCGGTGACCATTATAACGTTTTGCTCTCTACCAAGAACAATGAGGTTCATCTACTGAACATAATGTATAGTCTTGTATTAAGGGTATCAGTGTTTCCTACGCTGAGATATTGTGCTTACAAAGATTTCCGGTGTTTGAGACATGAAGTGAAAATGAAAAAAACCATGGGCTCTAAGAGTGGATATTCGTTTCACCGAAAGCAAAAGGTTCTTCTCTTTGATATGATAAATCCTTAAACTGATTGGTAAAAAAGTATCCACAACAAGATAAAACAAAGGAGCAGGAAAAATTGATAGAAGTAATCCCTTTATTTCTATATTGAAATATTGTGTTACAAAGCTAAGGACGAGGGGGGTCCCACAAGCACACATGTGTACACACATAAAAACATACACGCATGCACGTACATATACAAATATTCGACAGCGTCATTGCAAAGACTCCTGTCGCGTCCAATAAGGGATAAAAACTGGAACCAAAATTCAGTTAAATACGAGAAAGGCTTTGTTGGTAGTACAATGTCAAAGTTTCTGTGCTCACTTGGAGACTGAATGCTACGAAAGCCCATTAAAGCCATTGGAATAAAAAAAAGAAAAAAAGGAAAAAAGAGTGTAGAAAAAGGAGAAAAAAAAATGATAAAATTATTTGAATGGAATTTGTTATTACAAATTATTAATTTGTTAAAAAAAGAAAAAGATGTTAAATAGTAACCACCAACAAATTGTAATATACAAATTATTAATTTGTTATAGACAAATTATTAATTTGTTAAAATTTTACAATAATAAATTAATTTGTTATTACAAATTATTAATTTGTTTAAGATAAGAAAAGAGAATAACAAATTATTAGGATTTGTTAAAAATACGAAATTAAAACAAATTGAATTAAGTTGTTATAACAAATTATTAATTTTTGTTAATTTACAAATTATTGTATAATTTGTTATAACAAATGATTAATTTTGTTATTAACAAAATTATTGTTTATTTATTATTTTAATTTGTTATTACAAATTAGTTCATTTGTTATAAAACAAACACAAACAAAAAAGAAAATTAATTTAACAATTATTAATTTGTTTATTACAAATTTTAGTAATTTGTTAAACAATATACCAAATTACTTACATTTGTTTATTCCCAAATTATTAATTTGTTCATTCAACAAATTATTTCACTAATTCTGTTATTGAACCACAATCCGCGCGGCCATTAATTTGTTATTAGCAAATCCTTAAAAATTTTGTTACCCAATTACAAATTATTATCATTTGTTTCATTACCACATTATTAATTTGTTATTTCACAAATTCATTAATTTTGTTCACACAAATGTGAGTAACAGTTACAGCCCAAGAAAAATACGAGTTGTGATACATACAAAAAAAAACATATAACTACGACCCCATTATTAATTTGTTCTTCAACAAATTACTTAATTTGTTTATTTTACCACCTTATTAATTTGTTATTACACAAAATTTAACTTCAACTTTGTTACTCCATTGGCACAATTCTATTAATTTGTTTAAATAGTCCCCATTACACTTATCCCATCAATTGGTTTACAGAAGAATTAGCACACAATTGATTTAATTTGTTTATTTACAAAATTACTTAATTTGTTATTCACAAATTATTAATGTGTTAAGAGAGACCATGTTATCAAACAAATAGCACACACACAGACACAAAACACAAAATCAACACCACAAAAAATAGCAAAACAAGAGTAAAAACGCAACATCATTTCATAAATAATAGAAGGCAAACCATAAAAGCAACAAACATAGCCACTAAGAAGACAAAATAAACACAACACATAAACAGGATAACCAAAAAACAAAAGTCCAAAAACACAATAAAATTAAACCCAGACACAGCAATAGCTAAATAGAAATAAAAATCAAAACAGAAAAGAAAAACAAAAAAAACAATTAACAAAATGGACCCAAATTATTTAAAGCCAAATTTGTTATTTGACAAAATTATTTAATTTGTTGATTACAAATTCTGATTAATTTGGAACGGACGTGTATGGTGCGCCTTACGTGCCAAATAAGTTCTGAAATCGACACATGTTCGATTTTAATTGACATATATCAGTTTCTCGTGATCTGAATGGATGAAAATCGTCATATCTGGAGAAAATTGAACGATATGTTGAAGTTAAATCGGACAATAAGGCAGTTTCCTCATCTTCGAATTGGTCTACCACACGTCACATGGTGTTCCTTGCCCCTATGATTGGAGGAAATCCGACATATGTTTACAGTGGCGGATCCAGAAACTTGTAAAGGTGGGTGTACCTATCGATCTCAAAGACGTAGGGTGGCTGTTTGGATTGAAACTGTAGGCTGATGCATTGTTTTCTGACCACCATCTTGGGGGAAGAGATCTATTTTTGAAACATTTGAGGGTTCTCTTTCTTAGAGTGCAATTTGGTGCAACAAATAGATGGACAAATTTTAAGGAAAAAACTACTGCAAATTTTCTATAAGTTTTTTTTTACAAAAGAAAACAAAAAAAGGGATTTTCGTCCTTGGGATCGAAAGGGGGGTGAGTGCGCAAAGCATACCTCCTACTCGCGACCCACCAACATTTGTTTTGCCCTGAGGGGGCTTTTCATCCCCCAGTCCCCGCTTCCTACTCCCATGACTGAGCTGTGTCCTGGGGAGGTCCAGAGTGTAAGGGGAGGGGGTCTTCACTCCACTTTGGAAAACATTGTTAATTATGTGTGCTCAGATGAGAAATGGTGCAATAGGCCTATAATTGACAAATGTTTTGTCATATTTCAGCGCCTGAAATAGTACAACAAATTGGACAGTTGTAAGGATTTTTTCCCAGAAATCAGAAAAATCTTCATTTTTCTCATCTGGTCATTTCTATCATACATCTCCAGAAATTTGGTAGTATCCGAATATAGCCTTATAAAGTGTCATCAAATAACGACGATTCGTTGGAACACTTTGAGCTATAATTTATATGGCTCTAAACATCCAGAAAGAATTCAAACAGTTCTGTAAATCCTGCCTTATGTTGCACTCAACTTTCTTTTTCTTCTTCCCTTTTACAATATAATTTAACCTCATTATATTTACATAATTGCCTTTTTATAATGGGTGCCACAGTTGGTGGTGTGACTAGTCACCCCCCCCCCCTTGATCCGCCCATGGTTTTATTAAATTTACATATGCCAGTTTCTCGTTGGAAGGATGAGATGCATTTTTGGTGCTGGGATGATTTTGCGCCTGTGTGGAAATGCTCCCACACTGAATGAAAGATGGCCCAGGTGTAGGTGTGGTATGGATTCCAATCACCTTCCGTAGTCCTAGAAATGACAAGCCCAGCTATTTAAATTTCTGATACGAGAAGGATTGAGAAACTAGCTATATATCATATCAGCCACATCATGTTTGGGCTGAGGTGACAAAACTTAAATTTTTAGACTGCCTATGTAGTAGAAGATAAATTCTGAAAACGGGCAGAAGTCGGTAAGGGGAGGGGGTTGCTGCCAAGCCCCTGTTAGGTGCAAATTGATGGGTTCGAAAGGCTTTTTATTGATAGAAGGTTCAAATATCACTGCAAACTGTCTTACAGTAAGATGCCATGATATTAAAAAATATAGTTCTCTTAAAAATGAAAGGTTAAAACGGGGCAATTTTTTGCTGTGTTCTGGAAAAGGCGGAAACCCAGCCAGGATATCCTTTCTTCCATATTTTGGAGATTCCATACCATACATACCACTCTAATGAGTTTCCATGTTTTGATGTGAGCGCCCCACTTCCCCCCTCCCCCATCCCCATCCTTTTGAGAAATCCTGCGTCCATACAGAAAGTTGAAATATTTAATAATTTATGTATCACTTCATTAGGGCTATTTTGTTTTCCTTTGTGTAAATTTTTCAAGACTCACAGAAGAAGTACTTGAACATATGCCGATTTGGAAAGAAAGCAACATGTGACGGTGGTAGACCAATGAGAAGACGAGAAACTGTCATATGTCGATTTAATTGGGCATATGCCGATTTTCTCCAATCATAGGGCTAGGAACAACATGTGACGGTGGTAGACCATGCGAAGACGAGAAACTGCATTATGTCGATTTAATGGAACATATGTCGATTTTCTCCAGATATGACGATTTCATCCATTCAGCTCACGACAAACTGACATATGTCCATTTAAATCGACATGTGTCGATTTCAGGACTTATGGCACGTAAGGCGCACCATACACGTCCGTCCAAATTAATTTGTAATAACAAATTAATAATTTGTAATAAGAAATTAATAATTTGTAATAAGAAATTAATAATTTGTAATAACAAATTAATAATTTGTAATAACAAATTAATAATTTGTAATAAGAAATTAATAATTTGTAATAACAAATTAATAATTTGTAATAACAAATTAATAATTTGTAATAACAAATTAATAATTTGTAATAAGAAATTAATAATTTGTAATAACAAATTAATAATTTGTTATAACAAATTAATAATTTGTTATAACAAATTAATAATTTGTAATAACAAATTAATAATTATAATTTTTATTAAGTAATAATTTTTATTTCAATGGCACTAATGGGCTTTCGTAGAATGCCTTTAAGGATCCCTAGTTGTAAAAGTAAGTAGGGCATTAATCTCTAATGAAGGTATAACTGTATTTGGCGTGTAAAGCATATGGCGCATGCTGCAAGGGAGAGAGACATTTTCTCTTCAATATTTCAATAACAGAAACGTCCAAATGTTTGGCACGAGCCAAGAAGAGTAAAGCAACACTTTCAAGTTTCCTGTGTCAAATTGAACGCATATGAGAAATGAAGGATGCATGCGTTAGAATTTTTAAGTCCTCACATATTTTTAATAAATAAGAAGACAATAATTTCTCTAATAATGTTGTTGGATAAACTTAATCTAATTTTAATTTCAACCTAAGAAATTATCCTTTATCCCTTCAGCTTTCAGTGTGGTAGAAGATAAACTGCTAAATATTCCTCTCGTAAGTAAGAACAATATGTTCATTTTTACTGCCTCGGGATCAAAGTATAAGGAATAAAAACAGAATTTTTTATTGAATGCCTTTAACATACGGCCTATGCATTATAAGCTTCACTTTTTGTAAGGATGCATTACTTCACCTGAGTTATCCATAAGCGTACAAAGGCACGTGCAGGATATCGAGGTGAAATTTGCTTCAAACACAATCCATGTTAACTTCATTATACTAAAGCCGCGGTCACACTACAAGGAATTCGGATCGGATTCCGATCCGATTTTTGTGAGTTTTTATTAAAATCTTCTCCATTTCGGGTCAAAAAGAGCCCAAAATTTGCCAACCAGTGTAAATATATGATTTGCATCAGAGGTCTATGAAAATGAAATGTTGACTGATTTTTTTCGTGACGTCACATCGACGGGCAGCTTTTATCGGACACGCGTAGTCCGATAAAAGCTGTCTTTCGATGTGACGTCACGAAATAATTCGTATAAATTTAATTTTCCTAGTCCTCCGATAAAAATCATATAATTACACAGGATGGCAAATTTTGGGTTCTTTCCGACCCGAAATGGAGAAGATTTTAATAAAAACTCACAAAAATCCGATCGGAATCCGATCCGAATTCGCTGTAGTGTGACCACGGCTTAATAGCTACAGTGGTTTATATTTTATCTGGTCATGTAATATTTCATATTTTGCGTATAGTTGCTTTCTCAGGAAAACGTCACCACAGAGGAAATCCAAATTTCAGCCCAAATTATAGAAAGGTCGACCACTAATCAGGAATTTGTAGGGGACGTGGAGAGGTTTGGACTGGTTATAACATCACTGGAATCTGTCGTACAAGCTAAAGATCCATCGATTGAAGTAAATTGATTGCTAAACTCAAGAAGGGTATAGCCCACATGAGAAGTTGATCCCACAGAAGACAGTAGTAAAAACCAATAAAATACCCATTAGCCTAAAATGTAACTAGTCACAAAGCTGAGCTCATAAACGAGGTGTTCTCTAGCTGCACCTTCTCCCTCACTTGAGTTTTATTGACCTAGCAGATCGTTTTTCAATGTTCCATTGTATTAACCAAGTCGTTTGCAACCACAGAAATCTGTGGTGCCAACTGACAGCAGGGAGTAAGTTTAATAGCTGTCGAACAGGTGTTAACCATTGTGATTTAATGCTTACTTTTCTTTTATCATTTATAACGTTTTAAGGGCTTGAATTTGACAAAATTTAGATCAAGGAAGGTGTAAATTTTCCATAGAATGTGATTTTTCAATAATAATATTGGCAAAGGTGTTCTTTTGAAGAAACGCCTGTTTCATAATATACCCAGTACCAGTCAACCTTGAGAAGTCCACGAAATGAAGTGGCAGAGAAGGGCATATCTCCCAATTCGTTGCCAGACTTTCCCAATTCAGTGATAATAAGGGCTTCATTGCCACGGGATAGCTCAGTCTGGTAATTTCCTTCACCTACCGCGAATTAAGTTACTTCCTTCACATTACTACAAATACCGAAAGTGAATAGACTGGGTAATATTGCAATAGATATCTTATAATACGAACTATTCGCACCAAAATTTCAAGGTTTCAGATACACTCTCAAAACTCCTTTTCAAAGTTAGACCTTTTCTGAAAGAAAACATTAACTTTGCAAAAACTGTGACGTAAAATTTGGCACAGAATTATTACCGTATGCTGTTACGTTATTATATCCTACGTACTTGCCTGCCTCACAACTTTGCGTTTTGGATTACGATATAAAAGCATTTACTTCATGTAAAACCAGTGGCCCAGTGGATCAGAGGCTGCTTAATTGATGTTTAGGGGGTGCTTTGTAGTAGTCAGATACACGATACCACGGCACTGTTAGCCAGGCGTTTAGGACGTTTTTGCAACGAATTAGGTGTCTGTTTTGTGTTTCAGCGATTACATGACTGGCTGCAAAGGGTCAGTACATGAACGAGGGACATAAACCAGTATAAAGTAAGGGACGGGATTTTTGCTCCCTTAAACAGGTGATCAGAGGTCAAGTGGCAAGTGTGTATCCGAAATTTGGAGAGAGAGGTCCCCCATAAGAGCAACAAAAGTGCGCTTTCCAAAGCGGATAAAGGGACCTCCCTTGGGATAACGTAGAAAACGGGAAACCCTTGTTTGCTATTTATCGGGCCCTGGAAGCCATTTAATCATCACCAGGCCAATGAAACTAATAGCATTTTTAACTGAATAGTCATCAAAAGAGATTACTCTAGGACTTAAATGAATTTCCCCGTCTTGAATTTTTAAGTATGCAAAAAGAAATGAGGCTCCGGTGTTTTCCAGCCTCACCTGGAACCCCTTCCAAAACGTTTCCTATTGTTATGATCTTTTCATTCATCATGATTGCGGCATACTCTTGAGATGTAACTTTATATAGCAATGTGAAAGGTAATCAGTTTTGTGAGTTCAGAGCCATGAAGCCGAAAGACGAAACGGTTCCCATCCAACTTCGGCTAATCTACCTTTACTACCAAAGCCACATATCCCGGTTATTTGAAATGAAATGACTCCCTTGCTGGAAACGCAGTTTTGAGAGTAATACTGCGTTTAATGAGAAGTAATATCTGCGTGAGAGGCATTCTTTTGACGGGGGGGGGGGGGGGAACTGGTGAAACAGTGTAGTGTACTGGAACTTTCAGAAGTAGTATAAATCACGTCGTCTTCACAATGCTAACCAATTAACAGATACTTAAACACTAAAAATCATACATAAAGACATGGGCGTCAATCCTGGGGGACAGGGGGACACGTCCCCCCACATTTTGGAAATACACCCTTTGACTTAAGATTTTTACACAATAAGTTTTTGACAGAAGTGGCCATGTCCACACCACATTCGAGTAAAGATTGACGCCCAATTGATCCGTTGAAACCCTCAAATAAATTGTCAGCTTAAGCGACTGGCAATGTTAAGGCAAGGGGTTAATTTCCCAATCTGCTCATCGAGATGTACCAGACGACGTGCCCTATTGTACTTAGTTCCTAACACCTCCCCATTGTTTAGCGCGACCTTTTTTAAAAAATTATAACTTTGTCAATTTACACTCCTGAGCCTTTATTTAACCACCAAAGTAAAGCTAACAAAACGTTCTGTCCAATTCTACTATTTTAGGTTGGGTTCATATTGACAATTTTGTCTAAAAATTGAGTTGAATTTGTTATTATTCAAAAAAAAATAGCAAAAATATTCGGGAATTTTCCATTATGATTTCAAAAAAAATATTTTCGGCAATATAACATGTGCCAACACCCCCATCCCCATTCCTTTTCTAAAGTACCCCTGGGCATCAAAAACACCCTGAGAAAACCCCAAGTGTATATCCTAAAATTCAGGTCAAAAACTGGTTGAAAATTGTCGAAAATTACCCCCAAAATCTGCCCCACAAAAAATGTCGTAGCTCCGCAACGGCGCGCCAAGTCCGATTTTTTTCATTCAAACATCAAAATGGTAGAAGATTCCGTACATTTTTCTGGCGATACTCAGCAGTATAGCGCCATCATTCCTGGTCAAAACGAGTCTTTCACATGTACACACACTGTACTGGTAACGTTACTTTGTATGCTGGTTTCGTGATCAATAACAACGTACAACAACCACACAAGGCACAAAAGACAGTCAAAATGGACGGCAAAGGGAGGTCATAACCATAATTTCAAGGTCTCCAAGTCAAGTGACTCTCCAGAATCGGTGGAATTAGCTCTATTTTATCGATCCCAGGCAGGTATGTGGTGCATGTAGTGTGCACACATTGTGTGTAGTTAGGTTACGCACAGTATGTATGTACGAGTGCAGACCTAGGCTACTATGTATCATAGCGTTATATCCACCTACCTTAACTAAAATTGTTCTATCTTTGTCATTTTACCATGAATATTCTAAAATGTGGTATGAAATGAAAGAGGAAAGTGTGGCCAACATACCCCTACACCATGAAACAAAACAAGGATGATTTGCATATGGTTTCTATGGAAACAAAGCAACTGGTTAATAATGAGCTAATTTGCATATTTGCATAATTAATGAGACTAATTGTCAAAAAATAGTATGCTACATCGAATCCTCAAACTCTGACCTTTCCAATGATATAAAGGTCTCTGTACATTTTTTTTTCTGGAAGGTTCAAAGTATCAACTAAAGTACTAATCCGTGGCATCTGTCGAAAGGTCCGTTGCAAAGGGTTTTAACACATAACATAATACAAGTACTCATATTGTTCCCAGTTGGCCTACCCTATGATAAGAAAGTAACGGTAACCTATTTTGTAAAAGCTTCCGTCCCATGCCCACCCCTTGTCGTTCACCCGTCAGCCATTCCATTCGCCTTCGTCTTCCCATCGTCGTCCTTACCTCATCCTCACTTTGAGGAATGAAGTAGAGAAGATATGCCCCTCACGGCTTTAAAGACAGACAAGTCATCACCCCAAAGTATATTTATAGTGTGGGGGTATCAAAATTCTCAGTTGGCGACATGCTCTTTGGACTGGACATCCAAAGTTTGAAAATTTGAAAGATGACAGAGTAGACTCACATTCCACACAAGGCAGAGAGACGTGCTTTTATTACATTTTATAAACAGCCTTTGTATTCTCACCAGGACATGTCCTTAACGCCACAAAAAAATAAAAACAGGTTTATTTCTGCACAAGTGAAGAGCTTCATACAGTTGTGGGAGGAGCTAGAGAAGTTGCATAGTTGGGAGAATGTGGACACTGTCTGGGATCATGAAAATTCCCCTTTAAATTGTATGGAGAGATATTTCCGGAAGGCGAAACGTGAATGTTTTTACCCTCTTTAGCCAAAAAATATGGCATGAGTTTTTCTCTGAAAAAGAACATTACTTTGCTCAGGACGATCACTGCCCCTGGGCCCTCGCTTCATGCACCCGTGCCCGTCGGTGCTTCCACCATTGCTGGAAAATATCCTGGTTATAAATCACTAACATTTTCATTTGCTGAAAGTAAGGGTACTTTTTTTGCTTATACAGGATAATAAAAATTACATAGTCCTCTTTAAACAGTATTTTCTACTGGTATAAAATAAATGAGGTAAAGCAGAGATTCTGTCTCTTTCAACAACCAGATTTTTCTCGAACAAATTTTGTCAAAACGTATCTTTCTTTTTCCTCGGGTAAGTTTCAACGTCTGAACCATGCAATTTCAAAATAATGTTTAGATGCAGCTAACAAGGCCTGGGAAGTGTAACCTCCTGCATTTCAGTCTTACAGTAACGTTTGGCACAAATTTTGTTGTTTCCCTACTGTACGTGTCGACTAATGATGGTGCTCCGCTTAGATGGTGTGACCGTCTTCATCCTTCCCCCTTCATTCCCCAGCTAAAAAAAGGAAATTACGACAATGACAAGTAACATCACCTAAGCTTGCATCTAAGCCAACTTGCATAATGAAAATTTCCCACAGTGGAGTAACCCCCCCCCCCCGTCCCCAACTCCTCATTATCTTACACCCAACCAAAAGTTAAGAAAATTATTACTACATGGAAGAATTTTTAAATACATCATAGAATCAAATCGCCACCAAATATAAGTCCATTTGCATCTAGACGATCTTACAAAAATAAACATGTCTCATAGAGGGGGGGTGGGGCGGGGGGCGCCTTTGGGGCGGGGGTGGCGCCACCCTTCGTCTCAGACAAAAGACGTTTCCCTTACACCCAGCCAAGTGAATGGTACAATTATTTTTATTTTAGGTTTCTCGCTTACTTTAATACTGAAACTGCCCCTGCAATGGGAAATGAGGAGTTACTTACAAAGTACATTCCATCACATTGCAGATTTCCGTGTAGTCTTACAAGTATCTACCGATGTCATATTGTTAGGAATGCAAAAATATTTTTGGCTAATTTCCATAAAGAATAGAGCTTGAAAGGTATCACTTGTAGATGCCTCATGTGATTTGTAAATAACTTAAATTCGGCCATACATTTTTGGGATAAGATATAACGACATTTTAATCACCGGAGATTTTGTCATCTCAAAATGCAACTGAGCAACGGTGCTGTTCTCAATGTGTGTTTATACAATTCAGCGCTTTCCGAGAGCATAAAAGGATTTTTGAAAGCATCTATAGCATTCAAACAAGCAATGAGTCTTGATTTATGTTCTCTAATAAGGCCCGAGAGAGAGATAGAGAGGGAGAGAGAGATACTGTATTATACTCACTGAAAAACAAAGGAAGGACAACAAAAGGCTTTTCGTACATATATTCTTCTTAAAATTGTTTGCCTTTCATTATTCACTTCTCTTCGCACCTTTTGATTCCTTGCCGAAGGCAAAAGGAATCTATGCACTCACGCAGGCGATTGTGTGTGTGCGTGTGTATGTGGGTGTATGTATGTGTGTTTGTGACCGTTGGCTTGTAAACACGATATTCTCAAGATAAAACAATGATGGGTAAAAGTTTTCATCCTTGATATTTAGAATTATTATATTAAGGAGGAGGGATCACAGTTGTTTTTGGTGAAGGTAAAGGGTCATAGGAGGTCACCCAGAAGTCAGAAACCGGAAATACCTCGTTTAAAAGCGGTTATTTCTGGGTATTAGGTATGGATGTTTTCATCACTTGGTACGTGGATGCGTTATAGTCAAAAATTAAACTCTATTTGATTTTGGTAAAGATGAAAAGTATACTGGGAGGTCCGCCGTAGGTGAAAATAGGAAATTCTTAAAAAGTGCTTGTAAAACACGATATGTAAGATCGCAATAAATGAAAATCTTCAACTTGAGCAAATATAACTTTTTAATATTAAAAAAGAACCCTATTGTTTTCAGGGAAGGTCAAAAGGTGATTTGAGGGTCATCAGAGGTAAAAAAACCGAAAAACCTGTGAAAAAAAACACGATATATTAAGACAGGGATTATGAATCATTTTCATATTTGATATATAGATATGTAGATGTATTCTCTTTAAGAGAAGCAGAACCCTTTGGGTGTTTTTGGAGATTCGAATGTTATACTGAGGTCATCAGGAGGTTGAAACTTCGTGGGAAACCTCGTAAAAACTACTGTAAATAGACAGGTGGGCGGTTACCTCCAACTTGTGTCCGGCATTTTGGTACAAACAAAGATTCAGGTTGAATTTTGAACCATTTTCAAAGGGACACTATTATAGAGGAAAAACATTTATTGTTTTTCACAAGGCATTAAACTATTACAGTAATAATGCTTTTTTGAATTACCTTATAATGAGGCACGGTGTTAAAGGACGCTGTGACTATAAAGATGATTAGAAAATACTATATTCCGAAACGGGGTTCTCCTGGATGAGTAGTGGATTAGAGCTCGGTTTCTCACGCAGACCGTCCCGAGTACGATTTCTCCAAGGGACATGTTCTTTTTTATTTTTGTTATTCACTTTTTTGGTAGGGTTCAAAAGTCATATGAGGTCAGCAGAGGTCAAGATGTGAACACATCGTAAAGTATGAAAAAGTTAAGAATGTGTAAATTGTGAGAGATGAACCGAGGCACTCGTCAACAAATCACGTTTTCAACAACTTTATTTCGAGTCATTTACATACAGGAAAAATACAAGATATATACAGAGATACAGGAGACAGACCGGGGAGTAGCCACAGGAAGCTTGACAAAGCTAATAAGAGTGGATACCCCTACAACAAGAAAAAGAGTACAACTAAATAGATTACAGAAAAAAAATACAGAACAAAACACTGCAATGAAGAAGAGAAGAACGTGATACATTTTAAATATAGAAAGTGTCATAGACTGTTGTTTGTTAAAAAGCGTTTTAAGTTTCTTTAGAACATGCATATAGAAGAACATTGAGTAACTGAAGAGCAGTGGCGTAGCCAGAGGGGGGGGCCTGGGGGGGCTAGGCCCCCCATCGCAAAATCCGAAAAAAAAATCGGATATGAAAAGTAAATGTCACAGGAACATTTGTATCACAATCAAAGACTAATGTAGACGACATCAGTCTTGTTTTGGACCGAATGGAACAGTTTGGGCAAAAGTGGGATTGGGATGAGGATTGGGAGACTGGAAATATATCCGAATTCTGGTAGCCTTTTCTAATTCACGTAAACAGAGGCGCGCGAGGTGGCTGGCCTGAAAAACACCCACTGCCTAAGTAAGTATGACTATGACTGGAATTTCTTCTACGATAGTTCTTGAATACTATAATGTTCAAATCCTCCATTCTTTTCCACTCTAGGTTGATGAAGGTCTTGACTCCTCTGAAAAAAAACCAGAGACTCCCTTGTTACAGTACATAGGGCCTACGTTATTTTGACCCTTTGACTCTCCCAGAGGTCCTGACCCCGTTGTGGGGCTACTTGGCAAACAAATCCCTCATTTTAACTAAGTTTCCCTAGGATGACGACTATCTTTGCAAAGGGGGGGGGGGAAAAAAAAGTAAGAAGCCCACTCTCCTGAAAGAGAACACCTTTCTCAGAAGAAAAATTCCTGGCCCATGATAAATTTAACAGTGGTTCGATGTGGTGGCGCTCCGACTTAAGATAGTCATATCCCCCTTGTTATACTTTTTTGCCCAGTCTCCAGGCACAGGTTGTTGCCTACTTGCCTTTGTGGCAGTCCTACATGATTTCCACATATCGTTTATCCCCAAACGTCAGAAAAACCATTCGTCCTGTGCTGATCTAGAATTCTTGTCTGCTGGGACCAGTACTGCTGGGTGTCTGCTTGTCGGGCGAACGGTAGTCATAGAGAACGCCCCTCTAGGCTCTCCACCGAGGAGTTGGAAAAACTTTTTTTCTGATAAAATTATTCCTTTCATACGAAATATCCAGAAAAAGAAAGTTTTTTCCTGATAATATATTTAATATCATACGAAATTACATAAAAAGAAATTTAAATTTAGGTATAGTTTCAGCTCAGATCAAACGACCGGGAGATGCTATCTGCAGCAATCTGTGGGGCCTTTTGGGGAAAATTTGATACGGTCATATTCCTAAATATGATCATGCTGCGATATTGTAAGACCTTTCATTGATGTGTTCAATTTTCATTGTCACCGGCAACAACCCTTTTCTTTTTTGCAGTTTTCTTCAACTTTGGACCAGGCAGGTCCCATTTGACAATTAAGCTCTAAGGCTTCTGTTCATTTCTCATATGTCATCTTGTTTAACTTCAAGTTTTAATTCACTTTGGTTGTTCGGCTTTCCGTATACCATAAACAATAGATAAACTTGAAAAGACCCGCATTATTTCCTTGATTTTTTTCAAGTAATGTGTCAGCATCCTGCAACCATCCTGGAAAATTAAAAAGGCTTGCAGTAATTAAAAACTCTTCCCCCTGTAAGCTATAATTCTTTTCATTAATTTTTATTAAAATATTAATGATTTTCTCTTTATTAGTTTTCAATTGGCTGATTGGAAATTCTTAAGATAGCACTCAGCGCTCTAAATTATACTCCAAATATACCAACCTGCAGCCAGTACAGATACTTCACTTCTCGTTAGGTTAAAACATCGAATGCTTACAAAGGATAATGCTAATTCTCAAGTGGCAATTCTCAATAACATTACAAAGCATTATCTTTTGAAAATGGCCCATAAATTTCTGATTTTGATTTCTGTTGTGATACTGTGGTTGCAAGGCGTGAACAGTCTGGAGCAAAAACACCTCACTGATCTCCGAGAGTTTAGAATTCAGGGATTGGCTTCGAAAGTTGAAGTTCCTAGAAGCGTTGTTGAAGATATATTTAACAATATTACGACAGATTCTGGTGAGTCACATAAGTAGAATGTAAAGCTTTTAAATGATTAAATAAAAAAAAAACTGTAACTAAAGAACCATTTAATGCTATAACAAATTTAAATTCCATTTTTCGGAGCGAACAACGAAGTAAATGTGTCGTTATGCAGTCTAGACGCAGTCTTTTATCACCAGGCGCGGATCCAGAATTTTGAGAAAGGGCGGGGGGGTGCACACACCGTCGGCCGAAGGCCGACGAGCCAGCGCTGAAGGCGCGAAGCCACGGCGGGGGGATTGGGGTCCTCCCCCAAGAAAATTTGAATTTTAGATGCGCTTAGATGCGATTTCCCAGCATCTGGGAAGCATGTTTTTTATATCTATTTGCTCATTCTTTCAAAAAATCGTTGGTCATCGAAAAAGGGGGGGGGGGACGTTCGCCGGGTGCGCCCCACCTGGATCCGCGCCTGATCGCCTGACTTTCCTTTTTTCTTGTTATTTAAGTGAGACACCACCCATTAATACACAATTTACTTTCGGTGAAGACAAGATGCCCTTAGTAGTAGCTGAAGATTTCTAGACAGATAATCTGATTGTTTATAAAACGACAGTAATTTCGGGTTCAAATGGTTCAAAATTTCACGCTACCTAGTTTTTGTCACTTTTCAAAGTACTTTTTTGGAAATTAAAGTAGCAATTACAATGACTTTTAGTTTGTCCATTTTACACCTACATGGATCAAATATATATTCTACATAGGACTATTGCGTAAGTGAATGACCGAGATGTGCCGTTTACTACTTACCGTGTTTTGTCAGGGACTATTTTCCACAAACGTGGGGTGGCGACATGGCTGTTCTCTGATTGAAATGTATATAAAAGTCTACAGCAATGCGTCATGATCAGTTTTATACTGTAGAACAGCCATCGTGGGGACGTCTTATAAAGATGAACAGAGCATACTGTACTAACGTCCTATGCGAGGAGTGTCGCCAACGTATACACCTTTAGGCTTACCAATATAGCTGCCTCCTATGTCTTGTGTGTAAAGTTTGGACTTCCTCAAGTGGATGAAACTTGGAAAATGTTCGAATAAATAAACCTTTTGGTCAGAACCAACGAACAGAATGGAGGACTGTGATACTTTCTTACCATTCATGTTTGTATTTTATCTGAAATGTTGCAGATTCATCATCAATTTACGCAAACGACAGTAACGCGGTGGCTATCTTGGTAAGCTTCATTTCGTTCGTTCGGTAGCGACATGGTTGGTCAAGTGACCCTCTGACAATATAAATAAGAAGTTCGCGGGTACAGCCTACAGGGTCTGGTACACATTGCAACCAATATGTGTGCAAGAGTAATAAACGAACATCGATGAATTAGCAGAATCAAAGTGTTTATTTTGCCGATCTTCGGACAAATTCAAATTGATGACTATTGGGGACCCGATCACAAAGATTTTTTCCCAATCTTTTGGGAAAGTACTGATTACGAGAGATTTTCTCAGTCATGTCTTTCTACTTTTCTAGTACGGTCTACATTTTTCATTCCTTCTTGAACAGTTGAAGTTCTGATTTTCATCAGGTGAAAAAGTTGGCCTTAATACCTGTCAATTCAGTTGTATTTATCCTGTGAATAAGATCTTCCTGAGGCTTCTTTCTCGTAAAACTACTGTGTCATACTTGATCATGCACCAGAAAAGGTGCTTTTTGCACTTGGAGGGGCTAGAAATGAACTGCTTAGGGAGAACTGGGGGACTGTCTGAGTGAGATCTGTCGTTTTTTAACAGTTTAAAGTAACGATACCCTACGATCTCGTTTGAAATTGCTTGTCACTCTCGATATTTGTGACCATCAGGTGGAAATCCCGAAAAAGATAGGAGCCGGGGATATCCCCCTAAATTTTGAAAATGCTTCCAATGACTTTCACTTTGTCTCACAGGAAATTTGTCTAAATCGGGTCTTTAGCCCAACCACACATTCATTATAATATCTGCTTCTGCCTTAAACGACAGGCCTACAACATTTTTTCAATTACAAGGTACAGGTACGAAAATTTTTTGTACCCAAAAGCCCTATTTTACTACACAAATAAAAGTCTCATTTGCACTTCTCGCGAGTGTGAATGTGTCGCATTCTGGTTCCTGTAGATAGTAATTTACATTAATCTGTGATATAGTTTTCAGTTCAAAGTCACGGGTCATCGTTCAGTGAAGCAAACAGGAATAGAAGTAGGGCGACATGCTTCAAATGTGGAAGCAAAGGGCAGTGGAGTAGCAGTAGGCATACAAGACGAGGCCTGACAGGATGGAGTTCCCTCTAAAGGGAGAATATTTTCTTTGGGTGGGGAAACTGTATGCTACTTTCGGGTAACATGCTGTAACATTTTAGGCAAAAGTGCTTAGACCATCTTTTTTGAAAGGAGTCTAGAACTGTGACGCTTTTGGGAGTAGTCATTAATTTGCACTGAAGAAAGTAACCTGTAGGAGGAGCACAGGTCCTCTACGTACCGAATTTCCTGTTTTCATGTAAAGTTAGACCGATAATTTGCAAGTGAAAAATAATAACGTTCTTCATCACTCGAGATGAGTTAGTGTAAGGTAGTCCCACCTCCAGTAGCGTTACTAGGAAGATAATATGCGTGTGGACAGAGAGGAGAAGAAAAATTTGAATGAACAACAAAACATTTGCTAATCTAGCATACCTACAATTAGGCTATTCCATCGAGTAACGAGACAGGTTCGCACTTGTTGGTGAGTATTAATAGAAGTCTCTGAAGATGGTATGAAACGAAGACAAATGACCCAAACATTGACTTGATTTTATTGCGTGAGGCGCAAAAAGGGGCAAACGGCCGGCCAGTATTTCTAGAAGGTAGCATTGAGGGATCTTTCACTTAGCACACAGATGCCCTACACTTAATAAAGGATCCTTTCTCTTTTTGGCGGAGGTCATCAGAAATCATTGTAAAAAATTGTAAACATGGTAGTTCGGAAAGTGGAGCATTGAGGGATCTCGCATTTTATACATAGATGCTCCACTCTAAGTTCAAGATGTGAAGTGAATTTGCTGTTGGTCAAAGGTCATGTCAGGTCACGAGAGATCACTGAGGAAAACACGTAAAGATGACACCTCAAGCGGGATAACTTTGAGGGATCTCATACTTCTCATGTAGATGTTCCACATTAATTACAGAATACTACCATGTTTGGTGGAGGTGAAAGGTCATGTGAGGTTAAGGTCATGTGAGGTCAAAATGCAAATTCTTTAAGGTACAGTATGTCTCTTGTATTATTCATAGTGCATGCCATGGTCTTTCATTCTGCCGCGTTCAGCACCGTCTGGTATCGCCCGCTACCGCCCGCTACCGCCGGGCATATCCAATTACCTTCCAGCACCACCTGGTACCTCTCGACCTGAAAAAAATTACTTGACAAGTGCTTTTTTTCGTTCGGCAAGGAATCATAGAACGAACGTCCAGGTTTTGACTCGATTTATTTCGAGTTAAGACTTAGGCCAAGTCAAAGTCATCACGAAATGCGAATCATCGTTGACTGAAGCTTGATGCAAAGACTCATCAGTGACCCGAATTGTTAATCCTGGAGACTACACTGGAAGCCGATCTCATTATTGAACATTTGTTTAATTGATTTTGTCATTTTTTGGCTGAACACCAACGACGGATATCTTAATGCATTCATTTTTTTACTTCTTTACAGACTGGGATTTGTCCCTTTCTAAACCAGAAAGTAACAATATCTTCTACGACACACATGGAACTCTGTTTCTCGGGCATGCTGTAATCCATGATCACACACTCAGTGGTCTATCTTGCGAAATGAAGGAAAGAGTGGCTGCTTCCTACGATACCGTTAATGTAGCCTTATCGTTTGTAAGCGGTGGACAACATGGCATCATTCTTCTAGACCTTTTCACGGATTCTGACAAAGACGTCTTCTTTCCTTATAGTACTAACTGGAACCACGTCCATTATATTGATCAGATTGAAGAAGCAGAGAATGGAACAATTACTTTACGTCAAGGGAATGACGTCATGGTCTTAAATACTCACCACAACTACACGTGCAGTAAAAGCCAACATTACGATGTGAGAGAAGAATTCAATGAGATTACAGGGGAGTCGTTTACGTCCACCGACTACCCTCTGGCATTTGATTGGGGATGTGACGTGTTCGGTGACGAGGTCGACTTCTGTGATATTCTCAAACAAAACGAAAAAGATTTGAAGAAAGCTGGCTCCAATGTTTGCACAGAGATGACCATTACTTACCAATCCAAACGATGTTCGGCAACTTTGGCGATACAACAAATGACTGGTTTCTTTCGTAATGAGCTTCCATATTTTTCAGCACCCTCAAAACGCTTTGAGGCAGAATGGGTTGACAGAGAACACGGAGCTGGAATTGTCTTCCCCTGTTTTTCAGTTTAATCCAGCTTATTAATGAGCAGTCTTTCTTTGGTATAATGGAAGAAGCTCATAATAATAAGCTATAACCGTTCTCAAAAACTAAATTTGTCATTTTCATATCATTTACGCTGGAATTTCATAATGTATCCATTAACTTTAATCAATAGAAAAGACAACTTAGTCTTGTCTTTATGGTAATTAGAGCCTATATATTTATCAAGGTCACTTATTTATTAAGACAGATTGATGGTCACGGTTCTTCAACATGACTTGTTTTAAGAGAGTATCATTGCTTGGTCGTTTGCCTTCGGTTTCAATTGTTGATGCCTATATATAACCCTATAATAACGATATTGTAATTATAAAAAAGGAAAAATATTACGATTACTTCATAAATTTTGACATATCAATAACAGTGGTCTCATGTTTAATACGTGCATTATTATAGGCTCTTTTCAGTAGGAACATTTTTATATGGGTTGGCGAAAGCTTTCCCAACTTTGGGCCTAGAATAAGCCCTACCCCATGCCCCGGAGAAATGAAACTGGTTAAAAAGGAAGGAAAGAGAAGAAAGGGAAGAGGTAGACTAAATATTTTAAAGACATATTTAAAGTATAATACTGGATAGAGTTGTTGGGTCTTTTCCTTCTTGAAATCTACATCCAGGTACAACGACCTTTTGTAAAAGAAAGTTATTGATTTCAGCACTTGCGGCCTTGTAGTATTCAATCAGAGAGGCTCTACTTTGACAGCTGATGATCTGTTTTTGCCTTCATTGAGTGAAGAGTCTTTAATGCCTTTCTTAAACATTTTGGGAGTTCCGCGTGCTGTGAAAGTTTAAAGGTCAAAGAACCACTAAACAAGAACGAATTCGGTACTTTAAGTTCGTACGGATAGTAAATTATATGCTATGAAATGGAATGATATTGAATACAAATTCCCTTCCAATTCTTCCCGGTAACTTCCACGGCCTATAGTCTCCCTTCGTCATGAATTCCCGTCACCTCGATCGGATTTAAGGTTACTGAGCATGGGGGAACTGCGCCCCCAGAGTAGCCTGAACCCTCAAGACCAATCCCTGGCAGTAATATTAACCACAAGATGTGTAGAAAATGATGAGATTAATCTTAAAATTTATACTTTTGTGTTTGCAAAGGGTCGATGCTAAAGATCAGTTTCGGACTAAGTATTGGTCTAAGGCACGTTAACCAAAAATTGCGAACATGCCTGTGTCGCCAACCATTTCTAAACCACACTTTACGTCTGATTAAATTCATATTTGGTACATTTTGACGTTACATAGCTGCTTCGATGAAAGTTGCAAAATGTAGTCACAGTACAAGATGTGTAGAGAATGAGGCGACCACTCTAACAGTAGTACCTGTTTGGCTGTTCAAGGACGAGGTCAAAGGTAAAATTGGGGAAATTGTTCTGAAAACTTCAGTTGACGCAAGCCCCTCTGTAGTAATAACGATAAAGGTCCAAACTGGTGGGTATGTTCCTTTATATGGAAGTCTGTGGTTGCGTAACTGATTGTCACACGTAAAACGTCAGAGGTTTAACTCAGATAATTTACAAAACAGAATTTTACCGCGCCTTCCTGTTGTAAAAAGGAATAAAACAACCAAATGTGTACTTTATGAAGAAGTTCATACGCAGATAAAACTAAGTACGTACATATTGTTCAACTTTTTGCATGCTTAACTGACAAACATCATGAATGTAACTTAGGCTCACAGATCCAGGTCGGTAGTAAGACAAGGTTTCTGAAGGGGGCAAGATAGCTTTCAGAGGTGGACATATTCTTAGGGGTGCCGCCCATGACCACCCTTGGCTAAGGGCTTGCACAGATCAAATGTAAAAACATCTTAAAGTTGGCTTTGAGCTCAAATCTGCTCGTAAGTGTAAGGCAAGTTTTAAATTGTGTTTATTATATGCAAACTACCAGAGATTAATAGTAAGATTGGATCAATTGTTTATTTTGCCTATTGCAGTAGTTTGATAGACTTTTTACAACGCCATATAAGACGGGGAATATGAGACTCACAACTGGATGGATTGCCTTCTCGATGAAGGTTTCCGAGACAGGTCGACGGGTTTCGCTCCTGACCTGCAGGCGTTCAGACTGGCGTTTTACCTTCCTTACACTTTTATCCGTCACTACTGTGTTCTCTCGTTGCTCTAACTGCACTGTAGTGCTCAAACAGTGTGCATTAATCCTTCACTACTGGTCGAAGAAGCTTTACATCAACTTTTTAAAACTGATTCGTTAATCATTCACAAGGGCACGCTAAAAAGTTGTCCAGTCTCTGCTCTCCCGGCGAGTGCAAGTGGACATAAATACCTTTACACCTCCTTGGTCGAGGTAGCAATTATCTAGTCAAGTTACATAAAGGAATATCTTAGGCAAACGGAAAATGGAACTAATTCTGGCTTAAGGTCCTTATCGGTGATCTTGTGATGATTCATATCTCAGGGTTTGTGACTTTAAATGAACTTAGTCTTCAGGACATATACAGTGGCGTACAGCTGCGTTAAAACTTATAATTTTATGAATTACACATATGAACGAAATTAGGTTAAGGATATTAATTGGAAAAATAAAGGGCAAACACATCTTTGGCACTAGAAGCAAAGCTTGTAAAATGTAGGGGAAACATAAGGCTTGCACTATTTCAGATTCGAATAGGGACTCAGCACAGAAGAAACCAGTTAATGTATACAAAGTGAAGGGAACTAAGCACTCGGTAAAACGCTAGGCACTCTTCAATCATATGTGCTAAAAATTCTTCTTAAATTCTTCTTAAAGTCTGAACGCATTGATATCGTGTTTTCTGATTTTATTTTTGGATACTGCAAGTGGATGGATAGTAATGGACACGTTTTATCCCCGTTGTTTTTGTGTTATCACGAAACCAGGTGGGATTTATTTATTCACATCTTGGTCAGTGTCTTCTATTTCACATTGTTCTCGATATTATACGGAGCGATAGGGTAAAAATTTCATCATGTATTTCATAATACGGGGAACATGCTCAACAGTATTCCAACGTTACATTATTAACAAGCAGGGCCGGATTCAAGGGGGCGTAAGGGACTTATGCCACCTATTTTCGGCAAAGCTATCATTTTTGTAACCAGGGTTTTACATCTCCAAGCCCATGAAAAAGGTATGATTAGAAGAAATCCTAACAGAATACATAACAACAAGTTTAACCCAATGTTGACAACTATAAGAAATTATCATCTGGTAAATCTTTTGTGATTCAGCTTTCCATTATAAACTAATTGGCAACACGTGAGGCAACGAAGCATAGTTCTTGTCAATCTTTAGTCCGTGGGACCCACGTTGTCTTTAACTGTGTCCAACAAGGAAACGATCGGTGGGCTATGAGCAGATAGTTTTATATTAAAAATCTTAGAAATTTGTCGAATCGTTAATTCTGTTCTTACTTTGATGACTAAGTTTGTATCTACTCTTTAGGAAAAGTCCTGCCAGCTATCTTCCACTGCAAGCAAAAATCTGGAAGTACGATCCAGAAGGCAAGTTTATTGTAAAACTTAAAGATAGTCGGTCGATTAGGTATTAGACGCAATAAAATGCTTCCTCAATAGTCTAAACAGGTGGTGCTTTCCATTTTGTTGATAGTAATTTATTCAATCTCAGTAACCGCCTCATATACTTTCAGGCAATTATTTCTCTGAAGCGAAAACCTACGAAAGAAGGTTGTTCAACACTTAATGTCTGACTTACAGTTTGAAACACTGCTTGCCCCTTTCGTTGCAGAAAAACTTTGACGCATGGAAAGTTTGCCAGTCTAGAGTACTGAAACTCCCATGGTTAGTTGTTTAGATACCGGACAGAAGTACGTAGCTGACTACGCTTTGATGAACCTGGTTAGAAATAGCAAGCACATTTGTTTATAGCATAAACTCCACACGTTTTTTACTTTAAGGAACGTAATAATTTGAATATATTCTGTCTCCAAGTAGTCCGCTAGGCAATTGCTTTGGGTTTTAACGAAGTGACCCCCCCCCCCCTCTGCCGGAATGATTCAATTTTGGTCATGTGCGGTATCATTTTGTTTTTTTCCCCGTGAAGCCAGACAAGGTGTTAAAAGGGGGAGATATTTTCCGTGGGTGGGGGAAATGTTAATGCAATAATTTTGTTCCCAATGTGATTTTCGGGGATTAAACTTTTCTAGAATGGGGCTCCTCTCCTCAGAGGCATCTTTTTGATGCATAGATAGTTGGTTTGCGCGAGCTCAACAAAGGTCAACTATTAAAAACACTCCCCAAGTTTCGCCGAATGGGAAGTACAATGTCCATGAATGAATTTGTTGCTAATTGATAGTTCACTAATCCGCAGAATTGATTGGAGAAAGCATCATTTTGGAAAGTTAACTCAGTTTCTCGGACGCTCCATTTATGAACTCGACGAAGTTGCAGTGTGTGTGCCCCACTTCTGGTACAGAGGCGTAGGTAGGCTGGACATACTAGTGGAGCCAAAGGGTTAGACTGGGACACTATCTCTTCTCGATGGCGTTGTCCCTATTGCCCCAATGAGATGAAAGAAGAAACGTAGTTGATTGTTATAGTTTCTGCTGCCTAACTGAGCCCCCTCACAGTGCCATCCTTCCCCACTCTTGCTCATAAATGGTAGTACCTGGCTGCAATACTGGTGCATTACTGACCATGCACACCCCCACTATTAAAGTGTTCTTAAAGAATATAAACGCGTGCGTTTGATTGTTTTTTTTTTCGAATTTTCAGCCTCCAGAACTCCTATTAGACTTATTAGACTACTTTTAATATTACACATTTGAAACTATAATATTTGGCAAGACGATAGTAGATAAATGATGAACGACCACATATCAAGGCTTACCTGTTGAATATTCACATTAAGCTATTTGAGGTTTTCTTCGTCGGTATCTATGGTTGATCAGATTGAGACGAAATAT
This sequence comes from Holothuria leucospilota, assembly GCA_029531755.1. Lineage (NCBI taxonomy): Eukaryota > Metazoa > Echinodermata > Holothuroidea > Aspidochirotida > Holothuriidae > Holothuria > Holothuria leucospilota. The sequence goes on along the minus strand of CM055964.1, from coordinate 64,702,449 downwards.
TTCCAGACATGTTCCTTGGTAGTTCTGCTTTACATGCCACTTGGAAAACCCAGAATGAAGAAACTCAAGTTAGTGTGTGCACTGGGGTATCGAGCGCCCTTCTTCCATCTCCGAGACAAAAGTTACTGAGAGATGTACAATCCATATTTAACTACAGATTAGGACTTGGATAATTAATTAACACATGTGCACAACGTACGGGAATCTTATATTATTTGACCTTGCTAATAAGTTTGAGACTTTGTTCTTCGTGTACAAACTGGCACCATTCCTAACTTTTTTAACCCTTTTTGATTCCCAGCGGTAGGTGTTTCTTGCTATTTTTTCAGTACCCTCCGACAATTCTATTTATACTTTTTTTAAAACGAAATGGTATTAAGAAAAACTCTTAACTTCCATTGTTGAGTTATAGCTTGAACTGTAACGGGTACACGTAACCTATACTTTACATCTGGGCTTCTCGAAAACTCTCGTTTTTTACAATGTGAACGGGATGGGGAAGAAAGTTCTTTTATTCAACACACCACTGTATAAGGGCTACTTGAACTCCTTTGCCTAACAGGCGTATAAAAGGGAAACAACTGAAAGGATATTACAAGCCTCTCGAAGAGACATTTGAAGTAGTTGTTCAGAAAGTAAGTTAATGATTTGTGAACAGAACTTCTGACTTTTAGCTACATTTCATCACAAACGATAATATTCTAGAATATTCTAAAATTGTTTTCAAATTTTTACAGAGAAAATCGATATAGAGATAGTGCTGAAGCTTGCACTCAGTTTTTTCATTACAAATTACTTCACTTAATTCCAATATCAGCACTTCATGTAGTTCCATTCCCTTCCCAAAGTGGGCTGAAATTGACTCGGAACAGGTGTGATGTTATGGTCTCACACTGGGGAACTTTTATTTGGTTATCTTTGAATCTTATATCAAATTGTGCACTTCAAAAATGTGACGCACTCATAACTACTGATGCATCCCAGATATTGCAACTTAGTAAATTTCTTGAATCCTTTGGGCAACTACAAACTCAAAACAATCCAAAAAATGGTGGGAAAAATAAACTGGAGATAAGAATTGTTGCACAGGACTTGAGGCAGTTGTTTTTCTATGCTAAGCTACCACAAATGTGGGAAAAGCAGATATGGCTAATAAATTACAACTTCAATCCAGGTGGTTTACCGACTTAACAATTTAGTTCAAATTTGATTTCTATTTTGAAAGGCCAGTTCAGATTGGAAAACCGTAGATTGCTCTTGGATTAAGAACCCACCTTACTTTGACCTGGCCGGGAATCGAGCCCCAGAGCTCCAGGTTCCCAAGCTTCCCGGTTGCTAAGTTTTATCGTTTCAAATTTCACCTTCTTTATTCACTCGGCCACAGCACCGGTATAAGTATGTAGGGCATACAAAAGCAAAGGATGCGTGGAACAGGTATAGGTGAGCAGAGAAGAATTACTGGAGTTGCTTGTGTTCAGCTGTTCAGAACAACATGCGCCTGAATATAAGGCAAAAGGGATACGATTTTCTTTTCTGTCCTTAAATGCTTTCAATGTCATTTTTACTTGAAGGAGGACAGGGGAACGGCGGTCGAGAGATTAATCAGCTGTTCTTTCACCGAACTGGCAGCAAATAATTCTTTCTAATATTATTCTTTGACAATGGATTAAAATAATTTGCTTTATGTCTGGGAAGGATGTGGGAGTACAGGCTGGTTCAAATTATGTTTAGTGATCTTGTCTGTAAACATCATTATAGAAATCACTCGAGAGGCTACAGAGAATTTTTTCGTTCGATCAAAGAAAGGAAGGTTTTGTGGACTTTAGAGAATTTTCTGATGACTTCCTTATTTCTATCTATTCTTCTTTGCCTTGGCTATATAATAAGGTATTAGTTAGAATGTTAATTGCCATTATTTTCTTCTTAAGGCCGTCAGAACTGGGAAGAGGCAGGGACGGATTTGGTGCTGCAGATTTCCTTATAATTTTCAGTTTGAAAGTTGGTCACTAAATTTCCAAACTTACCTTACTTAGAAATTACGAAATAATTCAGAGTTGAATGGTTCGACCCTTAAATGGTAGATACCTTCTTACGGTACTGTGTCTTTTAACAATTGTACATAACCAGCATTTTGCTGAAATCGAAGCCTGTACCATTGTAAGAAAATATGTTTCTATTCTAGAACGTAATTCTACCCAGAGTTTCATATCTATGTTAATTTCATGACTTACAAATTAAACCATATGAATGGGCTTACGCATAGCATGGCACACACCTATTGGACACAAACTCAATCTGCGTTATGCCAAAGTAGTCATCTTGTTTAATGTCGTTGAGCATATAGGAAGTATTTCAACATCTGCTTCTCCCAGACCAAATCTACAACATATAGCTAACCCCCGCATGGCATCCTTTTTTCTGTGTTTGATTTTGGAAGTCACATGGCAATATATTTTCCATTTACCTCCGATACCGTTGCTGCCATCAATACATTCCATTTGTTAATGCTCAATAGACTTCGGTATGCCTGTCCCTGAACCTGCAAATGACGATAAACATTACGACGCATCGCAATTTGGAAAAGTGTATGTAGCATATTCTTTCATCCATGATCACACACTGAGTAGTCTTTCCTGCAACGGTAAGGCTCAAGTGGCCATTTCTTACTGTCTCGTTACTATAAGTTTGCCATTTGTGAAGAATGAGCAGCATATCATCATTTCACTAGTCCAGTTCACGGGTTCTGACAAAGAAGTTTTCTTTCCTTATAATACCAATTCAGAGGACATTATCTACATTAATGAAATACAAGAAACGAAAGACGGGAAAAAACTTTACGTCGTGACAATGAGGTAATGGCCATGAAACACATCAAAACGAAACATGCCACAGAAACTTAGGTCAGCATATTGACAATGACTTTGATAAGATTTCTGGCAAGTCGTTTACCATTGCTAACTATCCTCTTTCATTTGATTGGGGATGTGACGTGATTGGTGACGAGATCGACTTTTGTGGTGTTCTGAAACAAAACGAAAACAACTTGAAGGGAGCTGGCGCTATTATCTGTACGGAGATAACCATTACTTCCCAGTCAAAGCGATAACCGACGTCTGGAAATTTAAGAAACGATTGGATTTTTTTGCAATGTGTTTCCTTTATTTTCTATACTTGCAGAAGGCTTTGAAACGGAATGGGTTGTAAGAGATCATGGCGCTGGAATTAACTTTCCTTGTTTTAATAATAATTACAAGATACCCCAGTACAAAATTCGGTCCAGGTCAAGATATAGCGACCGTGCATACTTTGCATTTTGAGATGCTTGATCTCGATATTGCTTCTATTGCTACGTTCCCTTTCTGAAATGTCCAAATGGTTCAAGGACAATTCGCCCCGGGAAATTCCCACCCAGGACAATTGAAAGTTTTCTGGTTGAGAAAGTAATCTGAGGGTTTCTTGTAATGGGTGAGAGTTGTCCAGGAGAAATTGTCAGGGGCATTTTCCGGTCACTGATCGAAATTGGAACAAATGCAAAAAAAGAAAAAAAAAGAAACAGCTGATACGAGAGTCGTTGTATTGTCAAACTGCTATATCTGCAAAGATTACAAGATATTTTGAAATTCATGAGTATTTCAATAAGTAAATTATTTTGAATAATGAAACCGACTTGAAAACAAACAAATTATAGTGGACCCTCTTTTCCTTGTTTCCACATAAGTTTTATTCCTCGAAATATTACTGACAATAGCTAACTCATGTCAGCTAATAATCTTGATTATCTTCGCTCGCCACCGTCACATTATGCAACATACTTCAGAATTAGTCGACAGGACCTTTGCGCATTTATTTAAAAGCCCATTTTTCCTATCACAAACATTGAAAGTATTTGAAGTTTGAAGGAATGTGTAGTTCCTACTACCAAAGACCTTATAAAGTCAAAGCTTTCCTTGAAATGCCTTTTGATAGAACACTACTGCGAATAAGCAAACACGAAAACAGACAAATTGATAGTCCCATTTCGAAAAATTCGAACAATGCATGATTTCAGAATTAATGTCAGTAGCTAGATAGGTGTAGTGGAGTACCTAAAACAAACTGGAGATTCCTGAATTTTAAATGGCAAATTCACATTCCAACAGGTGCAGCGAGAGCACATTAATTTACCTTTTTCCGAAAAGTAGGGCTGCACGTGCCCCAGTGTCCCCGATTCCTATACCCCTGGGCTAAGTAATAGAAAAAAATACAAAAGGTGTAAGCTTTAATGAGAACCCTGCTATGAATTAACTGAGGGAATAGTGTTACATATTAAACATACTGAGGAATATCTACCATGGAAAGACGTGATGAATAAACGACGACACGAAAGGAAATACACAAGGGGTTTAGCCAATAATGTGAAAAATACATTGCAAAAATGCCACTCCCATTTCTATACCCATCCCCTGAAATCTCCACTGGTGATCAATTAATATGTAATATTGGTCAAAACTGTTTCCACGTAATTGGAAATGGAAATTATACATGAAAGTGAGCTCAGTGTCTTCCAAGTAACAAGACCTTGCTTCAGAGTGCATTGTTCACGATCTAGAGAGTTGTGGAACATCAAATTTCTCCCATACTGGCGACCTATGCATGGTGGATGGAGAACTGAAGTGCATTGGTGCAAGCGGTTTGCTGCAACGTTGACGGTTTGAAATGCCAACTTACCGGTAGTTTCTGCCCTCACTGGCAACCCCAAGTATGATAGGGCTGTAGAAACTATATGTGCTGCTCTTGCTTGAAAGATACACACTATATTAAAATGCATAATTTGATAAAAAATGCATCTTTGTTAACTTGTATTTATCTTGATTGCCAGATGCCATGTAGCCTCATTAAATAGCGTTTCATTTCAAAGTCTCCCGGGAAAGGACTCATAGACCTCATATTTAGGGCAATCTGCACGGTTACATGGTCATGGGCATTATACTACTGGTTAGCCTATTGCAAGATTGCAGATGGTCACATTGAATTCTAATGTACGACTTCTTAAAACAAATATGTTGTCATGTGTATATATACTTATCTTAATGTCAGATGCCAGGAAATTGCATCTAACAGTGTTTAATTCAAACGTTTTTCTGGGGAGGAAACGTCTGCTAGAATATCCGTAGAATTCTCGCATTTAAAAATCACAGATTTGGGATTCTTCTTCCCAAAGTTAGCCCCCGTTCACTCAGCAACATCTTGGATTCGCACCTATTAAATTTTAGTCTTGTTCAAGACGTTAGTGAATTTGTAGGCAGCCTAACGGATGTCTACTTTACAGTCTCGAGCGTTTTGTCCAATATTACCCTTTCTGGAAATTGTTGAGTAAATGGAGGGCGCACTTGGAGTAATTCTAAATCAACGTTGCACTGGGTGCAAGTATAGTAGAAGGGTCTTGAGCAATTCTAGTGAGAATGCACCATTGACAAACCTTTCCTGCCAAGTCCCATAGCCGAATAAAAAACACTCTCGGGGACGTTTGGAGAGCTATGTCTGCTCTCTTCAACTTTAAAAGTTGTAATATGTTCATTGTAAGGAACTAAAAAATCTCCCAGTCGTCCTCTACAAATTGATACTAGGCCTATGTAGTTTTTCTAGAAAATGTTAAGACAGGCTTTCTCAACTAGTGGCGCGCGCGCCACTGGTGGCGCGCGGCACCATTTCAGATGGCGCTCGTAGGGCCGGCTGGCTGCATGACAAATGGAACGAGCGGCGGAACGTACACTATTCAGACAATTACACTCTCAACCTATCAATTGGGCTCACTTACGAGTATCCCGATAGGTACAGTTACTGTAGGTAACAGGTGGGGAAGCCCCTATAATGCAGTTGCAAGATTCACTACAGCGACGGTGCACGGAAATGTTACTATGCAAAACGCTACCATATACAATTTAATGTGGGCGTTGTGATCAGGTACGTAGCCACGGGGGGCACGTGCCCAAAAAAATTTTCAATAAAAGGTCTTGCACTGAAGGAGGAAAAATTTATCACGAGACCAGCCTTTCTGGAATACAAATATAGGAAGGAAAATGGGAAAAAGGCGTACCATTTTGCATCTAGAGTCCTTAATACAGGCGAAAATTTTTAAGGCGGAGGGGATACCCCTCCTCTAATACCCCTCCCCCAGGCCAGCGAAAGTCTTACATCGATGTGCCCCACTCGCAAATTGGTTTTTCTGGCTATGGGCCTGGTTGTGATAAACATCGTTGTGATATAATTACTACCACCAAGGAGCTATGACAGCCCTTACACACTGAAGAAAAATATTGCCTTACCTTATGTATACATGGCATCGCATTAATTAAACAAAATTGTTAAAAAAGCGAGATATGAAGTCACCACGAACAATGAATCTTTAGTTAATGTATTCCATTACTTATATCCAGCGATTTCACTCACTTGAGTAACGGATAATATTTTAATGATGACAAAAAACATAAGTTTTACGTGAACAGCGAGAAGCTTCCTTTATATCTCGAATGCGAATGATTTAGGGACATACTTCTTTATTAAACACTGTTTAGTGACAATAAATGAAGAAAATGGGATTTCGGGAACAATATCATAATTTATTACAACGTAATTGATATTTACAAAGAAACTTCTTAAGTTGAAGATTAAACACGGGAAGATAATTCCACCTCCGTGTTCTCTGTCAATCCATTCCGCTTCAAAGCTTTCAGCAGGTGCCGAAAGAAAGGGAAGCGCATTGCGAAAGAAGCCAGTAATTTCCTGGAGTTCCATTGTTGCCGGACATCGCTTAGACTGGGAAGTTATGGTCATCTCCGTACAAACATTAGGACCAGCTTTCTCCAGGTCATTTTTGTTCTGCTTCAGAATACCACAAAAAATCTTCATCGTCACCAAGGAGATCACATCCCCAGTCAAATGGAAGAGGATACTCAGTGGCTGTATGCTGCTTGCCCAAAATCTTGTCAAAGTCTTCTTCGACGTGTTGACGTTGATTTTCATCGCAAGTGTCGTTGTGTTGTGTATTCATGACCAAGACGTCATTACCATGACGTAAAGTGATTGTTCCTCCGTTTCTTCGATTTCATCAATGTAGGTAATGTGATCGTGGTTCGTACTATAGGGAAAGAATACTCTTTTATCAGAATCGGTGAACAGGGCTAATATAAAAATGCCATGCCGTCCACTTGTCACAAACGGCACGGAAACAGCAGCTACGCGGTAGGAAGTTGCCACTTTTTCCTTCATTTTGCATGATAAACCATTCAGCGTGTGATCATGGATTACAAAGTACCCGATAGCTACCTCCCCTATCAGAGACAGGTTGTAAAGGGTTTCGTTGTTGCCAGATTTAGAGAGAAACAGATCCAAGTCTACAAAGAAGTAAAACATCGAATACAATTATTAAGTAGACACTGTTGTATGAGGTAAAAGAAAATTCGATAAGAGAGGGAGTTGTAAAATCTTAAAAGCAAATGTTTCCACGGTCACTGCAGTGGTGTCGTCATGATTTTTGCAATTGTGGGACAGCGACCCAAAACCCCAATAACGGAGACTGGTTGGTGGAAGGACCCTTTTTCGTAACGCTCCAGGGCACAAAAATTAGGGTTTTCAATTGAAAAATAATTGGCAATGTGGGGACTTTTCTGAGCAAATATTGGGAACTTGAGGGGGGGGGGGAATATTTACGAGTAAGCTTTCCTGCAAAAAGGAGTAAACTGTTGGGGCAATTTGTCTCTGTCTGAACTACATTCTTTATTATACCCAGCAAGGCTTCTGACGAAACTGGAAAATTTTCTCCACTAAGGGTCATGACTCCCTCTGTCGCCCGCCTTGCACCACCCCTGGTAATTTGTAGCAACAAGTTAGATTTTGAAGAACATACATCAAAGCAGCGACTCGGCCTTTAAGAGCTCGCATTACCTTCATCCTCTTTAGAGACGAAAGACCTTATTGTCCACATATTCAAATAATATCATTATGTTTAACAGTACGATAGAAATTATTTGTAAATGCACATTACATTGTTTTTTACCCTTTGAGGGACATCAAACCTAAGACACTAAACTGCATTAAAAGACAGTCGGCCTTTTAGGAATCTATGTTACTTTAATCTTTTCTTGTAATTTCCTTTCTGTTTTCCTTTTATGGTGATTATGTAAATACATATAAATAAAAATTATTCGTAAATCTGTGTGGATAACATTGCTTTTTCACTCCTTTAAAATATCCATTAAAAGACATATCCGAGAAATGGTCGAAAAAAGTACGGAACTGATACCAACCGAAACAATGTTAAAGACTTACGCGCAGGTCACACTAGAGCGATTTCGGATCGGATTATACCGATCGATTTTTGTGAGTTTTAGTTAACATTTTCGCCATCCCTTGTCGGAAAGAGCCAAAAACTTGCCAAACTGTGTAAATATATGATTTGCATCAAAGGACAACGAAAATGAAATGTGCACTATTTATTTCGTGACGCCACATCGTCATAGAGCGTTTATCGGACTCGCGTGCAGAAATCGGATCGATTTTCGAATAAATCTCGCTCTGTTGAGTGGTATAAGTTATCTAATGGTAACAGAGCAGTTCATCGTGAGACAAACTAGGATCAGTTATTGATATAGCGTAACCATCCTTAGAACACAGTCTGAATAAGGTCCGATTTAGAAAAATTTGGATCGGATTTCGGATTGAAAATCGCTGGAGTGTGACCCGCTCTTTACAAAAAAAAAACTATCAAGTTGCACACCAAGAACGAAGTGCAAACTGTTTACATAAATATACCGGATTACTTTCAACTGGGGAGGAGGGTGAGCACTCTTTTAAGCATGTTTAACAAAAAATAGCGTATGTTTTGCCCAGAAGTAGCAGCTTTTGTCCGAAAGGCAGCTGCAGTGCCCACCCAAACCACCAGCCTAGTTCACCGGTCCAATGCACTTCAGCAAGATCAAATTGTTTATATGTCCTATATTTGTTTAATTGTACAACAGATATAACGTTTACTTACCACATTCTCTGGTAATATTATTCAAGAAATCTTTCAAAGCGTTCCTAGGAACTGTAATTCTTGATGCTATGCCCTGAATTCTCAACTGGCGGAGATCTTTGAGGCGTATTTGCCCGTGACAAAAAACAACGCTCACCCATAGGAGAACAAAAGTCAACAAAACGGGAATTTTGTTAGCCATTGGTGATTCTTCCCGAATAAAAGGCAATTGTCACTGTTGACGTAATATTTAGTTCGTTGCGCTAAAAGAGTCCGATGTATGTTTCATCACTCATGCACAAATAAAATACCTGCAGGATTCTTTGCTATTTCATTTAGATCCAAACAGATTTCTTTCTGTGACTGTTTTTAGGTATCCAACATTTTCAAAACATCATTAACAATCAATAAACTTTAATTGAATCATAAACGTATGTAACGGTTACATAGACTTGTATGTACTACGACATCTTCAAATAAATAGTATATATGCGGTGGAACGCTGTGTTTATTCAACAAGCTACTATTCAATAAAATACCGTAAAGTTTTGCTGGAATGTCTGAAATGCTTACATTTTACAAAACCTGGTTTATCAAAATTTGATTACATCCAGCTGTTTCTCCCACAATGATTTTAAGTCAAAATTAGCTTCAAAATTTCTGTCGCTAACCCTGTTTAATATACTGAGTTGCCTGAAAACAACACTTACTATGACCGTAATTTACCTCTACTCCTGAAAATGTCACGCCGCTATTTGCATTTTCCGAACTTGTCTAGCTATGGTTCTGATTGACTGCTCTATAATAGCTAAATTGTTTACTGCTTTGGTTTTGTGCTTAGTTGTCTGCATGCTCAGCAGAATGAAACTAAATGTGATCAGTAAAGTACCATTTGGACCTCTGACCTTTGACCTCTATGGGATAAACGATCAAGGGTTTAAAAGTGAACCAGGGGTGTAGCCAGGTTTTTGGTGTGGGGGGGGGGCAAAGTCGACTCATCGTCCCAATTTTTGACCGCAGTCCTGGGAAAGGGGTATGAAATCTTTTTGCTGTCTCGAAGGGCTTAGATGCAAAATGGTGCTACTTTTCATACTAGATCCCAGTGCTCTCCACAGGAGTTTTAGAGGGGCTCAGGGGTGGCACCAGGATTTGCCCGAAGGGGGCCAGCATCCAGAAACCCCGACAGCCCCGATGCCGTCGAGGGGTTGGTGAGGGGGGATTTGAAGAAAATCTGTGTGCTATACCATGCCATTGCATATATTGCATAAAGTTTGTATATACTAGAGGAACATAGATTTACCTTTTTTATCCGGAATCTAAACTGTGAAATTGCAAAGCGCGCAGAGTGCGTGAAAATTTTTTGAGTAAGCCTACACTAAAGAGAATCTGTACTTGTTTAAAACTTATATAGGTCAATTGTTCGGGCAGGTGGGCCCTATGAGACATAACTTACATTTTACTTCCCTCCTCGGGTCACTAGCCGTACCTCACAACCGACATAAGCGAACAGTCACTAACTAGTTTTATGGAAATGAGATGACATTGTACCACATTTAGCTATAAGTAACAGAACCGAGGAAGAGTGGGCAGAGCGTACCAGAAATTGTGGGTTTTATCTCAGAAATGATCCTTTTGAAAGCCAAAATAAGTAAACCGACCATGGGTGGCGACAGAATTTTCCCAAACGGGGGCTGGGCCATGCCAGTGACCCCAAGTTCCGACAACCCACTATGTCGAGAAGGTGCAAGGTGAGAAAGGGATTTGAAGGAGCCTAACTATCCCATGCCATTGCAGGGCATATTTTGCATAATATCACTTAATACTTCAAGAGCCAAGTTGTGCACTGATATCGTTCTCTTGAATCTGAATCGTGAAACTGCAAAGCGCGCGAAGCGCGCGAAAATTTTTGGTAGGCTTCCACAAAAAACATATGTGATCATTAAGAACAAAAAGAAAGAAAAGTGTAGGGGTTGAAGACCGTATCGGGGATAACATACATTGTATCGAAAACACCTGGACTCGCTCACCAATGGACCGTGCAGTATGACACACATTAGAGAACAGCAACTAGGCGTTGCGATATGGGATGAAATTTACGACCTCTACATAAGCTGTGTACTGTGCCTACATGTTACTTGGTAAGGTGGGCAGGACTTGTGGTATCTAGCTATGTGGAATGGAAATATTGAAGAAAATGGAGTGACCCTAAAGCGCGCGTAGCGTGCCAAAAATTTTGGGTTCTTATTAGAGAAATTGTCCTCTTGAGAACAAAAAACAGGTAAACCGTCGGGGCGACTGTCGCCTTCGGGGACTGCATGCTTTATCGTATCGACTAAGACTCCACTACGAAACTGTAAAAATTCCCCGACAGGGGGCCATTGCCCACCTGCACCCTGTCCCCACCTGGCGCCACTCCTGAAGGGGCTGCCCGCACTCCGAGTGAAAATGACATTGACAACCAATACTTTTCCAGGATTTATTTATTTTGTTTCAAAATCAGGATTAGGGTTCGAAAAAGGGGCTAGGGTTCAGTCCCCAAGGCATAATCTGTTGAAAAAAAAGTAGAAAAAAATCCGAAACACTGCTTCCAGACGAGATGACATCATTTATATCCAAGGTTTTGATTGACTTTTAGGGGGCTTATTGCCAATGCGTCCTGCATAAAATAAATATGCCGTCCGTTCTGCTGCGGATTCCACCGTCGAGTCATTACTCATCCGAGTCCCCGAGACCTAGATACCTACCCCCTTCCGCTCTGCCCCACCAACTTCCCATCCCTCCCTCCTCTCGCCGTTTTTTTTTTTTCGTTTTATTTATTTATTTTTTTTTTTTTGCTTTCCTTTATTTTTTCAACATCGCCCATTGCGTCCCCAAAATTTCTGGGGGGGGGGGGCACTCTGCCCCCTGCCCACCTCTGGCTACGCCACTGAAGTGAACGAATTACAGGTTTGAAAAGAATACAAGACGATTCATACTGTCAAGATCGTCACTCTCAGGTGGTAGTGTTGACGCCACGTCAAGCACAGCAATGATAACACGACAGACGTTTGGCGTTTTAAAAACACAAGCTGTATGTTTGCTATGTCCTTGCTTCGTCCCCACGTGCTTTAAATACACTAGTGAGAGCTCAGTCAAAGACCATCTCAAAAGAAAAGTATATAAAATAAAATGACATGCTCGTACTCTAATTTAGCTTTTGAAGTGCCTAAAGAGTCTAGCTACATATTACGGCACATTTCTTTTTGTGCCTAGACTTTACATGATTTACACGAGATTGGTTGAGAGCTCTTGAGTAATACTCCTATAGACCCTCGAGTTGTACTTGTCCACACTTCCCTGCTTCTATTTGGATTTATTCTATATCGCTGCTTACACTTGCTTTTCCCGTTTATTTTTTTAAATTAAAATATTCAACCTCTGCTTCTACTTAGCCTGAGTAACACGACTACGCTACTTACACTCGTTGTTGACATATATGTACATGCCAATACACATACATACACAAATCATATTGCACAAACCAGCCATCCCAACTTTTTCAACCTTTTTTATGCTTTTACGCTTGATTGACTTGAACATTATCACGCTCCTGCCCCATGCATCGTCTATCTTATAGAGAACCTTGAAACACGTTCCCTTTTTCTAAACGTTCGTTAGAGAAACATTACAACATTTTCCGCCCTTATCACTCATTTTAGAATGACACCCAATATTTTATACAACAGAACGTAACTTACATCACGGTTGTACAAGGTATTATGCACCACAGTTATACAGTTGCAGCCCCTCAGGCTGCCTATCAGAATTCCTCGGTCTGGAACCTTCCCTTGCGAGAGTGACCATTTGCGTCTTAACTCCGCCCGACAGGTATAGGTTTTTTACGGCATTGGAAAGCCTAACGTTTTCTTCAGAAAGTCAAAGCTTGTCTGAAGTTTTCACTAAATTCTCTTTGGGAGTACGATTTGCATAATATGCTGCTTTACATAGCTCCGTGCATTCTAACATGCTGGGTAGCCAGCCCGCTTCCCAGGACAAAAGGTGAACTAAAGTCGTGCCATGGCCTAATTTCTATCAGAAGAATTTCGTCTTTCATGACACATATATTCCAATAATTTATTGCAGCCATATTTAAAAAAATACTCGTGCTGACGTTCGAACTCTGGCCTTTGACATTTCATGTCAAGGTTCGGTGAGGGACACGTTTGTTTCACCACGCACTAAACCGATCAAATTTGGGCCCAACATTGCTTTCGATTTCGGTGGAGATAAAAACTGAAGCAGTGAAGATCCATTTCCCCCTTTGATCTTGTGACCTATGACTTTATGCTAAACATTAATGGCTCCAACTTCTATACTGAGTTTACAAACTTACAAAGCACAGCTGTAAAGGTTTTTGTATTGCTGTTCTATATTTATGCAATGTTAAGTTTGAATCTGTAAATTTGACCTTTAACCCGTAGCCATTTAACTTTTGATACTTCTATAATGAGCAACACCGAGTTTAAATAATAAAAATCATCAGGTCCAAGATCCTAGTGGTTTCGACAAGCCGTTCAGCAGCAGTTGTGACAAAAGCAAAAGCATACACGATAAACGGATTACCACGACCCTGCCCCTCACCACTCACAAATACTGCCTGGAAGGTGAGATTATAAGAGGAGGGGAATGAGTGAGGGATTCGGAAGTGTGGTCATTCATACTAATGAGAAAATGCTCGAATGTGAACAATAACGCAGGCCATAGGCGTATTAAGCTTTTCTCGTTGTGCAATCTTTGAATAAGTGAGGGTCCTTAATTGAAATAAATGCAATTTATATTGGGCAGATTTTACGGAAGATTATTGGAAATTTTTGACATTTTTTTCCAGAGGGACCAAATAAGTGGTTTTTCCTTGAATTGATGGGGGCTGAAGCTTTCTTCCTCCTACCACATTTTTGAGTTGGGGGCTTTAGTCACCCAGCCTTCCTACGCCTATGACACAGGCAACAGACCGACCAAGAGACATCAGTATTAAGAATGTGAACATAAACACCTTTTAAAAGGAATATGGGCCAATTTTTCGAAACTACTTGAATGAGGTATTATGAACAAAATGTAGTTGGAATCATTTTGAGGTGTTCACAAACACTTGGCAAGTAATCACATTTTCCAAAAGAAGCTTACTTCGCTCAGTTTCCACTAACATTCTTTTTTAATGCATAAACAAGGACAACGGTAGGCTAGCTTTTAGGACAAAAAATGGACATGTAATGGCAAATAAGAATTTTGAATTGCATGTTCCTCATTCCGAAGTACAATACTTGTAAATTTTGTTTACTTTAAAGAACCTTGGTGAATGTCCTTTGTGTGGCCACAATTTTTAATTGCCGGTTGCCGAATTTATGTTAGTGTATTCCGATATTCCCGAAAGAGTGTAAAATAAGTCTTCATGCCCCTGTACTTTTTGTCATTTAATTTGGGGGTACCTTTAGCCATCCCAGCCACTCCGGCCAGCCCGGTCACCCCTTGGCTACGCTACTCATAAAGGTACTGAAATGGTATATACACCAACATGTTTTGCAGATGAAGCAGTTTTTAAACCAAGACCTGCTCAAACGTATCGTATAAAACAAAAATGGGAAAGCATATAGCTTTGAAAATTAACCTACATGTAGAGAAGACATCACCGACTCGTTTCAAGAATTAAACATATGATTTGACGGAATGATTGTACTTTTCATTCAAAATTACGGCACTGGTTCTTTAATTTTGCTGGCAACTTCCTGGATAAACATATCTGGAGTAGGCCTGTAGCCAAAGGGGATAGGGGGCGGCCCCCTAAAAGTGTTCGCCTCCTAGAAAATTAAGAACTTCTTTTGCCTATATGCATCTAGTAAATCTCGACCTTCAAAACATACTTCGTCCCCCAGCAACTTCGCCCCTCCAGTACCTTGTCTGGCTAGGGGCCTGATGTGGAGGAGGAAAGGAGTCGTATATACTTAAATATTCTGTTAGTAAATACTACCAGTAAATTGAACTTACCTTTGGAAATCAACGCTGAGAACAAATATTACCTTAAATGTTTACTTAACTAAGTCTTTAACTTGATGTCCTTGTGTGAAGTTCAATACAGGCGGTATTATTCATATATCCATTACACCAATCATGGTAGGCGCACAATTGCAGCTGGCTGAACACATGCCTAATGTCACTTTGGCGGATGTCCGGATAAATCTGTGGCAAGTGTTTCTGTTTAGTGAATAAAGTTGATATTCAAATATTTGCTATTAAAGACTGTCTATCATTTATGTAATTATACATGTTTTGTCTATTTTAAAGAAAAAAATTGAATAGTACTACGACTTTTGTTGAACTCTTGCTACCTAATGCATCATAAGGTATTTCGTACATTTCGTGGTATGTTATGAGTGTTTTATTAAACCCTTACTGTTATGCATTTTTTGCACTTTTTAGTAAATGTTATGCATTTTTTGAAAATAGTACAGTGATATAGTAAACATAAGCTGTAACGCCAACCCTGCGTTGAATTAAGGGAGTAGTGTTATTGACCATACAGAGGAATACCTAGAGTGGGCAAAAAGGGATGAAACGAAGATACGAGGGGCGAATACTCAATAAGGATTCACCCTAAAAAGGAGCTTACTCCCATATTGAGAAAAAAAAAACTACAAAAAGGCAACTTCCACTTCTAAAAGGGGGAGAAGCCCCGAAAATCATGCCATAAAAGCCTCCACTCCATGGTGATCAAATTTATGTATGGAGAACTGGAAAGCATTTAGTCAAAGGTCGGGTAGTTTCAAGGTCGAATCTTATTCTTAAATAACACAAAATCATGTTGCTCTAAGGGTATTCTACACCATATCCTAATAAGTGGAGGTCCATTTTCCCTCTCTTAACCATCCCATTGATTGTCGCCCTTGCTCCTGCAATTCACACTGTTAATTTTAAGGATTGGAGTACATTTGCAAAATAATTCTAGACTAGAATTGCATATGAATGGTCGCTTAGTATATGGTCCAGCGAGTTTGTAATAATTTTAAGAATCGTCTTTGATAATGATGCAAAGATTAGTGGAAGACTAATTGGGACTTAATTTAATCATTTAGCTGGAAAATGGAAGTATGATATTTGTGTCCTCACAGGGTCTCCCACGGGGGCATCTTTTAGACCAGGTTTGGTGAGGACAAATGATCGTTGCAATAAGACCAATCCAGTTGAAAATCTCGCAAAAAACAAACGTGGTATTCATCTTTACGCACAAAGTCGCACGAACAGTTACGGTTAGTGTAAGAAAGCAGTGTGCTGGAGTCTTGCGCATAGTAGTAGAGCTACAGTGAAAAAACGATGTTTCAGAAAGAGCTTTACCTCAGCGTTTTGGCTTGTAACTTTTCATTTCATACTGGAAACCCACGCACGGTAGACGAAGAACGGAAGTAAGAATAATTTTGTGTTTTAGGCAGTGGTTTCCTGAAACTTATGCAGTTTCAAAAGCTAACTTTTCTGACCTCACTGGCAGCCTCAACCATGTTCGAGCTGAGGAAAGTATGTGTGCTGCTCTCGGTGGTCAGATGCGATGATGTAGCCTCTAACAGTGTTATATGTCAAACTTTCCTAAAGGAGAACCACCAGACCCCCAGAGTGTCTTATTAATTTTGACGGATACTTGATCATTATTTATTGGCTAGCCTACTGCGACACTGCGTAAAAATGCATTAGTGGGTATACAAACACGTTTCTTTGAGCACGTTTACTTATCTTAATCGCCAGATGCCAATAAATCGCATCTAATAGCGTTTCCTGACAACATTTCCCAAGGAAGGATCCCCAGACCTCATGTCTTAAACTATTGTCACAGAGACATGGTTACCATAGCTACTGGCTAACCTATTTCAAGTTTACAGAGTGGTCATATTGCCTTATAAGGTACGATTCCATAAAAATATGTTTTTGCATATACTTATCTGGATGCCAGATGCCAGAAAATGCATCTTCAGTGTTTAATTACAAGATTGTACTGGGAGATAACCCCAAATCCCCTCTAAACCCTCACGCCTTTGCAGGCAACAAGTTCGGGCTTCGCCGTAACAAAGTTAGCCCCCCTAAAATTATCCCTCCTTTTTGTAAAATATTGGATCCGTGCCTGAGAACTATTAATCTTGTTCAAGACTTTGGTAAATTTACACTTATCTTACGTTTCGATGGAATGATTTCGCATGTTATATAAAGTGTATAAATTCGATCTTTCTGTCTGCGCTGAAACTTCTGGCGTAAACAGAATTTTAAAGTTTACTCACATAAGTCCTTAAGAAACAACTGAGTGTAAGGGTACGCAGTACTAGTGTCTTGAGGCAAACTAGCTGAATATGCAGTTAGTTACATAGGAGTATGGGACGGGAGGTTGGGGTACCCCAAGCATAAAAAAGTTGTCCATTTCAGGGGAAAATTTGTCGATGTTTGGAGCAAAGGTCACGTCATGATGTCTGCCAATAGCCGAAAATTTCAGGGCAAGCGCGTACTTCATGCCCACTTGTGAAACGTCTTCCAGTAAACATATGCTTTCAAAGTTTGTTAAATAGCAACGAGAATTTCCAATCGTCCTTTACAAAGTTATTTGATTCAATGAAAGATTTCGATGTACCTTTTAAAGACTGGCAACTTCCCAAACGAGATATCAAAAAAGCAAATCTTTGAAGCAATTAGAAAGTCCTGGGAAGTGCCATTTACGATAAGCTTTGAGCGTACCCCTGTGTCAAGGGTACTTTTATGTTTTGCAATGTATAAGAAATGAATAATTGAGATTTTAAGAACGATATTATATAAGTTAATGAAACTGTCCGTAACATTCTCAAACAGCTCTTGTTTATTAGACTGTAAAACAAGGGAAAACAATGCCAGCTCCATCTACTATGTCAATCCATTCCGCTTCAAAGCTTTCATCTCCAGCCGAAAAGAATGGAAGTTCTCTGCGAAAGAACGCAGTCATATCTCGAATTGCTAGGTAAGCCGGACATTGCTTAGAATGATAGGTAGTTGTTTTTTCGATGCAAACATTTGAGCCCACTTCCTTTAAGTAACTTTCATTCTGTTTTAAAACTTCACAGAAATATACCTCGTCACCTAACACCTCACAACCCCAATCAAATGGAAAGGGGTAGTCACTCATTAAAATCGACTTGCCAGCTTGTCAACGTCTTCCCCAATATCACTTCGGCGACAAGTCTCATTGTGTTGCGT
Source organism: Holothuria leucospilota (assembly GCA_029531755.1). Classification (NCBI taxonomy): domain Eukaryota; kingdom Metazoa; phylum Echinodermata; class Holothuroidea; order Aspidochirotida; family Holothuriidae; genus Holothuria; species Holothuria leucospilota. The sequence continues at coordinate 64,684,223 of CM055964.1, read as the reverse complement.
ATTCATGACCATGAGGTCATTACCCTGACGTAAAGTAATTACCACATCTCCACTTTCCCTTATCTCATCAATGTAAATAATATCCTCCCAATTGGTATTGAAGGGAACGAACACCGTTTTGTCAGAGTCGGTGAATTTGGCGAGAATAATGATGCTAGGTTGTTCACCGTTTACAACTAGCAAGGCTAAGGTAACGAGGCGGTACGAAACAGCGATATTTTCTTTAACTTTGCAAGATAGACCCCGCAGAGTGTGATCATGGACGACGTTATGTGCAAGAGCTACCTCCCCAAACAGGGACGTATCGTAGAAATTTTCTTCAGTCGTGGGTTTAGAAGGAGACAGATAAATGTCTGTGAAATGTAAAACATGAAGAGTTAGTTTTGGTTTATTTTGACACATATTACAGTTACTAGGAAGAAGTACTATCAATTTAGATTTTATAAGTAATTAGACACCAATAATGTTGTGTGCTCATGTTTAGGGTTCCGTCAACTGTCTGCCCAAAGGCATGTTTGTTTACAGAGAAGATAAAGAAGTTTCAGGGAAACCAATTGATGATGTATCATACATGTTAAACGATTCGCAAAGAATATGCGTACATGGAATGTTGCCCAAAACTTCTAATAAGGTCAAAGTGTAATACTTATCGTTTGAACATCCCATCTCGTTATACAAAAGATTTACAAATCTATTTTTCAGTTCGCCAACTTACCACGGCCTGCTGTCCTATTGAGTAAGATATTTCCTACAACCCTCAGAGAAACTGCTATTCTCGAAACCACGGCCTGCATTCTGAAAGTACGGAGATCTCTTAGATGCCTTGCTCCAGACTGTACACAATCTTTGACCACAGTAAACAAAACAAAATAGTACTGAAATTTTGAGGGCCATGCTTCAAACTATGATTTAAATCGTTTTTTAAAATCAAATGTTACTCTGAATGTAATAGTTTGCTAACAATTAAAAAAAACTCAGTCGATGTGTTGAGCGAAGTAGAGTATACCTGCAAGAATTTAGGCTGTTACAATCTGCATCTGCACTGTAGGTCTTATAGTTTATAAAAGAAAATATTTACACAAAACTTAATGACATGAATCGTCAGAATAACTAACGAGTATGTATGGGTACGGTACTGTAGTGAAGCATGACGCGTGACGACTAGGAGTCCTCAGGTGCATTGTGCCATCTGTACAAATCTCTTCAGACTTCGTCTTACTTTAATAAACACATTGAACATCATACATGGATACCCACGTTGCATGTCTTAGTTTTGCAATAAAGTGAACTTCAAGGTGTCAATTGCTACAGTTTTCTTCTACACAATCAGTAAACCATTGATGTTACCAACTAAGATAGCACAAGACTAGTTTACTAGCACTAAAGTTCATCCTAAAGTACAGATCCACAATATAATGTGATTTCAACCTTGGTTTGAAGTATTTTATAAAGAGGCAAGAAACATTCGTGGCAAATCATAGCACTAAACATAATATCTTCTACATTGTAAATCATGAAATGCTTAGGCCTACTAAAATCCCAGTTCGTCTTATTTTAATTTATCAAAATAACGCAAGGCGGATCACTTGTTTCCAGAAAAGTTAAAGGGGCTTTTTCCGAAAATTCATATGATAACAGCCCTGTAGTAGATAGTATGATTCGATTCGATATGATAGGGTGGAAAACTCTTTGCTATGGTTTGCTCTATTAAGCTATGACATCACATGATGTGATATGAAACTCAAAAATAAATCCTGTTTCTGAAATTTTCAAAATTTCCTAAAATACCCAACTTCGGCTAATTTCTGCAAATGTGAGGGATCTATGTCACAGTGGATATCCATCTTTCAAGTTGTGAAGGGATCCCTGAAAGGCCCTACAATTTGGACCCAAAAATTCCCGAGTCCTTATTAACTTTACTTCTAGCTCCTCCTCCAGTTTAAACATGACCCATCTGTCTATTACACCTCCCAGATAAAGCTGTAATAAGCTTTCAAGGAGTTTAGTTGATCAAGGATATATCTACGAGATACGGTGTTTGCGCAACTCGGCACAAAACTGACTGGACAAGTCATCATTGTCCCACCAGAGAGAAGCTGTTGTTTGATACCATCATATTCCTAAATATGATTATCCTGGATCCTGGATCATCCTGGAAAATTAAAATGGCTTGCCGCAATTAAAAACCTCTCCCCCTATAAGCTCTAATTTGTCTCATTAATTTTATTAAAATATAGATAGCTTTGTATTTATTAGTCTTTGGCTGATAAAATAAAGCCGCAGATTGCAAACTTGAAGTTAGCGCTCAGGAGCTCTAAATTTTAATCCAGATATAACAAACTACAGCTAGTGCAGTTACTTCACTTTATCTCGCTGGGTTAAAACATTGAATGCATTCGAAGGATAATATTAACTTTCAAGTGACACTTCTCAATCAAATTAAAAAGCATTATGTTTTCAAAATGGCACATAAATTTCGGATTTTGATTTCTGTTGTGATACTATGGTCGCAGGGCGTGAACAGTCTGGAGCGAAAACACCTCACTGATCTCCGAGAGTTTAGAGTTCAGGGATTGGCTTCGAAAGTTGAAGTTCCTAAAAGCGTTGTTGAAGATTTATTTAAAAATATTACGACAGATTCTGGTGAGTAACATAAGTAAAATGTAAACCTTTTAAATGATTAATTAAAAAAAACTGTAGCTAAACAACCATTTAATGCTATAAAAAATTTAAATTCCATTTTCCGAGCGAACAAGAAAGTATTTGTGTTGTGTTGCAGTCTTTCATCGCCACACTAGCTTTTTGTTCTTGTACCATGGTAGAAGTTTGTTAATAATACACAATTAACTTTCTTTGCAAACAAGATGTCCTTACTTGTAACTGACGATTTCTTAGACCGATAATCTGATTGTTTTGGAAACGACCGTAATTTCGGATTCATAATTTGGTCACAGTTTTACCCTACCTAGTTTTTCTTACTTTGAAAGTACTTGTTTAAAAATAAAATTAACAATTACATTGGGTTTTAGCTTGTCCATTTTACGCCTAAACATAGATCAAAAATTTATTCTACGTATTACGTAGAATAAATTTACTAAGTGAATGACTGAGATGCGCCGTTTACTCCTAAACCATGTTTTGTCAGGTACTTGTTTAGAATAGCTTGGGGTGGCGACATGTATATTCTTTGATTGAAATGCATATATCAGCCTAGAGCAATGCGTCACGATCAGTTGTAAACTAAAGTACAGCCATCGTGAGGACGTCTTATAAAGATGGACAGAACATCCTGTGCTAACGTCCTGTGCGAGGAATGTCTCCACCGTATACACGTTTAGGCTTACCAATATGGCTGCCTGCCATGTCTTGTGTGTAAAGTCTGGACTTCATCAGGTGTTCGAGTATCGATAGAGTATGCAAGAAACTTGGAAAATTTTCGAAAAAAATGAACGCTTTGGTCAAAACCAACGAACAGAATGAAGGACTGTGATATTTTTTACCATGAAATGTTGCAGATTTATCAGCAATTAACGCAAACGACAGTACCGCGGTGGCAATCTTGGTAAGCTTATTTCCTCCGTTCGGTAGCGACATGTTTGTCAAGTGACCCTCTGTCCATATAAATAAGAATTTTCGTGGGTACAGCCTACAGCCAGTGCAGTGAAGTACGTGGGATCATTTATAGCAGTATTACCATAACGTACCATAGCTATGCTCAAAACAGCCAACTTTTCTTATAGGCTGTCTAACCTGCAGGTTTTCATGGCGATTCGCAAATCTGACCAGGAAGATCGAAAATACCGAGCGGATATGACAACACTCCTACCTCCGTGCAAGGGCTATTAGTGTACAATATGTCGAATACATAACTTGGGTTAACCTTCGCAGCAGGTGCTGGTTATGTAGCCTACCTTGTTTCGGATAGGCATTACAACTAATATTTGTGCAAGTAATAAATGAGTATCGATGAATTAATTAGCAGTATCAAAGTGTTTATTTTGCCGATATTCGGACAAAGTCAAATTGATGACTGTTGGGAACCCGATCACCAAGGTGGATAAGCTCCAAGATTTTTGTCTAATCGTTTGGGAAAGTACTGATTACCGAGAGATGTCTTTCGCTCTTTTTAGTAGGGCCTAACATTTTACATTCCATGTTGAACAGTTAAAGTTGCGATTTTCATCAGGTAAAAAAATTAGCCTTAATACCCATCAATTCAGCTGTATTAATCCAGGGAATAAGATCTCCCTGGGGCTGCTTTCTCAAACGACGGCTGTATCATTACGTAATGATGCACCAGAAAGGTACGGTATGTTTTTACGCTTGAAGGGGTTAGAAGTAGACTAAGTAAGGGGAATTTTGACTGTCTGGGCGGGATTTGTGTTCTTTAACAGTTTAAACAAAAGGTAGGCCAACCCAACGATCCCATTTGGACTTGCCTGTTACTCTAAATATTTGTATCCATTAGGCTAATCTCCCAGGAAGATAGGGGATATATCCCCCTAATTGTTGGAGATGTTCCTATTGACTTTCACTTTGTCACACTGGAAATTTGTCTCAAAGGGCCTTTAGTCTACACTTTTATCATAATCTCTGCTTCTCTCTGTAACGATAGGCCAACATCGTTGTTTTCAATTACAAGGTACTGGTACGAAATTTTTGTACCACAAAAGTGGCACTTTGCTTTAAGACGCTCTCACGAGTGTGAATGTGTCGCATTCTGGTTCCTGTAGCTAGTAATTTACATTTCTCTGTGATATAGTTTTCAGTTCAAAGAAACGGGTCATCTTTCAGTGAGACAAACAGGAATAGAAGTGGGCCGACATGCTTCAAATGTGAAAGCAAAGGGAAGTGGAGTAGCAGTAGGCATACAATACGAGGCCTGAGAGGGTGGAGTTCAGTCTTAAGGGAGAATATTTACCTTGGGTGGGAAAAATGTATGCTAATTTCGGGTAACATGCAGTGAAATTTTAAGCAAAAGTTCATAGACCACCCAAACTGGAAAGTAGTCCAAAACTGCCACTCTTATCAGAGTACGAGTATTTATTTGCATTGAAGAAAGTAACCAGTAGGTAGGAGTACTGGTAGTCAACACACTGAATTCCCTATTTCCATGTGACATTACACCGATTCTTTGGAAGTGAAAATAATAACGTTCTTCATCACTCGAAATGAGGCAGTGCATGATAGTTCCACCTCCAGTAGCGTTACTAGGAAGATAAGAGTAAGTGTGAGGAGAGAGAAGGAGAAGACAAATTTGAATGAACAACAAAACATTTGCAAATGTAGCCTACCTACAACTAGGCTATTCCATCGATTCACTAGACAGGTTCACATTTGCAGGCAAGTATAAATCAAAGCTCCTGAAGATGGTATGAAACGAATACAAAGGACCCAAAAATTGACGTGATTTTAGTGCGTGAGGTGAAGAAAGGTCTAACGGTCTGCCACTATTTTCAGAAGGGTAACATTGAGGGATCTCTTACTTAGCACCCAGATTCTCTACACTGAATTAAACATCGTTTCTGTTTTTGGCGGAGGTAAAATGCAATTTGGGAGGTCATCAGAATTCAAATTGTGGAAAGTTGTAAACATGATAGTTCCGGAAGTGGAACCTTAAGGGATCTTGAACTTCATACATAGATGTTCCACTCTAAGTTCAAGATGTGAAGTGAAGTTGGTGTTGGTCAAAGGTCATGTCAGATCACCAGAGATCAGACTGAGGAAACCACGTAAAGATGACACTGCAAGAAGGATCGCTTTGAAAGATCTCATACTTCACATGTAGATGTTCCACATTAATTAAAGAATGCTGCCATGTTTGGTGGGGTTCAAGGGTCACGAGGGGTTTACAGAGGTCAAAAATGTAAATTCCTTAATGTACAGTATGTATCATGTTTTTTTCATTGTGCATGTCATGGTCTTTCACTTTGCACCGTGTGATATCGCCAGCTACCACCCGGCACGACCGTCTGGTACCTCCCAAACTGAAAATAATTAATTGACCAGTACTTTTTACGTTCGGCAAGGACTCACAGTAGTAGCCGGACTCGTTATTGAATATTTGTTCAATTGAAATAGTCATTGTCTTCTGACTGAACACCAAAGACGGAAATCCTAGTGCATTCTTTTTTATTCTTTACAGACTGGGATTTCCCCTTTCTGAACTAGGAAGTAACAATATCTTTTGCGACTTATATGGAACCCTCTTTCTTGGGTGTGGTGTCCTCCATGATCACACACTTAGTGGTGTATCTTGCGAAATGAAGGAAAGAGTGGCTGCTTCCTACAATATCTTTCATATACCCTTATCATTTGTAAGTGGTGGACAATCTGGCATTATTTTTCTAGTCCTATTCACCGATTCTGACAAAGATATATTTCCTTATAGCACTAACTGGAACCACGTCCATCACATTGATGAGATTGAAGAAGCAGAGGATGGAACAATTACTTTACGTCAAGGGAATGACGTCATGGCCATAAAGACTCAAGTACACGTGCAGTGAAAGCCAACATCAAGATTTGAGAGAAGAATTCAATGAGATTACCGGGGAGTCTTTAAAGTCCACCGACTACCCTCTAGCATTTGATTGGGGATGTGACGTGTTTGGTGACGAGGTCGACTTTTGTGATATTCTCAAACAAAACGAAAACGATTTGAAGAAAGCTGGCTCCAATGTTTGTACAGAGATGACCGTTACTTACCAATCCAAACGATGTCCGGCAACTTTGGCGATACAACAAATGACTGGCTTCTTTCATGATGAGCTTCCATTTTTTCAGCACCCTCAAAACACTTTGAAGCAGAATGGGTTGACAGAGAACACGGAGCTGGAATTGTCTTGCCCTGTTTTTCAGTTTAATCGCAGCTAAGGACAGTCTTTGGTATTATTTAAGGAACTTATATTAGAATAAGCTATAACCGTTCTCGAAAACTAAATTTGATATTTTCATATCATTAACGATAGAATTTCATAATGTATTTATTAACTTTAATCATTAGTAAAACGAACTTAGTCCTGTCGTTTTGGTAAATAGGGTCAGTCTTGTCTTTTTGGTAAGTAAGGCCAAGGCGGTAACCGTTCTAAAAAGCTAAATTTGTCATTTTCATATCATTAAAGCTGGAATTTCATAATGTATTCATTAAGTTTATTCAATAGTAAAGAGAACTTAGACTTGTCCTTTTGGTAATTAGGGCCTATATATTTATCAAGATCACTTATTTATTAAGGCGGATTTATGGTCACGGTTCTTCAACATGACTTGTTTAAGGGAGCATCATGCTTGGCCCTTTGCCTTTGGTTTCAATTGTTGATACCTAATAATTATATTGTAATTATAAAAAAGGGAAACTATTAAAATTACTTCATAGATTTTCACATCTCAGTAGCGTGTTATCATGTTTAATACTTGCATTATTATAGGCTCTTTTCAGTTAGAACATTTGTGTGTGTGTGTGTGTGTGTGTGTGTGTCGGCGAAAGCTTTCCCAGCTTTGAGCCAAGGGTAACCCCATCCAATGCCCAGGAGAAATGAAAATGGGTAACTATAAAAGGAAGGAAAGAGAAGAAAAGGAAGAGGTAGACTAAATATTTTAAAGACATATTTAAAGTATAATATTCGAAAGAGTTGTTTGGGTCTTTTCCTTGTTGAAATCTACATCCAGGTACAACTACCTTTTGTAAAAGAAAGTTATTCGATTTCAGCACTTGCGGCCTTGAAGTATTCAATCAGGAATATTTTACTTTGACACTTTGACACGTAACCAGTAGGTCAGGCGCCCCGACAGCTGATGATCTGTTTTTGCCTTCACTGAGTAAAGAGTTTTGAATGCCTTTCTTAAACATTTTGGGAGTTCCGTGTGCTGTGCAAGTCGAAGAACCACAAAAGAGAACAGAATTTGGTACTTTCATTTCGTACGGATAGTCACCTATATGGTATGATATGGAATGCTATTGCATACAAGTTCCTTTCCAATTCTTCCCTGTACCTTCCACGGCCTATAGTCTCCCTCCTTCATGCCGTAGCCTCGATCGGATTTAAGGTTACTGACCATGGGGGAACTGAGCCCCCAGAGCTGCCTGAACCCCCAAGACTAATCCCTGGCAGTAATATTAATCACAAGATGTGTAGAAAATGATGAGATAAATCTCAAAATTTATACATTTGTGTTTGCGAAGGGTCACCGCTAAAGATCAGTTTAGGACTAAGTATTGTTCTAAGGCAAGTTAACCAAAAATTGCTAACATGGCTGTGTCGCCAACCATTCCCAAACCACATTTTACGTCGGATTAAGTTCATATTTGGTATGTTTGGACGTTACATAGCTTCTTCGATGAAAGTTGCACAGTGTAGTCACAGTATTTGATATGTAGAGAATGACGGGACAATCCTTACAGTAGTACCTGTTTGCCTGTTGCAGTAGTTTGATGGGCTTTATAACACCAAACAGGACGGGGATTATGAGACCACAACTCAATGGGTTGCCTTCTCGATTAAGGTTTCGAGACCGGCCGCCGGGTTTTACCCCTGACCTGCAGGCGTTCCCTTACTCAAAATCCATATCTGGCTTTATATCTGGAAATATCTGGTTGATTAAAGACTTTATATGGCCATATAAAGCCATATATAACTTGATTAAAACACAACCCAGATATGCATATAAAGTTTGATATGGCCATATCAAGCCAGATATAACTTGATATAATCGTGATCCAGATATGTATATAAAGTTTGATATGGCCATATAAAGCCAGATATAACTTGATAAAACTGATCCAGATATGTATATAAAGTTTGATATGGCCATAAAAAGCCAGATATAACTTGATAAAACTGGGATCCAGATATGTATATAAAGTTTGATATGGCCATAAAAAGCCAGATATAACTTGATTAAAACATAACCCAGATATGCATATTAAGTTTGATATGGCCATATAAAGCCAGATATAACTTGATATAATCGTGATCCAGATATGTATATAAAGTTTGATATGGCCATATCAAGCCAGATATAACTTGATAAAATGGTGATCCAGATAAGTATATAAAGTTTGATATGGCCATATAAAGCCAGATGTAACTTGATATTATCGTGATCTAGATATGTATATAAAGTTTGATATGGCCATATCAAGCCAGATATAACTTGATATGCTAGATATGCAAATGAGCATTTTGTTAGTTTGTTTTATTATTTATTTGATTTGATTCTTGGATTATGCTTGTTACAAACTAAGACATGTTTTGGATACAGCATCACCTTCCCAGACATTGCAGTTATTTAGTGGCTACACTTCTGTTAATACCGCAGTGTACTAAGTGAACTTAGGCAAATAATTTGCATATTTGGGCGGAGCTTGTATCTAAACCTACATTTTTCATGATTTAGGAAGTTGAAAGTAAAATATGCACCACGCAGTAAACAAAATTTAGAGTCAAATACGTAATTAAGTTTAAAATAAGAAGCCCATATCACTGTGATTACATAAAATAGGAAATTTCAAGGCATTTTTCTGTTCACTGTTATGAAATAAGTTGAATTTATGTACTTAAGTCAATTCAACCTAATACTTACATTAAATTCTAATTCATGGAGCACTTAAACATTGTTTTCTGGTGATACTTACCTGGCGCAGGAGTGTCCGTGATCACGACGGCGGAGCTCCCAGGTGGGACCTATTCTATTCAGCCAGTCTAGAACGGGACCACTGTCAGGTGGTGTCAGTTAAGTCAAAGTTTGTCCCTTGGGGACGTTGTTACTCCTTCGGGGAGCAGAACTCTTTCGGGAGTATTGTTTGGTTTTCGCCCCTGGCTCTTCGCCAGAGAGTCAGGGGACTTTTGGAAAAAAGAGCTGGTGTTCAAAGTCTCCACGAAGAGTGTGGACTATAAGTCCTAACTATGATTCATAACTAGAGCAGATCTGTGCCATATAAAGGCTTGATCCAGATAGAACTTTATCTGGCCATATATGGTTTAGATCTGGTTCTGGTTTAGATCTGTGTTATATCTGCCTAACTTTTTATCCGATCTGATATAAATTCCATATCTGGTGCAGATATGGGTCAGATATAAATTTCCATATATGGGCCAGATATGGGCCATATAAAGAGTGAGCCATATAAAGTTTTATATGGGTCATATATGGCACAGATATGGGCCAGATATAAATCTCTTTATATGTGGCATATATGGATTTTCCATATATGGGCCAGAAATGGAGTAGCCATATATGGGGCATATCTGGGCCATATAAGAGTGAAACTTTACCTGGGCCATATATGCCCATATATGGCCTTTATATTATATCAAGTTATATCTGCCCAATTCTTGTACAAGCCAGATATGAATTCCATATCTGGCCCAGATATGGGCCAGATATGAAATCCCATATCTGGGCCAAATATGGATTTTGAGTAAGGGTTCAGACTGGCGCTTTACCTTCCTTACACTTTTATCCGTCGCTAATGTGTTATCTTGTTGCTCTAACTGCTCAAACAGTGTGCATCAATCTTTCAACTGGTCGAAGAAGCTTTACATCAATTTTTAAAACTGTGATTTGTTTAAAATTCACAGGGGCACGCTAAAAAGTTGTCAAATCTCTGCTCCGCCGACGAGTGCAAGTGGACATAAGTACCTTGCACCTCTTTGGCCGAGGTAACAACTATCTAGTCAAGTTACATAAAGCAATATCTTGGGTAAATTGAAAATGGAACTAATTCTGGACTAAGGTCCTTATCAGTGATCTTGTGGTGATTCATATCTCAGGTTTTGTGACTTTATATGAACTTAGTCTTCAGGACATATATAGTGGCGTGCAGTTGCTTAAAAACTTATAATTTTATGAATTACACATATGAAAGAAATTAGGTTAAGGATGTTAATTGGAACATATCAAGGACACACAAATATCTTTGGCACTAGAAGCAAAGCTTGTGAAATGTATGGGAAACATAAGGCTTACACTATTTCTGATTCGAATAGGGACTCAGCACAGAAGAAACCAGTTAGTGGTAATGTATGCAATGTGTAGGCAACTACGCACTCGGTAAAATGCTAGGCACTCTCATATGTGCTAAAAATTCTTCCTAAAGTCTGAATGCATTGATATCGTGTTTTCTGATTTAATTTTCGGATACTGCAAGTGGATGGATAGCATGTGACACGTTTTATCCCTTTGTTTGTTTGTTATCACGAAACAAGGTGGAATTTATTTATTCACATCTTGGCCATTGTGTTCGTGAACCCCGTCTCACATTGTTTTCGATATGATATGAAGCGACAGGATGAAAATTTCATCATGTATTTTATAATACGGGGGACATTCTCAACGGTAATCCAATGTTACATTATTCACAGCAGGGCCGGATCCAAGGGGGCGCAAGGGGCGTACGCCACCTATTTTTGGCAAAGCTATGATATTTGTAACTAGGGTTTTACATCTCCTAGCCCATGAAAAAGGTATGATCAGAAGAAATCCTAACAGGATACATAAAAACAAGTTTAACCAAATGTTGACAACTATAAGAAATTTACATCTGGCAAATCTTTTCTGAATCAGCTTTCCATCATGAATTACGCCCCCTTTCTCATATTCCTTGATCCGGCCCTAACATGTAATCTAATATTTTAATCTCATGCTTGGTCACACATACTATCGCCAGGAGACAAGAAGTTGGAGGTTAAAATTATTTAAGGTCAATTTTATGGCGTCGTATCACGCCTAGTTTGAAAGGGTCTAAGGACTAATATTGTTACCAGCTTTTTTATACTATCCTTACCTTTGTAATTGTTTTTTGTTGGTCATAATTATGATATGCTAGTGGAGAGAACGAACCAATTGGTAACACGTGAGGCAACGAAGCATAGTTCACGTCAATCTTTCATCCGTGGGACCCACATTGTATTTAACTGTGTCCAACAATTAAGGAAATGATTGGTGGACTATAAGCAGATGGTTTTATATTAAAAATCTTAGACATTTGTCCAATCGTTAATTCTTTCTTACTTTGATGACTGTAAGTCTGTAGCTACTCTCTAAGAAAGTCCTGCCAGCAATCTTCCACTGCGAGCAAAAATGTGGAAGTACGACCCAGAAGGCAAGTTTACTGTAAAACTTAAAGACAGTTGGTCGATTAAGTCGATTAAGTATTAGACGCAATAAGATGCTTCCTTAATAGTCTAAATAAGTGCTACTTTGTAAATTCCATTTTGCTGGTAGTAATTAATTTAATCTCAGTAACTTCCTCATATACTTTCAGGTAATAATTTCTCTGAAGCGAAAACCTACGAAAGAAGGTTGTACAACTCTATTGTCTTAGCTATAGTTTGAAATACTGCTTGCACTTTTCGTTGCAGAAAACCTTTGACGCATTGAAAGTTTGTCAGTCTGGAGTACTGAAACTCACATGATTACTTGTTTTTACAAGACACTGGACAGAAGTATGTAGCTGACCATGCTTTGATGAACCTGGCTAGGAATAGCAAGCACATTTTTATAGCATAAACTTCACAGTTTTTTCACTATAAGAAACTTAATTTGAACTTAATATACTCTGTCTCTGAGTAATCCGTGAGGCAATTCATTTTGGTTTAAGAAAAGTCACCAATTGCCGGAATGATTCAGTTTTTGTCATGTGTGGTATCGTTTTGCTCTTTTCTCCGTGAATCCAGACAAGGTGTTAAAAGGGGGAGACATTTTACGCTTAGTTAATGAAATCGACGAAGTTGCAATCTATGTGCCACACTTCTCTTATAGAGGCCTAGATAGGCGTGGCATAATAGTGTAGCAAGAGGGTTAGACATGGGGCACAATCTCTTGTCGACGTTGCCCCAATGAGATGAAAGGGAAAAAAACCGTAGTTGATAATTATAGTTTCTGCTGCCTAACTGAGCCCCATCACAATGATTCTTTTCTTTTTCAAATTTTCAGCCTCCAGAAAATTCTATTAGGTTTATTTAACTACTTTCAATATTACATATTCGAAACCATAATATTTGGAACGACCATATAGACAAATGATAAACTACCACGTTCAACTAACATATAACTAACCTGTTGAATATTCATATTGAAAAACTGGAGCTTTTCTTCGGTTGTATATATAGTTGATCAGATTGCAAAGAGATATTTCCAGACATGTTAAATTTCCTTGGTAGTTCTGTTGTATATGCCACTTGGAAATCCAGCTTGAAGAAACTCAAGTAACTGTGTGGGTATCGAGCCCGCCTTCCATCGCCGAGACACAAAGGGTGTGATGAACAAATTTCTCTTGTAGTGCAAGATGATACTTGTAGCTAGAGAGGCTAATAAAATTTAACTAAATTTTGCCTATTGGAATCAAGGAAACTTAGGCTATGTATGTCACCTTGCAAAGGCTTCTTAATTTACATCAAATAGCACGTGGAAACTATTTATGAATGGTATGAGTAGAGGTATAGCAACTAAGGTTCCCTTAAGCATATCCTTACTGAGAGCTGCGCAATCTATATCTTTTCACAGCTAAGGACGTGTGTAATTAATTAAGGCATGTGCACAACGTTCGAGAATCTTCAAGTTAGCTTATGTGACGTTTCTAAACAGTTTGAGACTTTTCATCGTGTACAAACTGGTACCACTCTTAACACATTTTGATTTTCAACAGTAGGTATTTTACGCTAAGAACGTTTTGCAAGTACTTCGAAATCCTTAATAACACTTTATAAAACAAAGTGGTGTTAAGAAAAGCTCCATTGTTGAATTATAGCTTGAAACGTTACTGGTATACGTAACTTATACTTTGCATTTTGGCGTTTTCAAAACTCTTGCCATTAGCAATGTCAACGAGATTGGGAAGAACGTTCTTTTATTCAACAAACCATCGTATAAGGGCCAGTTGAGCTCCTTTGCTTGGCAGGGTTAGGAAAAGGTAGCAGCTATACGAACATTACAAGCCTCTTGCAGAGACATTTGAAATAGTTGTTCAGTTGTTGGGAATTTGATCACATATCTATTAGATATTGTTATTTATGTGACTGTTTTTAATCTTATATGTATATTCAGTATCCATACACTATTCAACAAGTCAACCATACATCTCAGTTAACTTTTCATTATAGAAAGTATTACACGTGCTTCGAAACGTAAAAATAAAGTTTACGTTTCAGATAACTGCTACAATTTCTTTGAATACCTTAAAAAATATCCTCTTTCAGTCCGTAGCGAGGAGTGTGTTTCATGTCATTACCTTTTATGTTTACGCCAGCAATTTTTCCCATCTACACAGCTCAATCGCACAATTAGTAGAGCATGTACCTGTGTCTATTTTAGACTCCAAACTATAGTTGCAGCTTCTCTCCCGACGTCACATGCCTTTTTATACTCTACAGCAAGCATTGCACGGCGATACACAGTTACTTTGGAATCAAGGATAGTCATAACTTAGAAAATGTCCAACCCTGCCAGTTTTCTAGTTTTGGGTGCCTGTGTTCTATTGTTGGCAAGAGTTGTGAACGGTCTAAAACAAACCCATCTGACAGATCTTCGAAAGTTCACAGTTCAAGGATTCGGCGCTAGAATTTCAACCTCTAAGAGTGTTGTAGAAAATTTAAAGAATAATATATCGACAGGCTTTGGTACGTCAATCGAGATAAATATCACCTGAATTGTATTTGTAAGTTAATACTACAAAAATCAAACAACAGTGTAATCGCAATGAAAGAATTTGACGAACATCCTCTGTCGTAGACTCTGGTTGATTTCTTGATAGCTACCATTATCCTCTGTGTGACCACAGTTATTTAGTAACATATTGTTCAAACAATGCTCAAATACTGTTTTTATCGTTTCATATAGGTGATACAACATCATCTAAATACCTATTGCAAATGCTACACTTCAAGTACGGTACTTTATTTTTGTCTGCAGGGCTATTTGTAGCTTATTTTCAGAGCCAAAGCCATTTCCCTTCAAACTGTACTGATTGCGCTAAAACAGTTCGGGAGATTCTCACCATTTGAGAGAATCTAGTTTTCCCCTGTCAAGAGAAAAATTGGTCATAGGCGACTTTTAGCCTATTTTACCAACAATTAGATGCGTGTTTGTGTACATTTCAATGTCGAATGGTTTTGGAAGCCCCTTGCAAAGTTTTTCGGTCTAATGCAATCGAACTAAATGTATATTCGGTAGGGGTATTTTCATAACTGCCGAAAAGCCACGTCCAAACTGGGGATTCAGCACGCCGTTTTTGAGAAAAATGTTCGTTCTTGAGTGGTCTTCATTCTTGCAAATCCTTGTCAACGCTAGACTAGCAAGCCTACATACTGTATTTGCATAACTTTTCCGAACTTGGAGACTTTGGTTTTCTCCCAAATGTGAGAATCTCCCTGACTGTAAAAAGCGCCTGAATTAAAGGCAAAGGGGCACTGTTTCCTGGAGAGTACCCTGTCATCGAAACTAATGCTCTTAATGTCATTTTTATTTGAACTGAGAAGGACAGAAGAATGGGGGAGAGATTAATTCGTGTCGTTACACAGAATTGCAACAAATAATTCTCTGCTATATTATTCTTGGACAATGCATGGATAAGTAATACGTTTTTTTGTTTCTAACAAGGATGCAGTTGTACAGGTTAGTTCGACTTACGTCAAGTAATTTTGTTTGTAAAACCTCGTTATAGAAATCATTCGAGAGGCTGCAGAAAACTTTTTGTTCGATTAAAAAAAGCAAGGAGGTTTTTTGGATCCTAGAGGATTTCCCGATGAGTTCTTGATTTATATCTACTTCTTGTTTGGCTTTTCTTAGCTATTAAGTATTTATTAGGATGCTAGTTGCAATGCCATTATTCTCTTCTCAAGGCCGTCGAAACGAGGAGGCAGGGGTGGAATAGATGCTGCAGTTTTTCTTTTACTTTTCAGTTTCAAAGTTTTTGTCATAAAATTTCCAATATTACTTCAATTAGAAATTGCCAAAATTCATATTTATATGGTTCAGCTCTTAAATGTTAGATACCTTCATATAGTACCGTTTCTTCTAGCTGTTGTATTTGTACAGTATTTGCTAAAAATCGAAGGCTTTACCATTGCTGGAAAATACCAGAACATACTTCTGCCCTAAATTTCATTTCTATGTAAATTTGCATGACTTACGAACTGAAATCATGTAAATGGTCTTTCACATAGCATGACCCACACATATTCACTAGAGGAGGAGAGTATAGGAAGTATTTTACGATCTGCCTCTCTCAAAACAAAATCTACAACATAAAGATAACACCCCCTTACCAACCCTAAATGAAAATATTTTCTACGTTTGATTTTGGAAGTCACCTTGTTATCGAATTTCCATTCAGTTCCAATACCGGTGCTACAATCAATACATTTTCATGTTTTAATCCTCAATAGACCCGGGTATGCCTGCCCCTGAACCTGTAAATGACTATAAACTTTACGAAACATCGCGATTTGGAGAGGTGTATGTAGCATATTCTGTTGTCAATGATGACACACTGAGTAGTCTTCCCTGCAATATTAAGCAGCGAGTGGCAATTTCTTACCGTCTCGTTATCATAGGGTTGCCTTTTGTGACGGATGGGCAGCATGGCATCATTTCACTAGTCCAGTTCACCGATTCTGACAAAAAAGTTTTCTTTCCTTACAATACCAGTTCAGAGGACATTATCCACATTAATGGGATAAAAGAAACGAAAGATGGGAAAATCACTTTCCGTCATGGCAATGATGTAATGGTCATGAAAACACAACAAAATGAAACATGCCATGGAAACCAACGTCAACATGTTGGCAAAGACTTTGATAAGATTTCTGGCAAGTCTTTTACCACTACTAACTATCCTCTTCCATTTGATTGGACGAAAACGAAAACGACTTGGAAAGAGCTGGTGCTAATGTCTGTACGGAGATGACCATTACTACCCAGTCCAAGCGATGTCCGACTACTCTGGAGATTCAAGAAATAACTGGACTTTTTCGCAATGTGCTTCCTTTCTTTTCTATACCTGCAGAATGCTTTGAAGCGGAATGGGTTGTAAGAAATCATGGAGCTGGATTTATTTTTCCTTGTTTTACGAACACTTAAAAGATATACCCCAATACAAAATTAGGTCCAGTTTAACATATTGGGACCGTGTCTTTGCATTTTGAGTTGCTTGATCTCGATGCTGCTTTTATTGCCACGTTACGTTTCTGATTTGTTCAAATTTTTCAAGGAAAATTCTCCCCGGGCAATTCCCAGCCATTACACTCGAAAGTTTTCGGGTGGAGGAAGTTGTCTATAAGAAGTATTTGATATGGGTGGGAGTTTTACAGGGGAAATTTTCCGGGCGTCATCTGGTCACTGATCCAAATAGGCTTAAATAAAGAAAAAGAGACAGAGGATACCATCGTCTTAGTATTGTAAAATTGTAATATCTGCAAAGATTACAAGATACTTTGAAATTCATAAACATTTCAAGAAGTAAATCAGTTTGAATATTAAAAATCGACTTGAAAACAAACAAGTTACAATGGACGCTCTTTTCACTGTTCTGCCTAAGTTCGATTCCTCGAAATTTTACTGACAATAGCAACATCGAAATAATGTCACCTAATAATCTTGATCATTCATCGCTCGTCGCTGTCACATCATGCTACATACTTCAGAATTAGTCGATAGGACGTTTTAATACTTATTCAAAAAACCAATGTCTCGATCAAAGACACTGAAATCATCTGCATTTGGAAAGAATGCGTCACATAATTGTGACAAAAGGAACACAGTTCCTATTGAATGTCAAAGACCTTTAAAGTCAAAGTTTTCCTTCAAATCCCTTTTAAAAGAACACTACCACGAATAAAATGGAAAAGAAAAAAGAGAAATTGATGGTCCCATTTCGAAGAATGCATGATCACAGAAATATCATAATAATTTTCGTTTTCTTGGCTATGAACTGTGAGGCTGCGTACTTGTATTCTGTGCCTTTGTGGTTTAATTTCCCCGGGCTGTGTGCTCGAGACAACGTAGTTATCTAAGGACAAACCTGGGTTTTTGGTCTTGGCATCCCTTCCTGGTGCTGTTACGCCAGGCCAGGGTTACTACCAACTGGGCGTGGTCTGGATTTTGTGACAATTGTGTGATGCTAAAAGATTATTTGAAAGGCTACCAGTAATTAGCTTGAGAGCTCCATCGAGACTGAAGCCAGAAACTTAACTAATCTAGTATCTCAGAGACTTAGCAACACAAATGTTTTAGTCCAATATATGGTTTATTTGTGTTTTCATATTTTCACATACCATACAAAAGTCTGCTATTTTTACCTTAATATTTAATAGCAAAAGTGTGCTACATACAAAACAAATAATTCTTTTCTGGTTTTACCAAGCCTATAAAGTTAAAATTGTCAGTATCGTGCATGCCGGTCCTTGGACCCTCGCCTTGTGACAATGATCGCAGAATTAATGTTAGCTGCTATGTGCAGTGCAATACCTACCACATAAACTGAGAAAGACGCGTGCAGGGCTATTTTTGTTACAACTAAATATTTCATTGCCGCAATGTCGTGTACCATTTTCAAATGCAATAGAATAAATTGCTTAATTTCTAATTGTGTGAATGTACGATAGAAACTGGAAATTCCTTACAGGCACCTTTAAGAGATAGACATCTTATAAAACATATGTCAAATCCGGTTACAAAATCTCTTGTATAATTCACAAGTTGGACACTTTCGCCTCCAATCTGTTGGTAAAACCTTCAATCTTTTTCTTATGGTTAAGTCGCTGTATACAGGGAGGTGATATCACAAACATCTTAGGAGTACGAGGTTGCATCTGATGTACAAGGTGGCCTTTGATATTATTGCGCAATATACCATTCTAAAGTGACTAAAGAAACCTCAAGACAAATTTTAGCGTACATGGGTCGTTTTAAGATGGAAGCTGGACAAAACTGGGCTCAATTTTTCAACAGTTATAGCATAAATGTTATAATTTTAGACGTAGTACGCTTTAAAGATTGATCCTTTTAATCGAACTTGCATGGATCCTTTAGTCGAGCCTTCATGGAAAACGTCATTTGTTCATAGCCTATATTAAAATAATGAATGCTGCTTATAAATATCAGTATCTTCATCTTAATCAAAACAGGCACAAAAGATCGTAAAAATGTCTTTAAATTTACAAATTTTTAACACTGAGAAACTTACACCTCTCTATCATTCCTTTGGAATATATGAAGCTTTGGTGTAATGCTTCTTGTATGAAAATTGTATAGCCTAAGTCATTCGACACTAGCAATTTCACGTATTAAAGGTGAAACTGTTAACGATAAAAGCAAACAGGTTACCGCTTGTCTCTCCAAATTACACAAACCTACCACCAGTAACGGTGCAGGTTGGCTGACGCCGTTGAATTGTGTGATGGCTTTTCGTCAATGTAAATTACAATATATATTTTGACTATTCTAATTTGTTAAAGTCGCATTCATTCTAACTTGTCAGAGACAAGTAGCACTTTTATTCTCAATTTGCAATAAATCCTACTACTCTCTTAATGCAAAAGAGTGAAATTCACTCCAAGAGAAACTGTAGTTTGGGACCAATCCTATAGTAAGAGTGAATTTCACTCGGGGTGGAGTGAAAATTCACTCAAAGTAGAGCGATATGTCACTCCATGCGAGTGAAGTATCACTCTATCTGGAGTGAATTTTCACTCCAACCCGAGTGAAATTAACTCTTACTAGGAGTGGTAAGAGTGAATAACAGTCTCTTTTAACTACAGTCTCTTTTGGAGTGAATTTCACTCTTTTGCATTTAGAGTGTAGATTGAGAGCAAAGCATATTTAGATTGTTTCATAACAGACTGCGTGAAGAATGGTATAGCAAGTTCATTTCTCGTAGTCGTTTTCAATGATCCACTTGAGAAGTGCAATAACACCATCGTAACTCTCTTCTCCCGTTGGCCGAATTTGTTCTTCTGGAATTAAAAATCCAAACTGTCCCCTATCACGAAGCTCGACTACGTAAGAGTATTTGGCATTTGGAGTACCGGCAAAGCCATAATCATTACTGGATCCAGACATTTCATCTGTGTTCGAAAAAAATACAAATGCTTATGAATATCAAAGAAATACTGACACTTTTGAAGAAATATGGTGGGAGACAAACATATTCTTACTCTCCGTTTTCTCATCCACTTTTTTCTAATTCCAGCATTTAAAATTGCATAGGTCTGTGGAACGACCACCTTTAGTTGATCTGAATTTTACATGATTTCAAATAAAGGGAAGTTCCTTTGAGTCGGCAACGGAATTAAAAATAAAGTGATATTTTTACTGTTCGGAAAATTTCAGTATAACTCATACCATGAAAATTGACACTAGGTCAAATTACCAGATACCTGGATAGAACCATAAAGAATGGTAATGGCTATGTAAAACCTTTCAACAATTAAGCTTCTAATAAATTGCTTGGATAAACCTTAAAATGAATAACCCACTTGTTAACAAAATAGATCATTTTCTATCGACGGAAGACGACTTTCTCTCTAGTAGAAACTAAACCTGTAATAATATTTAGCTTACACAGCAAATCAGCTGCTATTCCCGCCTTGTAACCTTCAAACACATTATTCGTAGCAGTCATAGCATCCGCCATTGCTGTCGCAGCCGCTAGCTGCAAGAGTACAGAAATACTTATAAATAAAAATGTAGAACTAACTATTCATTGGAAGCACACGTTCTGTTAAAAGGCGCAAACAACAAACATCTTCAAAGCTATTTACAGATCCCAAACAGATATAAAAGAGCAAGAAGAGGAGCATATACCCGGCGAAAATGTTACCATATACTATATACAACGATTCATGCACCATGAAAAATAGTGATCCACGGATTACGTCTCTAACAGGTCAAATGAAACACTAAATTCGGTAAGTTTTGCATTCACCTTTAATATTTTGCATGGCATTTCAACAAGAACCAGATATTCCGTGTAAGAGAGCTCTCATCCCAGTCTTACAGAACGAGTTTCGTTCACAACATCATGGTCATAAACATGATGTGCTCGAAGAGCTTCAAAATATTTGTTATTTCTTACTTAAAGAACTAAAATGCGCACAACTGAGAAACTTGTAACTTGAAACGCCTATTTGTTTCATCATTCGATTATTTGATTCAAACTCCCTGTCTCCAATTAACCTATTCTTTCAGAATATTTCAGTTCGTTAAGTACAGTGACATACTCACTTAGGTTAAATGTGCGGAGTTAAATTTAGTGAGGGCGGGTTCAAACATATTTCTCAATTGTATTATATGTAATACATGTTTAGTAAAGGAGGATACCTGGTCTTCTGTTTCTCTGGGCGGACCACCTGATTTGTAAGACCACGGAGCAAGAATCGTTTGATCCCAGTTGTGCCAGTCAATAAAGACTTTAGTGGTCCTTTTGGCGGCTTTTAGATTCTGGAAATAACCATCAATTGCTCTTGTCTCGAAGTTGTCAAAGGCACTGAAGCCTCTAAAGAGGATGGAACAGGGCCAAGGGCTGGCACCATCACCTTAGATAAAAATGAAGGCATTCTCATAAAGGTCACGAGTATTTGTTACACATGACATTGCATTAATGGAAGAAAATAAATTACATCAACGAAGGCAGAGTTCATCAGGTCTCTCATTTAAAAGTACCCATTCACAGCCTTATTTTCGTAAATGCCCCTGCCATTTTGAAAATAATCTATGAATTAAATGTGAGTTCCTGAACATGATTTCCTATTGTCTCTCTGTACATTTAATGTCACTAATTAAAGGTATAAGGGCAGGGAAATGGCATACCTTCCCACTTGATGTAAAAGGCATTAAAAACGTAATAGCCACAGTGACTATCACAATCCATCATATCCTGATCATTTCACAAGACAATAAATATTTTTGCCCCAGATTATGAGCTACATATGCAAATCTATGATGCAGAAAGGGGGATGTATGCAATTTGTTTTATGTTATCCTTTGTTTTATTAATGGCTTTTAAAGTTACACATGTAATGTATCCATACCCTAAGGGGTTTAGTTTGGGAGCAGTTGTTCATTTTCATGAAAATGTCCACATTACTCACTTAACTAGAAGCTAGTAGGTAAATAATTGACAGATGAACTGTAAAAGATGAGTTATACAAACGAAAAACAGACACTCTTCTGTACTCGATGTCATAACTAAGGCACAAACTTATACCTAACTAGATATCTTTGAAATAGTCAAACTTTGAAGATATATCACTTGAAAACGGTGAAGCAGGATGTTATTAAAATAATCCCAACAGATTTTTTTTTTCCGTCAAGGGATCTTAATTATCAAATTTGAGTAAAACAGCTGTTTTGGTTATATGTCTACATACTTTAAATTCACTATGAAAGGAAACGTTCTTGCAGGAAGAGAAAACATAATTTGCATTAAAAGAATATACTCAAATTATATAACTGTCTACTTAAGGTCATATTATCATGATAAGGAATTCAATGGCATTAGTGAACAACTCAGTCTTCTACAACTAGTTTTGGTACCCTGAAATGAATTCAGTCTCCTGAAAGTAATAACTTAAAAAGAGAAACAAAGCAGCGACATTACAGGACATAGGGCAATATATTAACGTAACAGCTGTCCCCTTGGTATTTAACACACCGTCAAGTTATTACATATTTTGCAATCCTAGTTGGGGTATGTAACAACTTAAAAAATTCCTTTTCAAAGGTTTTGATTTCGTCACTTACCAGCTCCTCCCCAGAATTTGTTGAAGTTACGATTAAGGTCAGTCCCTACGCAACCGTAACCTTGGTTAGGTTTGCGGGATTTCCTCCATAGACGTTCCTATATGAATTTGAAGAACCATATGTATGAGTTCATATAAAAACGGTGAAACTCAAGTCTGGAAATGATCAGTTATATACATCATTGTAGCGATACAATTGTAGACTATCGGCAAATCGACGACCTTTACAAATGATGGATATTTGTTAAGTAATGGACTACTAAACGCTCCTCATAATATCTACTTACGTCTTTAAAATTACCTGCCACAAATGCGCTAAAAATACTTCAAGTTGGTTTTTAAAAACCTCGTGATGATTGTTCAGCATTTAAATATTGTCGAAGTCATTTGTCCAACGACTTTCAAGATACCTTGCAGGTGTGGTTGCAAGAAACATTCCTGTCTTACTATCGTTTACAACTGCAGAAGCATGACTAAATAAGTTTTTCCCCAGATGAAGTTTGTGTCAGTCAATTGTTTCTGTTTTCCTTAGCTGTAGCCTACTACAATCATGACAGGTTTAATTGCCACACCCAACTTATTTCTGTATTGCGGAAACGGGGAGTTTAAGAGCCTGTCATGTTAAGGGAATCCAATTTCGTGCGATCACAAAGTCTTATTTAAAATGTCTGACCACGTAGTCCTGTAGGATATAATAACTTTTATCCAGTAAGTTTTAAAGTCGTACAATTTTTAAACTGAAAAGAACCATGAATAATTATTATTGTCTGGAGGGCATATTTAGTAATCAAATATATTTCACACCTCTTGAATAACCCTGTTAGAAATCTTTATTCCATAGTTACATACATTACATTCAGTTAGATAGCTATATATCCCTTACTACCTCCCACGAGTGCATACTTACTTCAGTCCAGGTGAAGACATATCCGTCACAATTCACACTTGGAACTATGTGAAAGTCAAACATTCTGAGCGCTTGTCTGGCATCAGCATCGCCATTTGAATATCCCCAAAGAAGCTTTGTTGTGGATGAAACGAAAAACAAGTTATGCTTGGTTTCAATGACGTAATGTCAACGTTCTGCAAGCAATGGGCTAAACAGTGCATTTCAAACGTCCTTTTGTCTTAATGAAGCACAAAAGAAGGAAGCAGGGACTGGGGGCTAAAACCCTTCTCCCATTCAAAGATGTGCTGATGCGTTAGCATGCTTCCGCCTCCACTATTTGAAGGACAAATATCCCTTATTTTGTTTCGTAGGTAATAAGTGACAAGATTTATATACAGTAATTTTCCTTAAAGCTTGTGCAATATGTGGCACCAAATTGCACCTAAGGACCCTCATATACTCAAATATTTGCCAAAGGGGGCAACCTCCTCCTTAGGTTCCTTCCCTGAGACTACGGTCCAAAACAACGTTCGGTGACCCTCCTCTCCCCAGCTATAGATGAGGACAGTTTCGTCCTTCCATGAAAAAGATAATATACTGTTACCAACCCTATTTCATTAGACGGCTTTTATCTCCTCCAGACGATGTTTATATTCACTTAGATTGCAAAAATAACACAGTGGATTAGAAAGAACAAGCAAAATTGCTAGGGATGTTCTTAAAGAACATATTACACGCTAACCTATGAACCAAAATAAGTAGGTTACACATGTCATGCAACTTCCTGTTTAATGTTTGTGTAAAATTGCATAAACCAGTCACTCCGTAATGCATGTCTGGGAAAGACATTTGGGTACATCAATTGCATAAAGCTTCCTGCTTCACCTCAACTGTATTTTATGCCATGACACAGGTTATAAGTTTATTCATATAGGCAATGACTAAAATGGATAAGAAAAAGTACAGGAGACCCTTTAAGGACTCTAATTCTTCATGACATAATGCCGCAGAATTCCACTAGCAGGAAGTCAGCTACTTAGAATCGGAGAGGAAGGGTTTTTTACTGGGGTAATCATGCATATGCATGTCATGGGTTTCTGGTGCCGTCAATAATTACACCATGATGGATCCTTGAATTGCAGAGGCTATATTTGCCATAATCGAGGTACTCGCATTTATACATCTTAGGGGGTTCCTTGACTGTTTAGAATAAAACAGTTGTGAACCCTTGATTTCCAGTTGCTTTAATAAGGAAGGGTGCAGACACATCAGTAAAGTTTCAGTGTATTATCTACTTAGGGAATAAAGTCAATGGTGCCCATGTCTCTATATCAGATTCGAACAGGCTATGACGTCACGCATATAGGCTGAGAGACCCGAGGCGAAATGCGTGACGTCATAGCCTGTTCGAATCTGATGTAGAGACATGGGCACCATGACTTTATTCCCATTCATAAATACTTTAATTTCGAGACGTTTAAAAGTGGAAAAGCTTGCTTTTTTAACGATTTTCCATTGATCATGAATTATTCTCCCAAACTGACTAAATTTTCGCAGAGTGCACATAAGACTGCGTATAGGCTGCCTGCTAAAATACGAGCTATCATGCTATGTAATATGTAGGCTATATAACTAGCTGCACGCTATAGCTTTGTCGTTTGCAAGCACATGGCCATACTTTGTGACGTCTCTTTTCGACTGTGGATTTTTTGGAATATTTTGAGCGAGTCTTATTTGAAACGATTTCTCTGTTTGAATTGGAAATGTACTCCGCCTTGACAGTTCCATTAAAACTACATTTGGAGGACTTACTAGCGTGAGGATATGTGGTTTTTGCGATATTGCTCACCGTGACGTTCAACACAGTAACGTGCTGCTACGTTGTTGAAAACAAATAACGTTAGGCCAATGTTTGTCCTAGCCTTAACCTAGGCTAATTATCGTTAGGCTACGCTGTTTTCGAATGGTGAGCCAGTTCGAATAAGACTCGTACTAGACGAAGTCTCCTTACCCGAGTGTCATTTGGAAGCAATTTCCATCCTGCGATTTTGTGATACAAAGGAGACTTTTCAAATGTGATCTAAAA
The DNA here is from genome assembly GCA_029531755.1 of Holothuria leucospilota. NCBI lineage: Eukaryota > Metazoa > Echinodermata > Holothuroidea > Aspidochirotida > Holothuriidae > Holothuria > Holothuria leucospilota. Next base: position 64,658,509 of record CM055964.1, on the reverse strand, counting down.
CTGTTTACATCTGTGCACTGACAATATTGATACTGTTTCGGATCAAAGTAAAACCAGCGTGCTTAGCCATAACAGTTATCATGTGCTAGGGCCTCACGTTAGTTGCTTTACTTGTGCTGTAAGATAACGTTAGACCCAACGTTAGTGGTTGGAAATGTCATCGCAGAGAGCTTGTTCTTTACGAGTGGAACTTAAAGGTGATCAGTCGTCTTGAAATATTCTTTGTGACGTCAGCCTTTTCTTGACATGTTTCTGCAGTCGTCACTGTTCAAGGATACACCGTACAAGCATGGTATAGCTAATCGGTAAGCAAGAAGAGACGGCTTGTAGCTGTATACCTACTAGCTATACCGATGTCATCATAGCTACTTGTACGGTGTATCCTTGAACAGTGACGACTGCAGAAACATGTCAAGAAAAGGCTGACGTCACAAAGAATATTTCAAGACGACTGATCACCTTTAAACCAGACAGATTTCTTTACTGACGTTGAGCTTTTCTTACAAAAAGAATGTAGGATACCGCAATTTGGATAAGGTTTGTTGATGCAGTACTTTGGATCATTAGGCCTGGGCATATTAGACAGTAGCCCCCGGCCATCGTTTCCACAGCATATATTGTATTCTTCAATTGAAAATCCCCTTGATGATTTTGGAGCTATATTTCTTTGAAACATAGTGCACAGAATACGTGGGGCCAACGCTATCTTTCTGGAATATGAAAGATGAGTTTTAAGGTTAGTGAGTGCTCATCACTCATTTTACAACTGTATTTATATTATTACCCATCCCAGATAAAGGTCTATTACTGGGGTAAGAAATGCTGTATAATTTCTTCTTATCGGCGATGTACCAAAATCAAGCGGACGCACGATAGTTTGACACGCTTTTAAAGCTAACGTTAGAGCCTAGGCCTAGGCCTGTAAAACACCTTACTCAGCGTGAAATCACTTTAAATTCTCTGAAAAGGCCTGAAATATCGTTTGTAGCCTAGAAGCTGATTATTTGTTTGGATGTGCAACATTGCTGTCAACCAAAATATATTATTTATAATTTGGACAATTACTGAAAAAAAATTACAGTTGAAGGCCCAGGCCTACCTAGCCTATACAAACAAACTGTTTACTGTAGTGTTAGAGCTGTGTTTACAATCATGTTGATCAAAAAGTTGCTCTCCATACACCCTATGTCTCTACACTGGATTAGAACATGGGTAACTGACCAATCACAAGCCAGCATTCTCAAAAAGTATCTATGAATGGTCGTTCGAACACACGTGTGGTCAGGTATTGTTGGCCACAAACCGTATCCGGTATTTAGTACCAGTTTTCCAATGATTCCAAAATCATCATAGGTACCGTATACAAATTTGCTACATATTTTAAGCAATGGGTTAAACTGTCCCTACAAGTATATGTAAATGAAAAAAAAAACATAAACTAATTGAATTGACTGTAACTCAGAGGGCCCACAGGCCAAAATAATCTCGGCCAAGCATAGTGCACCACATAGTCCAACTCTATCTGGGTTCAAAAATCCAATGGCTAATTTCTTGATTCAGATTGCACACGATGACATAAACCAGTGTAAAGATAATAAGTAATTGATATAACTCATACCTTTTCAGTAAAATACAAAATTGTTGCTGGAGCTATCCACTCCCTTGCATGCAAACCTCCCTCGAAGTACACGATGGGTTTTGGACTAGTCGCCGACGGATCAGGTGGAGCTGTTATCTGAAATTAAAACGCTTAGTTTATTCAATTTTGTTATCTTGGCGTTTGGAAAATCCTCCATGATGTATTGACTGCTCGAAAAATGTTTGTTCAAACCCCAACTTTCTCTTGTTTTAGGAGGGTACGTACTATCATGTACAAATTTAATCGACTAAGGTTATTTCATCACCACTTTCTTCTTTCCCTCTCATAAAGCAAACAACAAAGTGATTTAAATGTTAATGCCCACCGTCTAGCTCTTAGTTGCATTTTATCGTTATATACTGTATACTGTGCATACACAGAAAAAAGTAAAATGTAAAATGCAGGTGCAGGGAACACTCTTTTCATTGTTTCACTGTACAACTGCAAGAATTGGGAAACTCTCTGTTAAAGGCATTTTGTCATGGACAAAACTATAATGAGGAAAAATTATCGTTTTAGGGAAAACACTTCATGACAGAAGATCTGCTTTCTTTCATAGGTTTCTGATATAGGGGCTGAATTGCGGACTTTGATACTACACGTATTACATAGCCTTTGGTAAAACGTTTACTTTGTTGAACGAAGTCAAAGCCATTATTGTGTGACGCCACTAGACTTCCTCAGTCCACTGGCTTAACCAACATGCTAATTGAACATGATACTGCTCGAATGAATAAGAAACTAGAAAGCCCAAACGCTTCTTGATTCCTTGCTGAAAGGGAAATACGTTTTGCACTAACTCGGTTCATCCCTCAAACTTACACTTCTAGGACTTTTTTTTTCATTTCTCACGATGTTTTCACATCTTGACCTCTGCTAACCCCATATGACCTTTGAACCTACCAAAAAGTGAATAACAAAAATGAAAAAATATGTTCTAGGAGGGAATCTTACCCGGGACCTTCTGCGTGAGAGACCGAGCTGTAATCCACTACGCCATCAAACTAGTTCAGTATATAATATTCTAATCATCCTATAGTCAAAGCATCCTTTACAAGTATTCATAATTCGGTAATTCAAATAAGAATGATTATTGTAATAGTTATCATTGTGAGAAAAATAAATATCTTTCTCTATAGTTTATCTTTGGAATTGTTCAAAATTCAACCTTAACTCTTCGTTTGTAAGCAAACGCCGGACACAATTTGGAGGTACCACCCACTGTCTATTTAGCTTACGAGGTTTTTGTAGTTTCACCTCTGATGACCTCAGATAGCCTTTGACCTCCAACAAACCCGAAGGTTTCTCTTTCTCTTAATGTAAGACATCAATATACCACATATTAAAAGGAACCACCATCCCTGTCTTGAAATGTCGTGTTTTTTACAAGGTTTTCGGTTTTTGACCTTTAATGACCTCAGATGACCCTTGACCTCCACTGAAAACAATAGGGTTCTTTCTTTTAATATGATAAAGTTATATACTAAGAATGAAGATTGTCCATTTGCCATCTTGAGATATCGTGTGTACCAGCAGTTTTTAAGAATTTCGTATTTTCACCTACAGTGACTTCAGATAACCTGTGACCTTTACCAAAATCAATAGGCTTTATCTTTTGACTATAACGCATCCACATGCTAAGTATGAAAAGCACCCATGCTTCCTACTTAGAGATATCGTGTTTACAAGGTTTTCGGTTTTTAACATCTGGTGACCTTACATGACCTTTGACCTTCACCTAAAACAATAGAGATCTTCTCCTCAATGCAATAATTTCATATAGTATGAAAATTATGCATCATTGTTATCTTGAGATATCGTGTTTACAAGCCAAGCGTCACAGACACACATATAAACACACATACCGGTACACACACAACTGCCTGCGTGATTTCATGGATTCCGCTTGCCTTCGGCAAGGAATCAAAAAGCAAATATCTTAAAGAATCTGACAAAGGACCTCAAATCCGTGTCCATGAGTACTTGAAAACTATATTGAATTATAAAGCCTGCAATCATTAACCTGAGATTTTGGAAAACTTTCCAATAAATTTATCTTCATCACCATAACTTGAATTGGACAAATTAACTTCCAAGCTAAGTGCCTGAGTAAGCGTTATTTATTAGTACAAATTAGAAATGTAATTGTAGAGACGGTCAAGAAAATGCGACGCCAGTTCGACAAGTTTACTTAGGTTCAAATTTATCTTTTACCAATATTTCTTCTTTTCTAACCGTTTATTTTGCATTTTTTCCAGCAACATTTTTTCAAGCTCTTCTGGGATTATCCTATTCCACGCGCCACAGTTATTGTCGCATGAGCTGCTATCTGAGGAATCCTCATTAAGAATATGGAAAGCAATAATTTGATAAGTTAAACATTGAAATGATTAATGAAATCAGGTGTGGTGCCTGTGGGTGCAGGGAGTCATGCCATACACGCCTCCCCACCCCTCCTCCCACACCCCTCCCCTACCTCTCCTCCCAGAAAATTTTCAGATTTCGTTGGCGAGCCTTTATGTGTACGATAAAGTATGTAGGCTATAATTCCATACGGCGAACAGTCTCCGGTAGGCTATAGTTTCACACGAAGACCAGTCTCCCAGACGGATTACTTAGATCTGCCTTCTTGAAAGGCAGACTTTGCAAAACTTTCCAAAATTTTCAGTTTTTCCTCCAGTGAAAATCTGAAAAGCTTTATGTTCGCGCATCTTCCGGCAAACCTTCTCCTTTGTCGGGGTTTCGGTCTGCTGCCCCCCTCCTTGGCTCACCCATGATTGAAATGGACCTAGTTCGTAAGAAACGTATCGCGAGAATCATTGCATGGTACCTTACAACGATTTGGTTAGAAGAGTTCCCTAGTTGTGCTCTTGGAAATATGTCTTTGCCCCTCGGTCTTTCTTTTTGAGGAGGGGGATTTTTATCAAAGTATCCTAAAGGTTAACTAACCTCAAGGGCTCCAATATCTCGACCTTCGTATGTAGTTCCAAGGGAAAAGAATTTAACAAAGTCGTATTCTGACGCCGCATCACGGATCCACTGCTGAATCTATGGAGACAAACATCCATCAAATGCAGAAGCCACAAATATTTGATCAACAACTGAAATGTTTTGCTGACAATTCTGTAAACAGATCTTTTGCATATGATATCACAGAAGAGATATCGCGCCCTTTGGACAAAGATAAGAGCGTATAATTCAGGGTCGACGGAGACGGAGGGAGAGTGGCTAGGGCGGGGACTTTAGCCCCGGCACCTCTTCTTCCATGGGCATTTGGGCCTCCTTAAACTGCCTTTTTCTTCCTTGAACAAACTGGGCCACTTCGATGATAAACCCCCCCCCCCCCACAACAAAACACAGCTGATTTGTGTACCCGTTGGCCACCTACGTAAGTCTACTACGTGTGCGTGTGAAGTCTAACTTAAGCGTTCAGTGTGTGCTCCATTGTAAGCCCTACCAAATGACGTCGCGTTACGTTAATTCATAAGATCTAAACAAACTTCGCTATGGCTTCATCCATCGCTGGCATTATTCCAGGCTTTTCGCACACCAGGAGCGTAGCTAGGATGAAATTTGTAGGGGTAGCCTACGTATCAAATGAGGGGGGGGGGGTCACAGCATTGGTCGCCGTCCTTAATTCTTACAAATTTTATTAGGACACACACAATTTCGGGGGGGGGGGGCTAGCAAACACCTAGTGGGCCCAGTCCCCCGTAGCTACGCGCCTGTCGTACACCCGTCACTTTTGCGCCTAGTGAATATCATCAAGAACACAATAGCATATGATGAAGCCTTATCACGATGCATGATTGAAAGAAGGGATACAATTTACTGTTAATTACCTCATCATAGGTATGATAAACAGAATAGTTGAAATCCTGATATGAGGCGACATTAACGCCTTGACCTCCCTCCGAGCTTCTTTTGGGCCTGCTCTGGATTCTGTTCACATCTTCTTGGACATCCAGTTTCACAACCTTGTATGGTAGATGTCGCCCCTCAAGTTTTGCCTTAATTTCGGCAACGTAATCTCGACTGACCATGATGTCTACCGGGCTATTCGTCGAGAGAGAGCTCCAGAAATCCAGCTTATATATACACAAAGTCCAATAAAGAAAGAAAAAACATTACAAAAGCTTAAAATGAAAACTTGTTCGAAACCTGCAAACCATGGTATGACTTGGTAAATCTCATAATGATTCTGTAACTTGTCTCTCCCCTTCTTCCCTAAATAGGTTATAAGATTAAAAATTTTAAATTGACTTTTTTAACCCAAAATGTACCAAATATGAAAAGTGCCGGTCATTGCTATCTGGAAATATCGTGTTTAGAAGCCGTTTACGATGTTTTCCCAGTTTAACCTCTGGTGACCTCAGATGACCTTTGACCTCTACCAAGAACAAAAGGGTTCTTCCTCTCAACATGACAAATCTAAATAGGCCATTCCTATCTTTGCTTATAGCGATTTCAATGTTTTCGGTCTTCGACCTCTGGTGACCTCAAATGACCTTTGACCTCCACCAAAAACAATAGGATTCTTTCTCTCAACATCACAAGTCTATAAACCAAATATGAAAAGTGTCAGTCATTCCTATCTTGAGATATTGTGATTAACGAGCTTTTTGGCTTTTTACCTCCAGTGACCTCAAGTGACCTCAAGTGAACTTTGACCTTCACCAAAAACTACAGGGTTCTTCTTCTCAACATGGCAAATCTATATACCAAATATGAAAAGTGTCGGTCATCCCTATCTCGAGATATCGCGATTACAAGGTTTTCGGTTTTTGACCCCTGGTGACCTCAGATGACCTTTGGCCTCTACCAAAACAATAGGGTTCTTCCTCTCAACATGACAAATCTATACAGGCCACTCCTATCTTGACATATCGTGATTTCAAGGTTTTCGGTCTTTGACCTCTGGTGACCTCAAATGACCTTTGACCTCCACCAAAAACTATAGGATTCTTTCTCTCAAGATGACAAACCTATATATCAAATATGAAAAGTGTCGGTCATTCCTATCTTGAGATATCGCGATTACGAGCTTTTCGGCTTTTTACCTCCGGTGACCTCAGATGACCATTGACCTTCACCAAAAACAAAAGGATTCTTTCTCTCAACATGACAAATCTATATACCAAATATGAAAAGTATCGGTCATTGCTATCTTGAGATATCGTGTTTACAAGTCGTTAACGAGGTTTTCGCAGATTAACCTCCGGTGACCTCAGATGACCTTTGACCTCTATCAAAAACAATAGGGTTCTTCCTTTTGACATGACAAATCTGTATACCAAATATGAAAAGTGTCGGTCATTGCTAACCTGAGATATCGTGTTTACAAAGTTTTCGGTATTTGACCTTTGTTGACCTCAAATGACCTTTGACCACCACCAAAAACAATAGGGTTCTTTCTCTCAACATGACAAATCTATATACCAAATATGAAAGTGTCGGTCATTGCTATCTTGAGATATCGTGTTTACAAGCTCGGCGTCACATACACACACATACATACATACACGCACACACACCCATACACACACACACGACATCACCATCGCATAGATTCCTTGCCTGCCTACGGCAAGGAATCAAAAACACAGACTGGTATTTGATGGATTAGGATACAGTGCCCTCTGTTTGTATACTCACATTTCCTCCAGTTTGTTGCTCCAATTCCAATAACCATTTCAAATCATCTTTGGTTTCCAGGTTGACGCGTAAAACTTGATTCCTACGAAGGGTGATAATAAAAACAAAATAATACCCAAAGCCATATGTGGTGGGTTTCCTCCAAACGAAACACAAATTTCAAGGTAGGCTACCGTAAAGAAAAGTCCTTTTCAGAGTAAAATCCATGTTATACGGGTCTGCCAATTAGTGAAATTTTAGGGCAAAGGTCGTCTCATATACGAAAATGCCCGTGCAAGGTTGTGCAGTAAATAACTTATAAGACATATCTAAATGAAACATGTTTCATGTCCTTTCGTGCTTTCGTTGGACTGAGGAAATTGAATACGCTGAAAATCTTACCAGGCTTAACCTGCACTCCTAAATACTGAGTAGATTTGAATAAGTAGGTATAATATGCGTAAGGCTTGCAAGCAGGAAGTGGGGTTGGAGTGGGGCGGGTTAGCAGTGGTTGCGGTATGGCTGAGCCTTTCAAAAAAGCATGGACTCTTAAACTGCTTTCTTTCTCTAGGTGCCCCTGCATGATCCCGTAAAGACACCTTTTCCATCTGTCCAAAGCGTTGTATTCCACTATTATGAAAGGTGACAAGCGGCATCGGCATACGGTTATCAAGGCAAACTCTTAAATCCTACCTCTTCCATGAAAAGAACCCGAAAAGAAACATTACCTGTTACGATTCAAGCCAAATTGTTAAAAAAAGTTGTTGAAGGGAGAAGGGAGACAGCTTTGGGGAAAGATATTTTCCAGGGAGGAAATATGTGTAAAAGAACAGTAAGGCAATGAATGGTAATATAACTTTTGCATGACCTTAGTTCCACTTTATTGTTAATGGGTCTTGACGTCAGGTGGATGTAGAGAGCATTAGTGGAAGTGTTAATTGATATATTAAAATTTTGGAGGATTGTGGGCTAGGCTTTTCAGATCATATCGGGATTTCATGAATGACGGGTAGATTTCCACTATCTGACCATCTCTTAAGAGGTAGGTGTATGAAGTCTCAAGTGAACGTTTGTCCACAAATTGCTTAAAATCTAAACATTACGCTATAGCATATAGTTATTCGTTAATGCCACGATCGATGGACTAACTTCTTAACTGCCATGCAGTAACTGCATGTGAGCTTCTACAAGGCAATGGAAAATTTGTAACGAAGTGCATTTTAGATGAAGAAGTATCGGGAGTTTATTAGACTATTTGAGTATCTTTTGCTTGAATTATGATATCTCCGGTTCACCTTCCAGCTAAACCCAGTTAAACTGAGTTCAACTGGATCCAGTTAAGTTCCAGTTAAAACCTAGCTGAAAACTAATTAAACCCAGGAAAACCCCAGTTGGTTTAATACGGAATTTGTGGAAATTCAACTGGGTTGAATATAGTCAACCCAGTTGAAAGGTGTGAACCCAGTTCAACCCAGTTGGTTTAATATGGAATTTGGGCAAAACCTAGTGACAGGAAACAGACCCAGTTGAATTAGTCAACTGGAATTTGAACAGGAGATAAGAGCAAACTTATACCCAATGCACATACAATACTAGGAGCAGTCCATTTATTTCGAAATAAGAAAGTAAGTAATCCGTTAAGGACGCTTCAAACTTCAATCATGTATGGTAACGTCGAATGAAGGAAACTAATAGATAAATGATGGCACAAAAAGGTATCAATAAATCTGTATGTCACTGTGATGAGCAGGTTTTAACATAATGACCGTAGAGCTCGCGTTGTTGTATGTCTTGAATGTATCTTGAAAAGCTTAAGCTAATGATTGTGTTTCGCAAAACTTCATTAAAACGCATAACTTTGTTGCACTTTGGGCACACACTTCACTAGTACAAACATGCAATAAGCAAACGAGCTGTTATGGATTTCGACCGCACCATCGACGAAAGGGTGTTGAGTTGTCACGCTCATGAGTTATTCCAAACTTAGTAAAGACTGAGTTAAAATGAAATAGTTAACTTCATAGGCGTCACCAACAGGAGGTGATCGGGCTGTGAAACAACTCCTCCCATCGTTCAAATATTTTTTTTAATATGTCTTTGTTTGATATAAACTTTGAGATTGCTTACTTTTTGTGAAAAAGAACCCCTCCCCGTTAATATTTTCAAATGACGTATGAGAAAGTGCATCATATAAACTGGCGAAGAAAGACAAGGCGAGTTCGTAACCGTTGATCATATACTTGCAAATTAGCTGGCTTGCAAGGATTAACAAGACACTTGTCTTAGTACTTTTACCGTTAACGTTTCTCAAACAAGACGACCTATCAAATTAATAGATTAATTGCATTAATAAGATAAATCTTAGGGTAAGTGTTTTTTCTTTTAGTCATTATCGTTGGTGCAATTCTTCTACAAGTTGGAAAACATATCATGCTAAATTTAGCTCTGATACAGTATAGCTTTATATAGCCTTTTGCAAATGCATTCGCTCGCGAAGCAAATATTTTGATGTGGGATCGAGGTGGTTTCTGGATATATTTTGTTACCGTCACATTAATGTACTGATCGTAGTGTCAAACAGTGCTCATATGGTCTCGGACTCAAGGCCGGTCTCGGGCCACGATTTTAAGGTTTCGGACTCGGAAGGCAAAGGACTCACTCTCTAAATGTAAAAGAGTGAAATTCTACCAAAAAGAGTGAATACAGTGACCACTCTCGCATTCGAGTGACATTCCGCTCTTCGTCGAGTGACATTTTTACTCAATTAGAGTTAACTACCACTCCAAGCAGAGTGGAATCTCAATCGAATTCCACTCTATAAAAGAGTGGTCACTGTAGTCACTTTTTTACATTTAGAGAGCAGACTCGGACTCGGTGTCACAGCCCGGACTCGTGACTCGGCTCTAAATTTCCTGAGACCAGGTTCGAGACCGACAGGATTTGAGAATCACTCTTATGCAATTAATCCGTCGTCACATAGCTTGACCATGTCGTCATCAGTTTCTATACAACTCCACATGGTATCTACGTATTTGCAATATGTGCAGTACAGTGTAAATATTTTCAAAAGTGCTAAGGTAAAAACATACATGGGGTCCTCAATAACTTTTCACTGGTGGCCCATAGGTTTAATTGGGAAGAACTCACGGGTCACAGCCAGACGCGTATCCATGATTTACCTTCAAGCCACATTTTGACATGGTTAGCGTCTCACCTGAATGTGTGGTGTCTAGGAGCAGTCGAAAGAACCCTGGTTAGGAGCAGTGCCGAATGGAATAATTGCGTAGCCCCGCAAGCGCCGAGGGTATTTATAAAATAGTGGACATAAACCTGAACAGTTATCTAAGCCATGAATGGCACTGTGCACTCAAGTGATGATCACCGTGACAAGTATCCCAGCTTGACCACTAGGCCCTATCTAGGCCTGACAAAGAGGGTAGCAAAAAAGTCATGTCAAATTAAATGGCACATTGCAAATCTTTCTTGAAAAGTGTGTGACTGGGGAGAATGGGGTTTGGTGTGGCTTTAACTGAACGCAGCGTCACCATTTGCTATCTCGTATAGCCTGAGTGTAACAAGAATATTATTTGCCAAAAAAAGCCTGCTAGACTGCCTTGAGAGGCAAGTTAAAAGGTTGCAAACTTTGTATCTCGATACCGTATATGCTGTATGCTGAAATATCACTGTTTAAAAATGCACAGTTGAAATAAGAAAAGACTAAGAAGAAAGAAAATATTATTGGCCTATACATGCTTGTATTAATTAAAGGGCACGTGGTCTCCTAAGTTTTCATAAGTTCATTTCAACTGGCCTGCCTAGTTTCCCCTCACCACCACTGGATTGCATACGTCAACAGGGTTGTTCCCGTTACACTTTGAAAGTAACTCGTTATAGTTATAGTTAATTCCATAAAATTGTAACTCGTTACAGTTACTAGTTACAATGTTGAAAAAGTAACTAGTTACAGTTACTTTTGACTGACAAATAACTAGCTACATTTCAAAAGTAACTAGTTACTTCAAGATGAATATACGGTACCTCGATACCTGAAATGGAAGGGCGGGGGGGGGGTATAATCAGATAGTAAGAAGGGGGCACATGAGAGGACCGAACCTCATTTGTGCCGGTTATCCTGAGGTGGACCCCAAAGAAAGTCAATGATGCCAACTGATCTTCAATGGGGATTCAGGCAGAGGCTCCTAACGCTCATCATGAAGCAGCGAATCATGATACTGTGTCGGAGCTTACGCAAACTATTTGTTAGACGAATATGGTTATAACCAAACTTTTCCAGTTACGAGAGTACTTCTTTGAGGGTGGAAATCTTTATACTCCCATCACAATTTAGAGAGGTTAGCGGCTATTAAAGGGGGGGCGTTGTTTTAGCAGTAATTAAAGTCTTCACCCCTCAAGGGCATAAAAATGGTAATACGATGTTCTATATTTGTTAAAGGTAAAATTTTAAAACCTCACCAGTAAGGTTAGGCTAAGTGATATTTCCGCATAAATTTCAAGTTTCATATTGTGTCGATATAAAACAATGCATAGAAATGGTGAGACTGTGTAGTTTACACATGCAGACTATGTGCGCATAATTCACGTTCCTCTTACAATAAATAGGTGAAGCTTTAAGACTGACATTCTCTCCTCTCTCAATTAACTTTGTTAGGATACTTTTAATTAACGCCATTTGACCATTTCAATATTCTGTTTTTTTTTTTTATTATTAACCTTACTGTTATTCCACAGTAAGGAGTTATTGGCATTGGAAAGAATATGATAAATTCATACGTTTGATTCATCAAGTGAGGATACCATAATTAGATACATAAATGAATGCACGGTATTTACCGACGATTGGCACCGTATAATTTACTGGGCTCCAACGCACCAGTACGGATTCGAGTAGCGTAATGCGGGTCCCAAGAACGTTTTTCTAGATCAGGAATTTGCCCGAATAGAAGATTCCGGAATGTGATATAACTGGAATTATACTCGGAGTTCATTGCAGCCGAGTTCTCAAATATGAAAGTTACATCTAAAAGTGTTTAAAGTTTCATTGTAATTTGTGCACAATGTACAGATGTATTGTTACACATTGCTCGGAAAGATTAGGGAATCTAGAATAGCAGTTAGCTCCTACTCGGATAGGGTGGACTCAGGTCCAGCCCTAACGTCTCAAAAGGCAATGATTTAACTTTCAGAGTAAGCCTAGTATTTGAATGCCAATGAGCCAACCTGTTCTCACTGTGCACTATCTCCACTGTGTCCTCTAAAGGACAATATGAGTAAACTAAGGGCAAGCTGACTTCACTTAGTACATATACTATATAAAGTCAGCTGGTCCTTAGTTTGCCAGAGGACAGTTCAGTATTCTTCAAAGAATCACACAAAGATTCGGTCTCATGGATAATAAGTATTGATTTGTCTAATAAGTAATTTGACACAAAAATCAAATTTTAAAGTTAGTTTAATCGACAATCAAGTGACCCTGTAAGCCTGCAGCATGTGCATCTGATACCAACTTCTGATTTTAAACGTGAATAAAATTTGATGTTAGTGAAGGCGACGTCGATAATAGAGATGACTGATAAATATATCGAAAATAGTTTTACCACCAAAGTGCCATCGATTTGAAGATTTTCTCTTACTACTTCGAGGAAAATGCAATTTGTGGTCATTTTATCTATTTGTAACTGGAAAGTAACGGGACCCAAATGTAACGCCGTTACAGTTACTTTTACACAGAATTGTAACTAGTTACTTGCCCCGTTACTGAAATGCAAATGTAACTCGTTACAGGGTTCCGTTACACAAAATGTAACTCGTTATGTAACGGCGTTACTTGTAACTCGTTACTTCCCAACCCTGTACGTCAAACTATATGGTACGTCGATTTGACTGCAGTGAGCATGCGAGTGGGTGGGTGGGGGATTATTGGATTGTGTTGCGGTTTGCACACAGGTATGTAGCAGAGGGGTTGGTGATGGTATGAAAGTCAAGGTAGGTTTGATGCCAGAGAATTCCAACTGCCGTAGTCCATACAGGTCAACTTACAGATTTCTATTTAAGCAAGGTGTAGCCAGACACGTTACTTCTAGCCTCCCCACCCTCCTTGTATCCAATACTGATGTGCTATCAAGTTGTCGGCACAATTGTTTGGTTGAAAAATTTGTTTCCCAAATGTACCCTCTTCACAAGCGTTCGGTACTATAGTCACCCTTAGGAGCGGAAACAGTTGCAGACTTACTCACAATCCTTTACTTAATATTTCTGGTCTGGTCCAAGGGCTGGTAGTGCATGCACGTTGACGATGGCACATTCGATAGGAGGACGCTCTCAATTGAAGAGTACCAAAGGTACATCTGCGGGTGCAGGGCTAGGTAGGCGATGGATGATAACAACCTCAATACACAGTGTAGAAACGGCGTAAGGCAATTTGTCACAAGTGTGAATTGTCAGTGGCTGGCCTCATATGATTCGGTCAACAAACGGACAGCAGAATAACGTCTGGACTCGATGGTGTCTCTCGATGAAGTATTGGGGTATCTCTCCTCGATAATAGTTGTTGAACTGCCTTTTATATGTTAGGCTTTTATTCGAGAACTCTCCAGAATTTAACAGAAACTTCTAGTGTACACAGTCCAGTAATTACGACAACCATCCTACCTGCCACAGCTTTCCCGCCGACACCAATTTTCCCAACCGATGCATGTTTTCGTTAATTCGTGCCTTTCCGCCAATACAAGGTAAAAAAGAAAACAAAAGTAGTACAAAGTTCGGCACAAGTACAGTAACACCACATGACCAATAAAGCCGCTAGAACAAGTAAGTGCGCCTCCATTCAGACCCAGGGCCTATGCCATAATACACAACAACATTGTATGTGTAAAAATTGATCACTAGTGTACACTTTTCCTTGGAGGGACTCGGACTCGGAGCTTATGACTAGCGGACTTCTTGGACTCGAATACCAGCAGGGGCAGACTGCGCAGTCGGGCAACCGGGCACTGCCCGAGGGCTCACACTGTCATTCGGAAATTTACTTTATTTTTATTTTATTGGTATTGAGTTAGTAACCTGTGTGGGATAGGTTGTGGCCTTTATAAGTAGTGTCGGTGAGGAAAAGTTGATTCAGGATGGGAAGGAGGAGGGCCCATACCCATTTTCCCCGGGGCCCAGTTCATTGTCAGTCCGCCCCTGGATACCAGATTTTCGGAGGTGGGGACTTGACTGCAGCACTGGTGTCATGGAAACTGATTTACAGACAGAAGATGGACGCAATATACACCCTTGAAACACTTGGGTCATGAGGGAACTGAACCAACATTTTGGGTCAAATATTAACTCCATTTGGGTCAAATGAAGCCTTATTTGGTTTATTATCTGACCAATAATTTTGGTTGGTTCCCTCCTGACCCAATTTTGGGTCAAATTGACCCAAGTGTTTTTACAGTGTAGCTAGTGCAGTTGATTAGGGCAGATTGGGGTAAAAAACCAAAGTTGAGCAACGTACGGGCCATATCTGCTGCTCTCAGCTTGGCTGAATGAGGTTATATTTATAGCAATTTGCTACCATTAACAGAGAGGTGTCTGTCTCATGCCCTACACGTGTACGGATACAACAAAATAAATGAAGCTTTGTTTTTGGACAAAATTCTACTTTTTCAAAAATTTCATGTAACATTAAGGATTGAATTATCATATCTCCGGGCTAGAAAACGGATCGGATACAAAGCACCCACACTGAGTGGAAGTCAACTGTACTGAGTCTAGGTGAAGCTGTATCTCCATTTTTTCTGCCTAAGGAGGTTTCTTATGATGAAACCACTAATGCGTCCCCCCCAAAAGTGGCGCCGCCAGGATTTAAATATTGGGGTGGGGAAAGCATCATTATGGACTAGAAGAAATGTTGTCCCACAAGAAGTTGTGAGTGCTAATTAGTGCTCTCAGCTGTTAACTGCACCCTTATTGTGCGTAGCGGAATTGGGGAAAGTGGGGCAAAAATCAGTCCTATAGGCAAGGGGGAAGTAAGGGCTTCATTATTTTATGGCGAGAGGGTTTTAAATACGCCGATCAGTATACATTTTTCATTCATAAGTTGGACTAGTGAAGGATGCAGGGGCGCTAGGCTTGTACAGTACTTTTCTGAGGGAGTCAGGACAAAAGTTGAAATAAATTTACCAGATTTATGTACCTCTCCTTCTCCTAATCGAAAGACGGGCTTAGCTTTTTCAGGCCCATAGCCAGGCGGGGCCACGAAGGGAAGAGGGGGGGGGGCTGTGCCCCTTGCGGACCACTGTGCCCCCGCCCATTTTAATTTTTCTACCTGTGAACAGTGGCCCGGCATGCCGCCAAGCCATTACTGGGCAAAATTTAAAATGATCCCCAAGGCGTGTAAAGATGAACTTTTTTGTTTTCTGTAATAATTCTTTCTATAACTTTTTAAAACTTTATAAATTTTTCGCACGCTATACGCGCGCTTTCATCTGCAGTTATATGCGGTAGCGACCACAATTTTCAAACATTATTGGATTTATTTAACAGTAACGGTTCTACAATTATTGTTCTTTCGTGGAGGAGTGATTCTGGAAAAACACGAAATTGCCAAGTTCTATCCTCTCTTTTCTATCTTTTGAAAGATTCTGTTTTTCAGACTTACCCTCGTGGCAAACATATTTTTCAGTTTCGTCATGAAGCCTTAAAAGAAGGGTCTAAGCTCAAATCAAGCTTTGATATATTAGAGGGGTACTTATTCTAAGCAATCTGGTGAAATTTCCATTGAAATCCGATGTGTGGTTCTCAAGATATGAGCAGATAAAGTTGTCACATTTTCAATGTGAACTTGAAGCAAGCACATATACGATGTCACATCCTCACATTAATGAGCAGTCCTTTGTTTTTCTTTAAATTTTATCACCAATTTTCTCCTCAACAATCAAATGTTATCGGAATGTGGTTACATGAGAGGCATGGGGAAATTACAACCTTCGCATTCCCCATGGGGAGGTCCAATCCCTATTAATTGCAAGGTCAACACAACAGACTGAATAAACAAAGGAAACCAAGCATTCCTTATCAATGTGAGGAAGTGATATCAGGGAGCTGCCTACTAATATAACTTCCACTTGCCTTGGGTCACAAATGTTGTAACTTCTTTTGCTGATATCTCGAGTAATACAAGTCCGATTTGAATGAAAGTTTTACCAAAATGCATAAATTTAGTTCCTCTTTCACATACGAAAAGTAAGTTCTTGCTTAAACCCTCCTTTTAATGGGTAAGGTACTGTAGACTATGCAATCCCCGACGACGACTATGCAGTCGCTCAAACCAGGGAGGTGATAAGACCTCCCTGCTCACACAAATTTTTAGGCGGATTCTTCAAAAGGCCTACATGCCTAAACTTTTCCTAATGAAACAAAAACTTTCAATTCTTCTTTAATACAAACCCAAATTTTTCGTGGGCAAAGAGTTTAACTTAAAATTTTGGCGGGCTTCCTGCGCAATCCTCACCTGGTAATTGACGTTGTAGGCTATCACTCATGAACATAACTGCTTTCATCTGGAGGCATCACTAATTACAAACAGTATCTTCTTCGGTCCCCCCCCCCCTTGCGGTGCAGGTGCCCCCTATGTCAGAATGGGCTACGGGCCTGAAAATGTTTAAGTGCTCACGACAAGTCACATCTGCAGAAATCAAAGTTTAATACACACAAAGCTTTCTAAAGTTTTTCTTTTAAACCAAATAGCATCTAGGGGGCTAGAGGTAGTCCCCCAATCTGGTACTTTACCAAAATGCAAAGATTCTTTAAAAGACTGCTGAAGTTTTCTAAAGCTTTCTAAAGTTTTTAAGTGGATACTTTTCACCACTTGGTTATGCGCTCATTACTGTATATTCGCAACACCACTAAAATTGTCAAACATATCTGCTTTATACTGCAAGTGTGTCCCTGCTATGAGCAGCGAGGCTCATTACGCCCCAGTAAAACCACGGTCCGTGACTGTGTAAACTACCAATGTAACTGGGCTAGTTGAGTCGTGCTTAATGCAGGGAGTTGCTATTTTTCAAATAGCAACTCCCTGCTTAATGCGAACTATGCTTACCCACGATATAATTCTTTGGTATTTGCAAATGCTGACGCAAAGGCCAACGTCAAAAGCACAGAACGGAGAGCCGGTGTCTTCATAGTGCCACCCATCCGACCCTATATATTTGCAGGGGCGGATCCAAGGGGGGGTTTTAGGGGTTTAAACCCCCCCCCTTTGATTTTCGAGGATTTTTTTTTTTCATTTTGTATAATATATTGTTTATTTTCCCCGGTATGTTTTGAAGGTTATTTTCAGTTACAACAATGCAATTAACATGCCATTATTTAGTTTGCTGACAGCGTATTTTTCCTTCTATTGTCCCGATTCTCTCTCATTCAAATCCTTATAGAGTCAGTGAGTCCTTCAAGAGGAGGTCCAGCTCTAATCTTGGTTCCCATATGCAATGAAATTGCATCCAGTAGTGCCTAACTCTGTTTTAAAAAATGGGAACGCGACTCCAGCTTTTCCCTTGTACTCTCGCTGAAAAACTCAAATATTGTGTTGACTGAAAGTGGTTGTCGTTGAATTGGAATCACTTAATATAATCAGAAATCGAGAAGATTAATCATACTTTGGACATCCGTTGGATGTAAAGACGTTCAGGGAAAATTAGACTGTTCAGTTGGAACATACATCTAAAGAAGTTACCATTGTTCTGGAAGGTATTATAATCCAAAATTCGCTCATATACTGAATCCCTTTCATTTGTTACACAAGATATATTCCTTTTTTATCCAATAGTATACGTTATGACCAAGATCACGTTTAAACATTATTCCATGCAAAAGAGTGGGTGTTTGCCTGGAGTTTCTTGCTTATGGGAAGTGTCAGTGACCTGTAGGCCGTATTTTAGCATATTTTCCTTCGTGCCTGTAGACCAGCGCTTCTCAACCTTTTTCAATTCGAGGACCACTTTGATCTCAGAATTTTTCTGAAGCCCACCTTACAAAAAGTTTATTCTTTTTCTTTTTTTATTTTTTATGGCGAATCTCGCGGCCCACCTGGGAGAGCTTCGCGGCCCACCGGTTGAGAAGCGCTGCTCTAGACGACATGGTTGTATGTACAGCAAGGGAGGGTATCAAACAGACGTAATGTTTCCATGGAAATGACAAACATACAAAGTATGAAACATGAAGATGGCCTAAGTATAGATTGTAAGGTCTGAGAAGTGTCAATTTTTCTTGGTTCACGCCGCGCAGTGATGGCGCAAGGTGGGGGACAGGGGGGCCACGGCCCCCCGTCGGGGAGTTTTACAGTTTTTTTACAGTCGAGGGAGTCTTAGTCGATACGGTAAAGTGTGTAGTCCCCAACGGCGACAAGTCGCCCCGACGGTTTACCTGTTTTTTGCTCTCAAGAGCAGTAGCGCCGGCACGGGGGGGGGGGGGGGCATGGGGTGCGCGTGCCCCCCCAATCGATTTCAGAATTTTTTTTGAAAATTTTAAAATGATCTCAAGAGGCGTTTAAGCTATAGATTTCCGTAGGGGGTAGGGTGAGGTGTGTTTTCAGCCGAGTGATGGATCTGTGGTTATCATTTTCAATCACAAATGGTTCTCAAACTATCAGAATTATCCCAAATCTTTCGCAAACTATCAAAATTTTCGCGCGCTTCGCGCGCTCCAAACCTTACCTCAGTGATATCCTTGTTGTCAATAATTCCCGGTAGCAACTCCCGTAGAAGCACAGTAACAAAAGTTGAAGGCTGTTTACCAATTCTCAGTAAAAGATTGGCTTTGTGATTGGCATATAGGTTTGTTGAGGAATTGAAAGTGTTTCGATGCAGAGGATCATGAATGCAGGTTTTGTCACTGTAATCTTATTTAATGAAAAATTTCCGCGCGCTTCGCGCGCATTCGTCACGGTTTGCACCCCATTTTATGGCCATTAGTAAGGTTATAATACATACAACTATTCTGATCACACTTTTCCGAGAAACATAAGTAAATCTCCAACCTCTGTAGGCCTATGGATCTTTCAGTCTAATTTGTAGCATGATCTGGAAAGTTGAGAGTACGTATTTGCCGTCGGCTATACATTTTTTTCAAACGCAGCCATTACCGGTAGGCCTATAGATGGCGATTGTTAATACACTTACGACGAAAAAGCATTTTGAAATGCGCTTTTTAGTCCTACACCCCTTTTGCTAGAAGGTGTTCGTCTGGGTTTTCGTTCAAACTTAGTAAACATACGACAGTTGCAAAGTGCTCGGCATCATACTCTATAGTATCATTTGGATGTCAGGTAATAAGCATCATGTCAGTGCCCCATTTTATATAATTAATCCAGAGCTTCCAGCAGGCCCTATACCGCTGCCTGCCAGCCTTAAAAATACCCTTTCATAATGCACAATGAAGCAAAGGAAAATTTTCGTAACAGTCCAAGAATGTTTCCGTGGACTCAACGCACGTATTTTTAAGTAAAAACTTTCCCCGAATAGAAGGCATTAAAGGGAAATTTTTGTCATCCCAGACAGTTCCAATTCTCCCAACTATGCAAATTCTAGCTCCTCTCATAACTGTATGAAGCTGCTCCTTGTGCAGGAATAAACCTGTTTTATTGCTTAAGGCCAGGTGAGCATACAAGGCTATAAAATGTAATAAAAGCACTCTCTCTGCCTTGTGTGGAATGTGAGCTACTGTGCATCTTTCAAATTTTCAAACTTTGATGTCAATCAAAGAGCAGTCACCAACTGAGAATTTTCATACCCCTACACTAAAAATATACTTAGGGTGATGACTGTCTGTCTTTAATTAAAGTAGCCAAAAGTAAGACTTCAGGAGATTTGCTGACAACATACCCTTCTGCTGGACAACATACTCCCCTTTTTCACCTTACCAAAAATAGAATTCACTAATGTTTGGATATTTTTCAGCCATATATGATCAGTTCCAAACGTATCCCAAAGATAGCACCATTTTGCATCTAAGCAACCTTAAATTAACAAAATTTTGGACCCTCCCCTTAGACCCCTCACCCACGTCAGCACCTTCATGAAGTGACAAAGGAAAGACTATCACTGCTGTATACTATCGCAGGTACCCATAAATAGGTACAATTTATGCAGACCTGGGGAAAAACTGAGGTGGCATTTAGACGTCATCTGTGGTGCTCCCCATCACCAAATCTTGGCGGCGCCACTGCTCAAGAGGACAATTCCCCTTAAAAGAACCCAAAATTTTCGGTGCGCTAGGCGTGCGGTAGAGTCACTCCAGTTTCTTCAGTACTTCTATTCTACATTGCTATATAGATAGCACAAGACCTGTCCAACTTAACAAGTAACATGTAGGCAGAGTACACAGTTTATGTAGAGGTCGTTAATTCCATCCCATATCGCAAAGTCTACTTGCTGTTGTCCTATGTGTGTCATGCGGTACGGTCAGTTGGTGAGCGACTCAAGGAGAAAAGTTTGGGTATTTCATAGGGTAGTCCAAGTGGTTTCGATAAAATGTATGTTATCCCTGATATGGTCTACAACCCCTACAGTTTTTCTTTTTTCTTTTTGTTCTTAATGATTACATATATTTTTTGTGCAAAAAAAAAAAAAAAAAATCGCTCGCTTCGCGCGCTTTGCAATTTTACGTTTCAGATTCAAAAGTACACTGTCAGTGCGCAACTCGGCTCATGAAGTATTCAGTGATATTATGCAAAATATGCCCAACAATGACTTGGAATATTTAGGCTCCTTCATATCCCCTCCTTACCACCCCTTCGAAATAGGGGCTGTCGGGTCACTGCATGATCCGGCCCCCTGTCGGGAAAATGCTGTCGCTACTGACCTGGTCGGTTTACTTATTTTGGCTTTCAAAAGGGTCATTTCTGCGATAAAATCCAAAATTTTCGGTCCACTTGGCCCACTCTTCCTCAGTTCCGTTACTAATAGCTAAATATAGTACAAACCCTTTCCACCTTTTCAAGTAACTTAATATAAGTAGAATACATGGATTTATGTAAATGTCGGTCATTTCATCTTATTTGGCTAAACCTAGTTAATGTTCTCTTGTGTCTGTCGTGCGGTACTGCTAGTGACTCGAGGGGGGAAGTTCAGCGTAGGTTATGCCCGATATGGCCCAACTGCCTTGACAATTGACCCATATATATGCTTCAAATAAGTACAGATTCTTTTTAGTGTAGGCCTATCCACAAAATTTCGCGCGCTTGGCGCGCTTTGAAATTTCACAGTTTAGATTCTAGGAAAAACGATAAATCAGGGCGGAAATATATATCTCTAGTATCTACAAATATTATGAAATATATGCCCCGTAATGTCATAATCTAATACACAAGTTTTCTTCAAATCCTTCCTCACCAATTCCTCGACGACAGTCATGGCTGTCGGGGCTTCGGGTCGCTGGCCCGCCGTCGGGGAGTCTGCCCCCCCCCCCGTCGGGCGAATCCTGGCACCACCCCTGGCGCCGAGCCAACCGATGGTCGCGCTCCGCTTAGATAACGAGACAACCAAAAATCCCATGCATGCGATTAAGCCTACTAGTTTAATTTTAAGGCCCCATACCAAAATACTTTCAGAAGATTTCAAAAAGAGAAACCAAGTTTTCTTTATTGAGCACAAGCGAGCAACTTTGAGTGAGTCACTGTGAGTGCCTAGAGAGAGCACAACAAATGACTGAATATTCCGAACTCCTGACGCCCAAGATCGTTATCGGGCTGTATAGTATGCATCTCTCACAAGGAGGGAGACAACTTTCTGACAGGGCATTTATCATAAAATTTCTGACACAGGGAATTTCAATGGAAAGCTTGTTTTTATACGGATCAAAAAGCCTAGGAAACGCGTGGGAAATGCCATTTCCTGCAATCTGGGGGTCTTCTGGACCAAAAATTTTCTCTGTACGCTTCGCGCCAACTCATGGTGGCGCTCCGCTTAGATTGTAACTATATCGCAAAACCCCCCCTTTAGTCAAAACCTGCATCCGCCCCTGTATTTGCAGTTTCTGGCCGATGTATCAGGTCACTTTCTTCTTTAGCTCATTAACTTGAGTAAAGATAGGGCTGGAAGACAAAACTGATCTCTTGTATTGTCACATACACACTTTATCCAGCCTATATGTAACCAGGGAGTTGCTATTTGAATACAACGCATTGGGGAGTGTTGCACATAGCATAAACTAATGAACAGTTGGTATCACTTTTACGACGCTTAAAAATAAACAACAATCACTAATGAGCTAATAAACTATTTGTTCAAACAGTATCATTTATCATACCAACTGATAGGGATTTAGTTCACTATTTGTAGGTACTACATTCGACAATAATAGCACGCTTACTCAGCAATACGAAATACGAATGTGATCAGACTTTCCTTTTCTGTTACACTTTTCAAATAAAGCCATCCCTCCGTCCCATTTCAGTGAAAATCTCTAGTCCGCAATGGCGTCCGAATACGGACGCAGACGCTAAGCTACAGCTCAAGTAATTCCGTTTGCTTTTTTTTTTGGAGGGGGGGGGGGGAGGGGGCATGTAATATAAGAGGTTTTTGTTAACAAAGAAGGCCTGCTGTCAATCTCCAGGGACTGCAAAAGTAGTCACTTTGTTTTTAGTACATACGTTTACTAAAGGATTTTTTCTATTTACTTAGGTTTAAATATATTTGAAAAAATTTTCTAATTAAGCCCAAACTGAAAAGCAATATCCACATTGTGCATTCTCGTAAGACAAATCATAAAATTTCACTGATTTCGCATGAAACTGGTCAGGGGGAAAAAGCACGGCCTTTTCCCCAGCTAGATAGTTTTCTGTCTCGCACATGGCGTCCCTATGCTAATTCCTTCCGCTTAAGACGATCATCCCTAAGTTTAGGCTCTTTGCCGTTCCTTGTCCATACTGTGGGACCCTCAGTCCACGGCTGCAACGTCACACACGCCCACCGTATCCCGTCAAGGAACGGTGCTGCCTTCGGTGCAAAAAGATAAGTGAGTTACATGCACTGTACAAAACAATTGTTCAATTATGAACAGCTATAAAGAAATGTCTTCATAATTACATAAAAAGAAAGAAATAAATTAATACACAGACAGTACAGGACAAAGGTTAAAGAGGGATTCTGAGTTGGTTCGTGAAATTCACTAAGTTTGTCCAAACCTGTCTAGTTTCCTTCCCGTACTAATGACAATGGTCAAACTAAGAAGATCCCAACACCCTACGTACCAATAAACTTTTCATGAGTGATTAATTAATGATTCAATTCGATTATCAAAATTTCGTGACCTGGCATTTTTTCACAAGTATTAATCCTAATTGTACATGACCATTGCAAGCAAGGGTTCAAAAATTCCGAATTTTTAGTTTTTTCATAAGTGCTGGCAGTGGAACTAAGCAAAACCAAAGTCGGCTAGTTAACTGGTCCACCCGAGGGCGCTTCAGTCCGGCGCGCAACCGACTTCGTCGGCTGGGCAACCGATTTTAGAGGCAAGCCTATGCCAAGTGGGAGGAAAGCCGAAGTACCCGGAGAAAAACCCACCTACATCGAGCGGGATTCGAACCCACGCACATGTGAAGCACACTGGTGCACAGCAGCTGGAATAGACCACTCTGCCACTCGACTTGACTAATTATACTAATTATAGGCACTGTCATGTGGTAGTACCCCACAAAATTATCAATTATATCAACTCAATGTGTCACTTTAAGACAAAAGATACAAGATAGTGCTTCCATTTCTTACCTGCTTGCATTTAATGGCACAGAAATTATTAAAGTGGTACGCATTTCACAAACCCGTTGCTATAGGCCTTCATTCGATTCCATAGACCCTTTTCCAAATAGCAATTACAAAGAATTGTGGGATAGTGTTTTTGTATGCGTCGTTTTTCGCCACAGTAATATGCCACTGACAAAAACAACGCATTCCGAACTCTATCCCACAATCCTTTGTAATTGTTATTTGGAAAAGGGTCTATGGTACCATAAATTGGGGAATTCCCGAGTGTCCTTCATGGCCCATGACAGGGTACAGTACTTAGCTTTTTCTGCAAAATTATTTGATGAATTTAACCCAACGAATTATTAGGCCTATGACTTTATTACTTGCTTACTTCTTACAGTATAAAACTGTACCCCTTCTCTTTGGTTTCCTGCTCGATTTGTGATACTTGTTTTCCTACGTAGTGCTTTTTATCTTTATTCACCGCTTGGAGACCTTAGTGCTAATTCTTCAAATTTCAAGGCAGACATTTGATTCTTCATTTCTTCTAAGTATAGCCGAAGTCAGATGGCAGTGGGAGGGGGGGGGGGGTTCAGCTGGCACTGGCCTACAGTTTAAGGACGGCAGAGGATTTGCATGGAAGTCAAAAAAACTGGTGCAACTTTGGTAGGGACCTACATGTGTACAGTACGTACAGTACCTATTCTGATTTTAAAACTATTATTTCGAAACAGGGTTAACATTTTCCATCTTGCCTGGGCCCACTTCAAGCTCTGCACGGCCCTAATCATGCCTCGTTATTTTCTCACGAATTGCATTTCTAGAATTATTTTTAGTAATTGCTGTAACGTTCATTTGTTTATTATTAAGAATGTTACGTGTGACGTCATGCTGTACAAGTTGCACTGAAAACAAACCGTCGCATGCACAGGTGAGACGCCATGGCGGGGGACACAGTTCAACCGTAATTTGGATTAAAGTAATGGACGCTTTTCGTCTCCAAATGTTTAGTCAACTACTGCACACTAACATGCTACTATTTGTGAATACGTGTTCACCGAGTCAATTTAATATTATCGTTTTTATTCACCTGTCTACAAAACAATGTTTATGTTCACTCCATACTGTAGGTACGGCTATATGTCGTAAATAGCAATATCAGTTGATTTACGTACATGTGTTTTCCTTTAGGCTACCTAAAATTTAATTCTTCGTTCATTGCACTCCCATTTCTTTCGTTTATGTAATAATTTTAATACGTTTATGATAGAGTAACCATTCGCTAACAGTCTTATTGTTATGCTTAAACAGTGATTAAACCTTCAGCTATTCATTCCTTATTTGAATTTATAATGGACTTTTATTCATTTCTGGTTTTTGTCTATCGATATCAAAGAAAAGAACGTTACAAACAGGGTAATGAAACAAGATTTACATCTGTTTACATACGTACTGTATGTCTACAGGCCTACTTTCAAGATGGGGGTGGCCACTTTTACTGTACGCAATAATGTCTCTTATACACCCAAATAGCATCTTTTCCAGAAAATTGCAAATTGCCCAAACAGGTTGGGCTCTGTGCACCCTCCAACCCCGCTTCGTGTGCTTTTGTTTGTTTATACTTCATATAGCATATATTCAAATGCCATTTTGACTTGAAATCAAACCTGTGGCCGAGGAGGGAAGAGGGGAGGGGAGGTTCCCCCCAAGAAAACTTTTTATGCCCCAGAAAATTAATGCCACTTGCTTTTGTAAGGGAGGTCTCAAAGAACCACAGAAACTTTATACTTCCTT
Source organism: Holothuria leucospilota (assembly GCA_029531755.1). NCBI lineage: Eukaryota > Metazoa > Echinodermata > Holothuroidea > Aspidochirotida > Holothuriidae > Holothuria > Holothuria leucospilota. The sequence goes on along the minus strand of CM055964.1, from coordinate 64,632,694 downwards.
TCAAAAAATCTTGAGTAAAAATTTTAAGTTATGCCATAATTAAGTTCAAACGAAGCGTGGGTAAAGGACGTGAGCCACCCCTGATACTAAAGCTTTGTTGGCAAATTCAAGCAACAGTAAAAGTAAAGAATGTTCTTTCTGAATATTCTCTTCTGAACTACACCCCTCCAAGCTATTTTCTCCAGACTTTTGGCTCAGAGTAGTTTCAACACCCATCCACACTATCAGCAATTCCCACATAGGAGGCGGAAATAATTGTGAAATCAACTGTCTCTCTGATGGAAGTTCTGCGATAACGTCGAAGTTTGCTTTCTTGAAGCTGTCAACTTTCTTGATGACTTGTGGCACCAACAGTCGGAACTTTGCTCCTATCCATCTTGAAAACCAAATTAAATACTTACTGTTCCACAGTTTCCTTGCATTTATTTCTTCATTCTGGGTGTCACTATCCCCGTCAAGTCTCAGAAATTCCTCAAAGAGCAGATGAAGACATTCCTTTAAGCAGCATTCTGAATGCTCCCTGGCAACCTGTTTGAAGTTCTCTACAAATGCATATAACTTGGCAAGCAAATCACTTTCTTCCAAACATTCCACTGAAGTGCAGGTAGTATTTTTAAGATGACCACAAGCTTTTCTTTTCATTAAAGTGTGTGTCTCTATAGTGTTGCTACTCAATATATCTTGTTTTATAGTTTCTTTACTTTGATCACATCCACAGCTTTGAAAATTCTCATCCAAACGAGTAACATCTTCATTCACCACAATGGTCGATGATGAAGGTGAATTCTGAGATAACTTATGCTTACGTACGACATTCTTCCTACATGGCTGGCAATTATTTTTTTCACTTTCAGAACACCACCCTTCTTTGGGATTTCCATATCTCACACTAGGTGACTGTGAAAAGACATGCATCTCCGAAGATAGTTTAGAGTATTCAAGATCTTTTGAGCCTTGTCTTGTAACCACACATCCTGATGATAAAGTATAGGAAGACTGTTGAGTTTTACACTGTGATAGCTTTGATGTTGCCCAAAGTCTGGAATTATGGTCACCTGAAAACCCTGGCTTCAGATCTTCAGGTAATGGTACTACTGTTGTGTCACACTGAATCAGTGTTAGATCACTCACACTGTCTGAAAGCTTGGGATCCTCTATCCTCAGTTTCCACATGTCCTGCAAAGAATGGCGGAAAAACTGTGATTACATGAATGACGTTATTTACAATCCTAAGACATGGCAAATTTTGGACACATCCGTCTACTTAATACTGTTATATGTTAATGTCCGACAATGTTTATACAGTAAGCCCAGACACAAAGCACAAAATTTTGAAGAGTTCAATATTTTCCCCAGTGGTGTGCAGTAGCTGTATCTCAGAAAACACATGACCCTCCATATGGCAACAGACCAATTTCGAGTGATCTGTAGTTTTTCGAATCTTGAATCCATACAAAAAAGATTTAACCTCCTGCCTCTTGATGCAGATTATAATTATGTAATGAAGCACTGCCCAGTGCATAGCTGTCACTTGGGGCTGGAATACTGGGAACAATTAAGGACCAAGGTACACTGTACATACTAAATCCACATCAAGAGCCAGTGGCATGCACAGGAATTCAGACTAGGGGTGTATGTACAGAAGAGGTGAAGTTACTGCAACATTCTCCCTGACAGCCTGACTGACCCCCTCTTGTAATTGCTCTGACTCTTCCCAACTGGGCCAATGCTTCCCTGCCCCTACACTTTTAGCATACCACTGTCAAGGACACTGTAACCACAGAGAGATTGGCAGTCTTCACAGGTCTGTAAGGCAATCCATTCGGACAGTCACTTTTAGTTACCAATGATACCTTGGGAGAAAGAATTCTCCCTGATTTCAGAGGTGTTAACATCGATATCTGTTAACTTTCCAAAAGCTTGGAGGAGCCTGAGGAGGCACAATATGTCAGATGGAAAACACACATACTGTAAGCAGGACTTACAGTAGCACACCAAAGATGTAGTGAGAGGGCACAATACTCCTTCTTTGCTAGACATGGACTTCATGGTTTGCTAAAGATCTGATACTGTAGGTCCAGAGGACATACTGTAGTGTATATGATATACTGCATGGAGATAGTGGAAAACTTACAATAAGTGTTTCCAATACCGAAATCTGCTCCACCTGGGATCTGGCATACTGTACTACTGCTTGTATGACTCCATAAACGCTGTAGAACCAAACACCTGCCTCACGAACTGGTACCCCAGCCAACCTTGTACCTTTGTCCACAGAATACAAAACACAATACACATCAACATAAATTTATTGTCTCAGATGTATAAAACCATCAGATGAAATAGAAAGCAACTGTTGATCAATAAATTACATAAAATACCAACAAGAAGAAAAGCAGCAAAATTTCTAGTACAATATTTACTGTAACTTAGGCACAATGCCAACTTGCCAACACCAAGCAGACTGCAGTTTCCACAGAAAAGCTGCTGGTGCTGCAGTTATATGCTTTGTTGCTACGACACACGTTTCCAAGGCAAGATTAATTTATCCACCTATCATGATTTGTATCACAGAAAAGCAGGGCAGAGGTAGCTGCTGCTTTGCTATTGTGAAATGGTGTCTAAATTTTGTTTATAAAAATGACTGTCAAAGTTTGTAAATTTTGATGTGCAATGCACAGAGTGGCTACAGTACAATACAATACAGTAAAGCCAAAATTTCACTGATCATACAGCATTTTTATGAGGGTGGCTTTAATTGATTAAGAATGCATAGTTGAATTTACCACTTTTTTCCCTCTCAATGTCAACAAATGTCTAGTCAATAATTGTGATTTCTGTTTGACCCAAAAGTGTACTTAGAGTGCTAAAAGTCGTCCATTTTAAAAAGTACAGTTTTAAGTCACGGTTAAGTTTTCAATTGTACAATTACACACCTCTTGGAAAAGTTAACTTTGCAGCTAATCCCTGTTTTCTAAATGCAGCATGAATACGGTACTTGTTACAATATGAAAAACTGTCCATTGCAAAAACATCTGATGCAAGGTACACTGGTATCCATAATGACTCCTTGCCATGGGTGCACTGTGGACCAAACAGAAAGAAAGAGATTAAAGTACCTACATGTACTGAACAACCTCTGCATACAGTAGTACAGTATGTACTGTTAGGCAGTTTTGGTCTTGCGACTTTATTTAAGTGTAAAATAGAGGCGGAGACCAGTCCTGAAGTGTGGCGGTTAGCTCCATAAGAGACACACATGGCTGATTCACAAATTGTACCAAAACACTTTGATTTGATTACATTCCATTCCTCTCGTTTTATTGATTCCTCTCTCTCCTCAAATCACATTGCAAAAACAGAACCAGGAAATATTAATAGGTGGGCCATATTGATGATCAATTATTACTGTATGTACAGGGTTGACTACGTTTCATCTGAAAAGTTTAGCACACGAGTGGCGTGGGATCCAGGCTTCCGACCTAAGGGCAGGAAGTCTACTATTGTGGGATAGGCTTCCGATGGGCTGAAAGTACCATGCCACAAATAAATGGCCAATCACAGAGGGAAGGAGAAACCAGACAGACTACATGTTGTATGCATGCAGCATCGCAAATTTACGGAAATAAGGTACTGTATTACACCATAACCTGCAATCCCTGAGATAAGCAACAAAATGGCATCCCCCCCCCCTCCTCCAATTAGTACTACAACCACTGTACAGTATTACATGACAGTTTACATATGTATCTGTGCCTGTTCCCCTCTGTATGAACACCTGGGAGATGTCTATCCTGTACAGATGAGTGCAAGAGGAGCCAAAATCAACTGAGCGCTCTGGTTTTGCTACCGTATACAGTAGCAGAGCATTCCAGCACTATACTGGAATGTTCATACTGTATGCTGTGCACCAAAAAATTACACCAAGTTTTGTCATGCAACATGGGCCCACGGAACAACAACTTTTTTACACCCAAGTCTCGGAAAGAATAAGTCCTAAAGTGCTACTGTTTGTTACTGTAGGCCCTAATGTGTATTTGGGTTAGGGTGTTAAGCCACAATGGCATCTTCACTGTGTGCCATGCGAATACTGCAAAATTTATTGAATTTCGTGATCACGCACCATATGCCAAAAAGTTGGCATACAGTTTCATATGCCACAGATTAGTCCATAGTCTGCTGATCTAGTATTTGGGTCGCTTTAGGGCTTCCCATACAGTACTAGGTCACTACTATTGCACCGGCAAAATTGGGCTACCACACTTTCAAAAATTTTGAATGGTCTCAATCTTTATCAAATGTTAAAGTTATGATACTGTTATAACATAGCCTACGTATATACACTGTATAAAGCCTAGGCTATGCCTACCATACTGTACAGCAGAAGTGCCCAACCAGTCGATTGAGGTCTACTGGTAGACCACGGACTGATCCCAAGTCGACCCCGAGGGTGTACGTAGGAAAAATGAAAAAAACAATAGTTTTTCTATGTCTAACTGTATGACAACGTACGTTGTAGATCTTGGGAGGATGGCTACTTGAAAAGTAGAAGGTTGGGCACTCCTAAAGTACAGTATAAGGTCAAGTAAAGACAAAAATACTGTATGTTTCCCATTAGGAATTTTTCAGAAAAGGCAAGAATGAAGCCTTTCTTTCTTTTTTTTTATGTACATGTGAAAACTGCCTGAAAAAGAATACAAAGAATTGCATGCACAACTGTAAGTGAGTACAGTATATTAAACAAAGTTAACTTGTCTGGTGGTTATCAAATCACATTCGTGCACTGCTCGGTGAAGTTTTGGTAAAAACAGACTGTAGTCTCGGTGTCCAGTCCTTCCTTTTAATGTATCAATAAGGAATATTGCCGCAATTTGTGGAAAAGTCCCGAAGGTGCTGAAATAAAATGCCATTTCTGCTGTTCAAAAATAAAAAAAATGATGCTGCCCCAAAAAATTAAGGACTGGGCAGGGGGCGGGAAATGTTATTTACTTGGCCTAATGCTTAGACTGCCTGTGACACAACCGTGCCTCAGAAAAGAAGCACATACAATAGGGCTGTGACCGTTTAGCGATTAATCGCATGTGTAATAAACGTTTAGTACAAAGCTACCAGCGATTAATCGCAAACCCGTTTTTTCCGTACTAAATAAAAAATAATCTGCAGTCGTTTCAAAAAAATTAGATGTTCACTTTAACTCTTTTTGAAAGAGTGAAATACATAATTATACAAATGGCACACACGTAAACATACGACATCAAAGTTGAGCTTCTATGAGGATCAGTGTTTGAGGTTCATGGAAACTATGTCCCCCGGACGTCACTAACGCATTTTACATGTTCATTAAGTTCAAAAGCACGTTTAAAGTCTCTTTGTTGATCACAGGTACTTGCTATTAATCCCTAAACGATCGCAAAATTATGCGATTAAACGTTTAGTAATTTTGCTAAACGTTCACAGCCCTAACATACAACCCAGAACAAATTAATAGGCCTGCTATTCTCTAATGAAATAATGATACCCCCAAGAGAATGACCCTGCATCAATGAAAAAATAGGCCCATGTACAGTACTATAAATATGTCCATAACCCTGACATGTATGTAACTGTTAGGCCTAATCGAAAACATCTTTACCCTATATATGTATGCACAATCCAGTGTTGGAGAAACTCCATGAATTAGGGCCTGCACAGGCTAACTGAATGTTCTACGAATGCTAAACACCGGCTTCTTATTGCGTTAGAACTTTCAGCATTTAGCACCAAGTACTATAGGGCCATTCTACTTTAATATAGGGTAGGCCTACCAGTCTTTACGCTACTAAGTACTATTCTTACAAACAAACGCGCACTTGTCATTTTCGCACATCTGGTACTTACAATTACAAACACATAGTACTACCAAATATAGGAACCTGGTCTTTGCCTGTGGGCCTCTAGGCTACTACGAAACATGAAAGTAGAAACATTACTTACTGTTTTGTCAGCTGTGATCGAGTTCTCTGAAATATTGTAGAATAAGAATCTGAAGCGATATTTAGGATTTTCAAGAACAGGGAGACACAAATATCTTTCCAGTTCAGGATTTTTTACAACAGGTTGGTCTTCCATTGCGAAGGGCTAGCGTTAGTAAAATATGTTGCAGTACTACCGTACTGTAAGTCAGACGGTATCGGCTGCCAAATCAAATGCGGACCACAGACTGACCCAGCCCACCTTCTTCCCGTCTTGCTGTGGGGGCTGCTTTTATTTCAACATTACTGTTACGATACTAAGCTTACATGGTAGCATTATTCATTTAGCAAAGTCAATAAGTACAATATTTTGGACTTTTTGAACTTAAAAAACAACCATAGAGCAGAGTCGGTGAGCCGTTTCGCGAAATTGCAACACGCAGTAGACTAACGTTAAAATTAATCAGCTGATGTGCGTAGTAAATACGTAGGCCTTGATCAGCTACGGTACTCCAGCAAAAGATTTTTAAACTTTTAATTTCCATAAAACGTTAAAAGTCATGCCTGTCTAATGTACGTAAATACTGTATAGTAAGTAATCATGAGTCAATCACTGCATTCTAAATGCAAGTACAGCATGCAGGCGCGATGTGATTGCCTTGTAGGGATGACCTGCAATGCATTTTTCTTCAAACAGTATCAAAAAGAATTATTTGCTTTATTATTTTTGATGTTCAGAGCAAAAATGTTTCTCACGGCGAAATTTCCAAGTTTCCGCACAAGTATGAAATAGAAATTTGCAAAAATTACCAAAAATGGTGACCAAAGTGTCTTTGATGAAGCTCTGATTAAAAATTGTGATAGAAAAGACATTCATCTCCAAGATTATTTGCATAACTGTTCTTGAATGTGGTAATTTATAGGATTTTATTTGCTTGTTTTTTGTAGCGATTGACTCAAGATCCTTCAAAGCATTGTTACATGTACTGCCACCTACATTTCAAAATTCATTTTCTACGGATTACGTGATCCGAACAACACCAAAATATAGCACAATGAGGAAAACATGTAACAAAATATTACTGCAAAGTTTTATTGATTTTTGTAAATGTTTTAATATTTTTATGGTCACAATGTTCGTTAAGTGATTGACGCATGATATACCCAGTATACACATAATTACTACGTAGGCTGGCTCTGCATAGTATAGAAAGAGACCAATGGATGAATTCCCTCTGTCAGATAGTAGGCCTACAGTAGTAGGAGATGTTGCCCAAATCACACAATTTTGCCCTTTAGAGTACTTTTGGCATTAAATTGCATGTTAGCTACCTTTATTGGTAGAATAGGCATACCGTACTGTAGGTTTTCAAAACTTTCTGTTCTGTCTACTGTTCTTTCATAATCATATGGTACACTGATCACATCTTCAGACTGATATTCTTGCAACCCAACATTGAGTTGCACCTTATACAGAACCATGTTGTGGAGTTGGCACTGTGACTGATGTTTGCCAATGAAGCATGCATGACAAAAGTTGACATAAATTTGTATTATTCACAAATTTTAATCTATCAGTTTGTAAACAAAAGCAAATTGTGCATTTACTATTTTTTCAAACTTTTTGCAAACGTTTGTACTGTACCTATTACACCGCAGTACAACTTTTGTGATTTTTGCAGTCTGACGTGCCATTTTAATGAAAAGCATATTGTATGTACTGTATACAGCGTGGTCTCGGTCATGTTCAGACCAGTGAATGGGTGGTCAACACCTTGGACATCAAAAGCCAGACAAACACACACCTCAGTCTTACAGTACAATATACTATATAGGCCCAACCCATATTACGTATACTGTATCTGCAAGAGTACAGAGAGACAGCAATTTAGAAAAGCATATTGCCTATAGGTGAGAAAGACATAATGTGATTCACTTACTGTAGATGGCATGATTTGGTTTATTTACAGTATATATATGTAGAACGTACATCTACTCTACAGTGCCATGTATGCTCTCAATTCTTAAGTGATATATATTCTTATATATTCATATATATTCTAAGATTGGTATCTCTGAAATTCCCCAGAGGTACTGTAATTTGGTCCCTGTTACAGTATTTTACACCATGCATGTATCATATTTTAGCTCTAAGTCAAGATTGAACGTCCCATTTCTTTTTTAAGTGATTTTAGAGGTTTGAAGCATGCAACCACTAGGGAAAGCAAACATTGGTGTCAGCACCTTCTATGCATCCTCCCATGCTGAGGATCAGTGTGGAGCAGATGGCCTACCCCTAACACCCAATTCTATTAAGATTCAAGGACGATACCAATGGTTGAAAGTTCTATATCATCCCAGACTCTGTCAACATATAGATATTGTGAGAGGAAAACATGGTAAGATGATGCCTCCATGGCAGGAGATAATTTTCCTTCTGCTAAAGCCATGATGAATACTGCTGTAGGTGGGCAGAGTTTACATTGTGATTGTGGGCCACAAGGGGGGGGGGGACCTCAAGGAAATTTTGAATGACCAAAGATGTCTTTTAGAAAGAATTATATACAGTACAGGTATGTAAACAGTATTCTGTAGAACCTTAGGGCAGTTTAAAAACCCACATACAGGAAGTAATAACTTTGGCTTGTTGTGATTTTGGATAAACCTGAATTAATGAAATTAAGGAGTGTCTGTAGTGTGCATACTGTAGTGTCACACACTGTGAATTGTGAAGATCAGAAACACTCCCCCCCCCCCCCACCTCCCACTTCCTTGGCTAAATGCTTGGGTACTTCAGTCTAGAAGTCAAGATCATTTTTGTGCACACTTACTTTATAGTCTATAGTATACATGTATTAGGGATTCTCAAGTACTGTGATTTGGGAGTCACTTTTAAGTTTTACCAAGTTGATATGCACGTCCAAGGCCATTACCACATTTTAGATAATTGTTTCTGATAAGAGTGAATTATGTACCTTTCAATTAAATGTCCAGTACTTGAATTTGCACTTGTGTGCACTTTGTTTTACCTTCCAGAAAGACTAATGATAATTGCAGAACATTACAAACAATGTCTTGAAGAAGAATCTGAAAATGACACCTATGCAGAGTGAGTAATTGTGTTGACTTCCTTTCTTCCTTCACTTTATTAAAGATTAATGCAATCATGTGGTCAAGTACATGAGTAAGGCTAACAACCACTAAGTAACACACTTGGAAATGCCTGGGGGGGGGGGGACTATTTTACTTTGTATTTACAACATTCCACATCACAGCTGCTTGCCTCAAGTTCAAGCCCTAGACAATGTGATAACTTCAACTTGAATAACATCAACTTCAAAAAGTTCCATGCTTAGATTAAGTTTCTGTTCTACAAAAGCTTAATGCAGGTACATTTTTTACCTCTCTTCTCCAGTGAGGGTGCTTTCCTTAGACTTGCCTATGAAATTTTGGAAGGACTTGCTTACATGAATGAGAATGGCTTTGTTCATCGTAGCCTGAGCCCCAAGAACATTTTACTAGACGCAGAGGTAAGTTTTTAGCGAGACCTGCCTTCCTGTTATTTTGATTTTTACTGCACAGGCATAGCTTAATATTACTAAAGGCACCAGAGGGCATGGCCTTTTGCCTTGATGGGCTTATGAACAACTTGGCCCCTAAGACAACTTGGCCAGGAACATCTCAGCCCCTGAGACATGTCGGCCCTTGACACAACTCGACATCTGAGACAGGTGGGCCCATGACACAACCCGGCATCTGAGACATGTCAGCTCCTGAGACAACTGTACACCAGGGACATTTTGACACCTGAGAAGACTGGGCCCCTATGGCAACTTCTTGTAACACTAATTTAGGTCTGCCCATTCTCCAAATTGTTGTTTATTTAGAGGTTAAACTTGAATGACAATCATTTTTACTATGTTCTAGGGTGAGCTCATTTTTCTGTGAGGGCTAATGCCCACATTAAAGCCCAAAATATAGCCTAGCTTTTGAAAGTTATTTTTTTTCAAGCAACAACGATCTTGATGTGTTTTATTTTTGTGTATTTTTTTTTTGGGGGGGGGGGGGGGCGGAAATAACTCATTCACTAGTCCACACAAGCCTTTTCAAAATTTCTTGTTTTGTCCTTATTTTCAAAGTAGCATGCTAGGCCCAGAGCCTGTTGGTTAGTTATGTCAAATGTTATATTGATCATACAGTAGACTTGTTCAGTGTTTTTTTGAAAACATTGATCCTTTGCCTACAAACTTTACCTGTCTTCACCTTTCTAATCAAACCATTGTACCTTTGTACGAAACATCTTTTAAGCCAGTCTTTACTTGCTTCAACATTTGTGCATTCTTTTGCATTGATTTGCTAAGATGTCTCTGCTGCAGTCATCCCAGCGGCATAGATGTCTTTGCCGAGTTGTCTCAGCCTGGTGAAAAATGGGATGATTTTGGAAGTTTTTGGACAATGTTTTTTCATCTTCCTGTTTCGTCCCATGCCTTTTGGACAGTTTTGGTAGGAATAAGCGCTGCTTTTGGAAGAGTTTTCATGGTTTGGAAGAAAGGAATGTTTCATTGCGCAATTGGCTGGCTGTTTCACCTTGAAATGGGGGTTTACTACCTCAGTTATTGCCACCTAATTATGAGGGATAGTATGTTGCCTTTCTACATTATTGCAAATGTAATGATAAAAAATTCCATGTTTTGTCCTATAGAATAGACTGCTATGTAAAATGCATTTTCAGTGATGGAAGAAAAAGTTGTGGTGTATATTTCAGTTGCATATTCAGATTCACATGTTCCAAATATTTACAGAGCAGTGTTGGCACTAGGTTCAGAATTTGTGGGGATTCCCCCATCCAAAGTGTTCAGAGGGGATTTGGTTGAAGGGGGGGAGGAGGGATTTGGTTGAAAGGGGGGGGGGGATCTGGATATGTTGCAACAAAAAAGTCAACTTTTTCCAAACATGTGGTTCCTGCACCTGATATGAAAACACGTGGGATTGTTGAAAAATTGCCAGAATCACACAATCCCACTCCCTAATGCAAACATTGTTACAGATGCTGTTTTTAAGGTGTTTGTGGAAACTCAAATTTGACATACTACAGGTAGATCTATTACAGTCATTTAAATGGTGAGCTCTATTAAAGGGCTTTTAAATGTGTTTGTCATGTCATTCACACTTTGTTGTAAGATCACAGTTTTTTAATGTCATTTTGTAGGGACATGTGAAGTTGTCTAAGTATGCTCTATACTACATGACTGGCTGTGGAGCTGATGTGACATTCCCAGTTGGGTAAGTTTGAAATTTTCTGTCTTCTTTTGGGACAAATATTGTTGTGGGGCATTCTCCCCCAGGGTGTTAAATTATTATTGGTTTTATGAAATTGCTGTATTTGGGGACTGCCCTATGGTCCTACAGCCAATTGGTCCAAGAGGAAAGCATCCCGTTGGATCTACAGGCTGTTCATCATGCAGGATATACTTATAAGCAAAATATCATTGACTGTAGCTCTGTCCAAGTGGTTGGAGACTTCAAAAGGTTTTAAACTTGATGTAGGAGGATTGAGCCACCTGGTGGTTCACAGTTGGCCTCCACCATCACCACAAAACAGTAAATTACCAACCATCTTTTGCACCATAGCCATGGCCGTATGGGCCGGGGTTGCTGTGGGGCAGCCGCCCCCCCCCCCTCACCAAATGTCAAAATCGCAATGAAATCGGGCAGATATTTTGTCTCAGTCGGGCAGAAAATTGGGCAGTTAATTTAGGTCTGGAGTTGGGCAAAAATCACTGCCCTCCCTGAGAAAAACAGTCCCATATGGCTATGACCATAGCTTCAGTCAGTGCTTGAAACTTTTGCATGCTTAAGGGTGAATCAAACCTTTAATTCAACTTATTCCATTTCAGCAGACAAGACTTTTGATGATGGGGACTTTAGCTAGTTGAATTACAATCTCCCACACATTTAGTCTGAACTTTGCAAAACAATCCAACTTCATGATCGATGTTCTTCTCCATAAAAAAGAGTGCAATGTAATACCCTCATTAGATGGAATACATGATTATGTGCATTATGTTTCATCTTGTTTTTCCACAGATCTCCTAGGTACATGGCCCCAGAAGTCCTTATGGCTGGACCATCCCATTCGTCATCTTGCCTGCCAAGTGGACCCAAGTCAGATGTTTGGTCTCTTGGAATCATTCTACTAGAGGTTGCCCTACATTTCAAGATTTGGCCAAACTATGCTCTTCCTCAGCTGTTTGCTAAAATTTTGCTCCTTGGAAAGTATGGTAGCTCCCAACACCCATTAGACACTATTTTGAAAGAACATTCCTTGGTTGAAAAGTTTGAGGTTAGTGGTAACAATTTCGCTTTATAGTCACCATGACAAAATATAGCCAAGCTGCAGCAGCCTCAGCCTGTCTCAGCCAACCTGCAGCAGCTGCACATTACAGTAGAATAATTTAATCCTGCTGTTGTAGTGTAGGTACTGTAGCAATGGAGCATGGATGCAGCCTCTGCAGCTTTGCTGAGATAGCTATTGAGCACATTATATATTCCAGTTCATTCAAAATTGGATGACTGTGCTTCAAATATGGATTGAGGTCTTGTTTCATTGAAGCTAGTTTACACATACAGTAGAAACATCTAGAGTGAAGATGTGGTAGAGATCAAAATAATCTAAATCTCTTGTTGAGAGGGCTACATTTTATTGTGATTTTCATCAAAAGATATGACTTGATCATAATCTAGTCCTCTTTAATCTTGTCTACTACTTCTTTTAGAGTCTATCCAGTAATATCAGATACCTTCTGAGATTATGCCTACAGCCTCTAATGGAAGAAAGGTAAGGACTCGTGTATACAACTCACATTTGAAATGGCAGACATTTCTTAAATGAGCCATGCAGAGTTCCTGTACCTAGTTCTCCTGGAACTTTTGTCAACTCTGATGAAGAGACATCATTTTTAAAGATAGGAACATGATCATTGTTGGGATCATGACTGAGCTGTGACCAGACAACCTCCCCCCAACCCCCAACTCCAAACCCCCCTCCTCCTTGTGACAATTCCTGCTGCAAAAATTTCTAATCAGTCCACCTACTGTGACAATTTATATATGTATGATTCTTATAAGTGCACCTTTTGCTGATATAGCAGAAGTAGCCCCATCAATCATATTGCACGTTCATCACACAAGTTCTTTTCGAATATGCTCTTGTGTTTTTGTGTTTTCAGACCATCAGCGAAGGAACTTTTACAAAACGAAATCTTCAAAGAGTTCTCACCATCTCCAGGGTTAGATAAGAGTACCTACACAATGTTCCAGTGTCAGGGTATGAGATGTGAAGGTTTGCAAGTACCTCAGTATATCGAGGATGTTGAAATGACAGGTATATTCTGCAGCACTAAGTATTAAATATGTTCATAAATGCATGTATTTATGCTCACATTGGAAGGATATATGTCCCTATCTGTCTGGACAAAGTACATCCTTGGATGATGAGTGGTACACTAATAAAACCACAAAGGGATTTACCCCTTATCAAAAACTAAATCCTCAAAAAACCCTGGTGATTTTGGTTATGATGATTCATGCTTTCCCATCATTCCTCAGATCGGCCAGTAATACCAGACAGCATGTGTTGTTATCTCCTTTATTACTCATTGCGATGCTAATATGACTTACGGTCAACTGAAGGTTTATGCCTTCCTTCCATTTTGGATCCCTGTTGGTAATTTCAGATTGCGTAGCAAAGTGCCTTATATCCCATGTTTAATTTGATGAGTTGCCTTGAAGGTCACATTTCCAAAGCAGTAGTGTTGTAGTGTAAAATTAGACGTTCATTGGGTGTTAATTGTTACTCTCTGTTCAAGGCAAAATTAGTCAATCTCATATAAAATTTATTTTTTGTTGATGTAGATGATGAAGATTATTTGGCTGAAAGATCAGTTAATGAGGTTTACTATCTCTGGGGTTTAGCTGGTGGGGACGTCGAAAATGAGCTTCGAAGAAACGGATTGCTGCAGAGCCGTCCTCCAATTTGTGGCATGCCAAAGTAAGAATACCTTTTTCTTGTAACGTTACATGTTGTAGCATATTGTTTTACTTGACACACAAGGTTTAATATTTTCTTTGAATAAACATAATAGTTGCCATCTTCTGTACTCCCCCCCCCCTCCCCCCATAAGTACCTTGGTTGTTGTTGTTGTTGTCGTTGTTGCTGCTGTAGGAAGTTTGCAAAAGCAACTCAGAGTCACTTAACAGGCACACAGTCAGGGCTGATATATGGTTGTGGCTCATTTTCTAGCAGTGCTTTCTGTTTTTTCTGATAATCCAATTAGAAAGTCATGCTTTATGCCAGCTTTTTCTCAATGGTGAATGTGAAAGGGGCACCTCATAGAAAAATTCTTGCTATCTGAGAAAATTTTTGAGAACAAAAGTTGCTATTGCCTTAAAACATATCTTACCCCTCCCAAAAAGTCTCACCCCTAGAAACCATCCCACCCCCTTTTTTTAACTCATCTTGCTAAGTGCATAGTTGTATGATTGTGGAGGCAAGTGTTCACTATTATGAAAAATTCTGTTTTATTGATGTCCGCATGACAATCAAATGGTAACTCAAGGAAGGTACAATAAACACGCAATGAAACCTTTGTTTCCAAGTTTGCCTTTAGTTGGTTTTGAACGTCTGAAACATTTTCAGTTTGTTACTTAAATAACTATCATATATATCAGGTCTCGAAGGAAAGTGAATATATCTTGAAAGTATGCCATGGTGGACAGCTGTCTGGATGGGTTATAAAATGTATCAATATGTTGAAAAATAACAACACAATTGTCTTAAAAGCTCAAATGTTGTGTCTTTTAATTCAGTTTTTCTCATCTTGATATTGCCCTGAATGGACAATAAAAGGCTTTTGGGGGTATTGAGAGCTGATAAAATTCCAGGGCAAAAGGGACTGATGCAGTTTGTCTTCAATTTGGGGAGGGAGCATTGATTAACTCAAATTGCAGGGGCATGAGGATGATAAATACAGTTCTAATCATATGTTTGCTTCAGATTAGAAAATGATAGGCTACTTTAAAGGAGATTCTACAGTACAACAGCAAAAACAGTATGGCAACCAGCTGATTGCTTGGTATTGATTCAATCCTTTCCTCACCCAAACCTCCTCCTGTCTTCATGCTAACATCACAAGACTTGTTTCTACATCCTGTTTCTTCATATTGCAATGCAGAGGCTAATGACATTAACAGATTCATTTATAGAAAGCTTGCAAATTTTTTATGGTTATTTTATTTGACGAGTTTCTTTGTGTCCTACCAACTCAATTTTCTTTCCATTACTGCAGTGTTGTCACACAATATGGTGACATTCTTGGTTTGGAACGTGACAGTACCTCCCTCTATGATGACACAGTGGTCATGCTGTCGTTAGACCAGCTGAGAACACGGCTTGCTCACATCCCGCCAGAGGATTATTATCCTCTCATTGAAGGAGAGTAAGTTTTAAAGATAGATATACCACCTTAATATCTTAAGTCTTAAGTGGTGCTCGCATCAGTTAAAGCCCTTTCACTCTTCAGCAGTGGGTACTATAGTGAACTGGTCTTACAGCCCATTGGTATGATAGCTCATTGTTTCTACATACAGTTGTCACAATTGTTTACATGTATGCACTAGAAGACCTGGAGAAGAGCACGTTGAGTTTGGGCTCAGGGGGCCAAGCCCCCTAAAAGCCAAGTCATACTTAGCATAATATTGGAATCTAAACCTACTGTGACATATGCTGTGACCAATTCTTCAACTTGGTAACATACCATACCTTGCTGGGCTATGCTAAGTCTAAACATAAGTGTAGCCTAGACTATGTTTTTTTTGTCTCCTCCACAAAATCATCATATGTAATTTTGATGGTCTTTTTTTCATGTTGGCCTTCCCAAGGAGAGTGAGAGGCATCTTGCTAAAGGTCAGGTGCTCACACTGCATGCTGCATGTTTTTAAACTCATACTGCAGTTTTAATTTATTTTATATTCTGTCTTCCAAACAGAGAAATGCAGAAGTTGTCTCAGTCACAGAGCAGCCATGATTTGAAGGAGTTGTCACAGTTGCCATTAATTATCCGGGAAAAAGATATTGAATATCAGGTAATAAAAGAAATGACAATTTCAAGGCAAATTGATAAGTATGGGAACAAACCAAGGTTTAGCTTTAATGTAATGTACATTTGTTCCCATATGTTTACCTGTCAGAATTTTTTTATTTTTATCCACTGGCATAGCCAGGATATTTGATTGGGTGGCTACTGAAAGGAACTGATGCATGTTGTCATATATGTTAATATTCACTAATCTAGTGAATTAAATGAAAAGGAATGTACTTTCTTCTGCAATTTGTTTTCTTTTTCTCATTGGTTTATGTCATTTGATTAGATTGGCTATTTGTTCTACTTTTTACTTCTTTTCTTTCCTTTTAGCCATTTGATTTGGAGTGTTCTTGGCCTCCTGGGCCACCCCTTGACTACACAAATGAATACAAGAACTGAGGTTTTTTTTGAGTAAAGGGTTTACTATATATAAGGTCAAAAGAGGTCAAACTGTGATACCTGTGGCATGATAGCAGTGGGGAGGGGGGGGGGTGATATTTGAATGGTGTTATAATTGGCAAGTGAAATTGTTTCATAGAGTACATAAAACCTGTTTTACTGGAGATGAAGGATATCTAGGTGAACAATTAGCTTAGGGTTCCAAGCCATTTTGGAAATCAGTCAAAGTCAAGGAAAAATCAGAGAGTTTGAGAGAAAATGTCTCAAATTTGGGAAAAGTCACAGAATTTGATTGGCCCAAAATAGAACATGATAACTCAGATGTGCTTCATCTCATGTTAACATATCATATTCATTGAGCAAAGAAGATACATACTCAAAGGAGGTCCAAAAATTATCCAGAAATTTTCAAAATTCATTAGAGAAAATTTCAGCGAAAAATAAGGGAATTTTTTTTTTCATGAAATGCTGGTATTACTGAAGTTATTTGTTGCGGCCTACACATGTATTGCCCACATCAGCTCACTAGCTGTACATACCTATTTTATATTGTCAGTGTCTTTTCTCTGTTTGTCTGCTGTTTTATGAATTTACTTTGTATATACAGGTGCATCGTTTGTATCTTGTCGAAATATAATTGCCCAAGGCAATAGCAAATGCACCTCTGTATGATATTTTCAAGTAAGCAATATACAATAAAAAATACATTTCATTATCCAGATTCTTGAGTAAAGTGTAGTGCTATTGATTTGTAAATATGTATTCTCAGTTAAGTAGCCCATTGTGCTGGTACCATACTTAAATTCATAAAGAGTTTTCATTTAAGCTTTCATCTAATTGTATGATTCAAGCCACACCTTAAAGTAAGTGCTGAACGGGGCAAGGCAATTTGGGGGGAGGGGGATTCAGAAGTTGCCTTGGATTTTCTTCAAAAGATAACACAGACTTACAGTATTAAACTCCCAACTTTAAAGATTGGGATAGGGGAATTCTTACAAATAATTTAGAAAAAGTCTCAGGTTGTTTAAAAAAAAAGTTAAAACACAAAAGTTCACCGTCTTGACAAAAAATGGACACATCCAACATAGAAGAACTGCAAATGTAATCCTAGAAATGGCTAGTTACTTTGGTTGCAAAACTGCACCAACAGCCATCCAAAAAGGGGCAAGGCAGTATGCTTCTTAAAGGGCAGCAAAGTTGTCGAAGTTCATATCTAGCCCCTCCTCCAATTTACAGGGGAAACATCTGCTTTGTGCACCCAGCTTAGTTGTTAATGCTACAATAGCATGTACTGATTTGAAATTGCTCAAGGTCATATCCACTGCACTACTGTGTGAGCTGTCTACAGTAGGTGCACTGTTGACTGCACAGTGCACGCATCAGCTTTGATCAATCAGAGTGGTGCTATTTGTCCTTGAATTTGTTTCAGTCAAAATGTCACCAATGTTTAATTGAAATATTGGGATATTCCTAAATGTTTGGAGTGATGCAACTGCCCCTTTAATTATTAGGGTCAACATGCTGAGTTAAGTCTGAACTAGAGAACAGATGCCATAGGTGCCAGCATTTAATTCAAGGCCTGACTCAAACCAAGTTGTACCTTACTACCTTACCTTTTTATGTATTTTTCTTCTTTCTTAGTTGCATCGAATAGTACTCTATGATAGACTTTTGAAGGGATACCCCTACACTATCAACAGAATCAAACTGGAAGCCAGGAGGGATATACCTCCCCTTTTCAGGGCAGAGACATGGGCAGCCCTCTTAGAAGTGTCGGTAAGGAACATACTGTTACACAACTTGTTCTGTTATAAAATATTGTTTTCGTGGTTACCTAAGACTTGGTGTCAACAGCATGGCAAACAAAGTTGATTTCAGTACTGATGAAAGCCTTAATGGACAAGAACATAATGGATTTGTATGAAAATGGTTTGCAATTAATAGTACTAAATTTTGTGCAGCACCATGGCAAAGTCCCCTGGTATGCTCTCAACCAATTAAATATAGCAAGCCGTAATTTATCTACTAGGGAATATTTTAAAAGAACATTCCAGACCCAGATTGCTTCTTGTATATCAAGGATGAGAATTGCAAACCTTAATGTGAATATTCCAGTGAAACTTTTGTTCAATTCTTTTTTTTTTTTGGTTTTTGAGATACAAGCAGCTAAATGTTATCACATTTTCAAAGGAAAGTGAACTTGTAGCAAGCATACCTGATGGTGAAGAATGTTATATAAAAATGGAAATTTACAAGAGATCGATTTTACATGCTGCAGAGGCCAGGTGGAAAAGACATTGACTTTTTCAACTCCAGTGTCTGTAGCTTATTCTCTCTAGAGAATCAGAGATTTATATGTGTAAACTCTAAATTTAAATATCAGATTGCACAACAGTTTTGTGTTCTCATTCTGTTTAATGTACACCATTTTGAGTTATTGAGAGGTTGGAACTTTCCAATTACAGGGTGATTTCATGGCAGACTATGACAAGATCGATAAAGAGTCACCAGTGCCGATTGACCATCAGATTGGGGTAGACATACCAAGATGCCATCAGTACAGTGAACTGTTGTCTTCACCAGTCGCACATAACAAACTGAAGAGGATCTTGAAAGCCTGGGTGGTGTCAAATCCTCATCTGTGTTATTGGCAAGGTGATTATTGGGATTGATGAAGTCATATCTTTCAGTTATTCAACAAACCATACCATTGTCACTGGAAAAACTTTTACAGGTTGATTTTTTAGTTTCCATTTATTGTTTTGAAGTACAAAACATTATTAGCAATGATACATGTATAAAGAAGAAAAGAATATGCACCAAGTCGAAAAAGCACCCATACTTAATATGTACATTTCACTAGCAGTATTAGATTAATTCTGCTTTTGTAGTGTGTATAGCCACAAAGCATAGCTGCATCCCCTGCAGCATAGCTGAAGTAGCTGCAGCTTAGCTGAGGCAGCTGCAGTCTGGGATTTTGACATGATGCATTTACATGTATGGCAAGTATCAGAGGGAAGTAAGACATTTGTCCTAAAGGGCTTTTTGTGGAGATTTCTCAGTATGAACGAAAGCTAGAACAAGAGGGCAATCAAGGAGTTGCTGATCTCATCCCAATACATCCTTTTGCTTCTTCCGAGTCTGGTGTAGCAGTCTGGAATTTTATTGTAATGGGAACACTAAGGGGAAACTGGGAAAAGAGAAGGCTAACCTTGAGCTGGGGATGTTTGTTCATTCCGGCATCTTTAAGGTACCCGCCAGCTTCCGGTTCTGATTGCAGTGTATTTACAGCACACACGCACAGCAAACTATAGGCCTAGATACTACTGTGACACAAGGGACGTGTGCCCTTCAAAACCTCTAGAGACGCGCGATCTTGCCCTTCAAAAACCATAGAGACGCGCGATCTCGTGACGCCGTGAATCCCCTCTATAGACCTTATGCATTGACATCACACTGACGTCATTTTGGGTGAAAACACTGAACTATATGCTAGGAAGGATCATTCCACAATAAGGTTTTTTAAGCCACCATGGAGGGTCACGTGATGTAGGTTAGTTTGCCCAAGTCGATTCCACCGCGTATCTAGCGCTGATGCAACGATGTACATGTATATGCTAACGCACCGTAGCGGGCTTTAGCGTCTCTTCTGCCTCTTGTACACTAACTTGCGCGCTATCACGCGTCAGCGTTCACACCATTGCGCCGCCTCAGCAACTTCATGAAAAGGCTTACATCACAATAGTCGTATAACGTACAGAGCACCAAACGCGAACCGTGTAGAATTCGAGGCACATTGGCCAAAATGCAAGCGTGCATGTGTACGCGTGGGTTAGCTTTCCTTCATGCGCCTTGGTGTTTTTGTGTCAAAAGGACGCTTTCAACGCGTTGTGCAGAACATCTGTGCATATGTATGGACAGCCTACTGTTTAGTGATGGTGCTATCGCGAATGTTTCAAAGTCAACGAGTCTCGACGTATTCGAAGTGTGGTCACACGCTCTGTCCTTCGAATAGGCAGGACCACTCCTAAAATCAAGAAAAGTTTGTGAAAAACAATCTTTTGATCACACAATCATAGTGTAAAGATTTCCTATTAATTACAACAAAACACTAGAGACCTAATGAGTATAGTAACAACTAACGGATTGCTTTAGCGTGTACATCAATGAATCTGCGTTACATTACTTTCACTTCTAGATACGCGTCTCTGGGACAGTGGAATCGACTTGAGTAAGCTAACCTACATCACGTGACCTCCCAAGTCGGCTTCAATTTCGAGGCGTATTCCGCATTGAGCTGCGTCCACCAGTTATATAGCTCAGTGGGTGAAAACAACGAAGCAAATGTGCACGAACGGCGTGGATTTCGGCTCACGTGTAGTAGACTTACGCGCGTATACGATTGGTTGACAAATCAGCTGTCTGCATTTATTGGTGTAACTTGCCATGATACGCGCTTTTCCGCCATTTTCCTCCAAAAGAGGGAGCACTTTCTCCATTGTGACATCATATGCATAAGCTCTATAGATAGTTCTCAGTGACGTCACAACTGGGGGTTGGCAACCGCCATGTCATAGGGCAAGCTTGTACGTACATGCCGGGGTTGCCCTATGAGATGGCTGACATACTACACGTGAAAAGCTCCTACGACGTCATGTGAGAACTATCTATAGAGGGATTTCAGTCACGTGACTTTAACCAACTAGACGCAATTTTGAAGGGCAAGATCGCGCGTCCTTTTTGTATTGAAGGGCAAGCATCCATTGTGTCACAGTAGTATTAATGGTTATGCCGTGCGCGTGAGTTGTAAATTCGCTTACTGCTTGTGCGTTTTGCCCTTCAGTGCCTGGGAATCCATTGTGTGTGACGTCACATGAAATCCCTCATAGAGGGATTTCATGTGACGTCACGCCCAAGTAGTGTTACTTGCACCCAAGTAGCGTGCAAGTTAAAACGTTTGCATTATTTGCCATGTTTTGGCAAGCAGTCCGTACGCATGGGCAAATCACGCATTTATTCAAACTTATCACAAACATGCATACTTTTTATCATGCTACTGATTACCGTTTTCGAGATTTTTGCGGTCTAACATAGCACCGTAAGATGAAAAGCCTATGGATATCACTGGCATTATCGCAGTTCAAGACACACTTCTCCGGCTACAACGATACAGTATCACACACGCCTACAGCAGTGCCGAGTACAAACGTACCACATGTACTATAGTCTGCCTTGTGAACTTGCTGCAAATGCGTGTGTCTGCTAAGATATTCCAGCACCGTTATGTCCTAATGGTGTGAAAATTTTTACCCATATGTATTACTGCATGCTCCGTAAAAAATTGTAACGTTGAATTTTAACTTGCCTTACATCGCATGCCTTTTTACCTAATACCTACTAAAAATACCAGTTTCTTCGTAATTATGAACGGCGAAACTTTTTGGTAACGGTCTCTACCCTCATACTTAATCTTATAACGGGACTCGGGCATAGTTGTCTCGTACGCAATACTGTACTGTACAATGTACGTACGGTATGTCATGAACGATCGTTCATGCAACGTGCTAAGCAGCGAAGCACATGGCTGGCCGGCCAGCCCGGTTCGTTCAGCAAGCTCAATCAGCTCTGCTAATTACAAATGCTGTATTGCACTGTACAATGCACGTACGTACAGATCATGGGGCAAACGGATCGATATACCAGTCAAAGCAACGCAACGCTGACTGTACAACTGACATTATAAAGGTCTTTTTTTAAACCTTTTGTAATTTTTCATCCAAAGTTCACCCATTGTTACATGGTTTTGGGCAAGCAACTTCTGCGGTTTACTGCATAAACGAGTTTAGGTATAATGGTGAACTGCGGCGACAGATTTATTAGGATGCAAAAACGGTTAAACGAAACAACATTTGGCGGTCGTTTAACCGACCGATCGGTCGGTTAACCGGTTAACCGTTTAACCGTCGCAGCCCTAGTAGAATCCATGATAAACGTATAAAGATGCAATTAGTGAGAGGCATAAGAGGCGAAGGGGTGGGGGTTGGTTGACTAAAGCCTACACCGTCAAAAATGTGGTGGGCTCCTTCCCTCTAATTTCCAGGACAAAAACGCTCTGTAAAATGTCAAAAATTGCAGTCTTATTGCTTAAAATTTGATCAAATATTGCACCAAGTGCATAAAATACTTTCTAAAGGAGATGGGACCCCATACCCTTGGGTTCTTCTCCCAGGACAACATTCCGAAACAGTGCACAATCCCCACCTCAATGAATCGAGTACAGCTTCTACGTCCATGAGTTAGTCTGTTAGTGCCCCTTCCCTGCTCATTCATGCATGGTAGTGGGAAGGAAGTTGCTATTTGACCCCTGGTTCATATCAGTCATATAAGCAAATAAAATGCTTGGGTTACTACAAAGAAATCTCCACTCTTGTAGCAAAGGTGTCAAGGAAACTGCCTACAAAACGCTATAGGCAGCTCAAAGCTGGAATATTGTGGAGCCATATGGGATCCTTACATCAAAAAGTAACGACACTCGAGAATGTTCAAAGACGTGCAGCCCGTTGGGTTTGTTCTCAACAACTATAATTACAGGGATAGCCAGTGGCGTAGCTAGAGGGGGGGGGGCAGGGGGTGGTTGCCCCCCACAAAGCCTCCGAAGGCCTCTGTCGGAAATTTCTAGTCTCTGTCGGAAGTAAATAAAAACAATCCACTTGAAACACTTACAACACTTTTTATGTTTTTAAGCAGAATTACACATCGAAACGTCAACGTGAAAATCAAAAGTCAGTCTCAAAATTGCCCGAAAAGCAAAAAAAAAAAAAAAAAATGAAAAGGTCCCCAGAATTTTACACGCCAGGTGATGGTATCATTACTTTAGGATAATGATCTGTCGAAAATTACTTGCATTTGCCCCCCCCCCCCAATATCTAGCTACGCCACTGGGGATAGCGTCACCAACATGTTAACAGATCTCAAATGGGAACCACTTAAGAGTGCCGTACCAGACTTCGTCTCATCGCTATCTATAAGGAGGTTCATGTTAACTCCATTCCCCCACCATCCAGTTGCAGAGTAACCATAGTAGGACCACTAGACATAATCAAGGCACCCACATAATTGTTCCCCCTCCTTTTAGTAAGAGATGTTATCAATACTCGATGTACTCAAGAACTGCTCGTGAATGGAATTTCCTTCCACCATACGTGCAGCACCTGATGCTTGCTCTTTGAAATCTAGCCTAGCCAACGTTAATCTTCGAAATCTCGTATCTAAGGCTCACTCTAAAATCTAGGCAACTCCCCTTCCACACAGACCTGTGCGTGATAACCGATTTTGGACTCGGGTGTTTGCACAGTATGAAGCAGAAGCAGAAGTGTGTTTGTGACGTTATTTGCTTGGAACTCGAAACTGCTGTGATGTTAGTTAACTTGGTTGCTTACAAGCCAATATCAGGTGTGCATAGCACTATTGCACTATGTACTGTACGTCCGGAAAGGGGGGAGGGGGAGGGGTGTACGCTTTCACACTTACTCACGTACACTGTGTATGAATGGCCCATGATGGAAATAGCTAACCACGTTCCAATACACTCGTCTTTTTTTTGCTATGTCAGGCTGGCCGGTCTATGTTCTACCGCACTTGAAGGGAAGTAGTAGTGCATTGCTGTCTTTAGTAATGCATTTAGGGCCATATATCATTTATCAATGAATAGGAAATAGCACCCGAAAATCCCAAAGTAACACTCGAAATGGAATTGGGGGGGGGGCTAGTTTTTGGTTCCTTGCGATAGCAAAAGGAACCTATGCAGTCAGCTTGGCGTGTGTGTGTGTGTATGTGTGTGTGTGCGTGTGTGTGTGTGTGTGTGTGTGACACTTGCTTCGGTACGCTGTAACTCAATAAGGGAAGGTTGGATGGAAGTTGGATTTGGTACATAGGTTTGCCATGGTGAGAAGGCGTGCCCTATTGTTTTTGGTGGAGGTCAAAGGTCATTTGGGGTCGCCAGGGGTCAAACACCGAAAACCTTTTAATCACGATATCTCAATGTAGGAAGCTTGGATAGATTTCCTATGTAGTATGTGGATGCATTATGGCAAGAAGAGAAATGGCGTCATTTTTGGTGGAGGTCAAAGGTCATCTGGGGTGACTGGAAATGTAACACTGGAACCTCTTAAACAAGATATATCTCAAGGTAGGAAGCTTGGATAGATTTCATACTAGGTATGTAGATGCTTTGTGGTGCAAAGATAAATCGTGGTATGTTTGGTGAAGGTCAAAGGTCATTTGGGATCACCAGGGGTCAAACACCGAAAACCTTTTAAGCACGATATTTCAATGTAGGAAGCTTGGATAGATTTCATACTTGGTATGTAGATGACTTTTGGTGCAAGGATGAAGCCTAGTATGTTTGGTGGAGGTCATAGGTCATTTGAGGTCACCAGACACCTTTTTGACCAATTTTGTGCCACCCCTCTACTGTATTTTAACCAGTCTCACAAAATCAGCTTACCTCATACAGTACACTGCACTCCCTTTAAAACTGTCTGTGTACAAGAGGTCAATCCTGTGAGGTTGTTTAGGTTAGTTTAAAGGGAGCTGTCTAATGGGTTTGCATTGTGTGTACATGCATGCACTGTATAAGTCAACTATTGTGAGAGCAACTGTCAACTCCCTGTTCAAAGAATGGGTAAGTAAGGACTCATGGTCAAGAGGTCAAATTTCATCACTTCATACACACACACAGTTGTTCTTCTGAGCAGTATTTGAACAATTTTTGTAGGTGGGTATGGCAAAAGACAGAGGAGTGATCATGTTACTAGCCTATGTAGCGCCTGTGTGGCTGCCGCCCATTTTGTAGGCTGCCGCCCCTCATAGCCTACATAGCGCCTCTGTGGCTGCCGCCCATTTTGTAGGCTGCCGCCCCTCAGAGCCTGCCGGCGATAGCCATAAATTCCTTTCATTGAGCCTCAAAGTTGATGAACTTAATATTCATGAGCATGAACGGCAATTGGTCTATTCCTGAGGAAGGCGGTGCTCAATGACTCGGATCTTTGCAACGCTACATTGACCACAATTTCGTTTAAACCAAAATACATTTCGTCCGTTAAAGCTTCCAATTTAGATGAAAGTCTTGATCATGGACAATCTCCTACAAACAATGACAACTGATATCAAAGAGTTCGATTAGAAGCTGACAAATAATCTTCAGTTGAAAGATATCGAACAGTCTTTCCTCGTGGCCGAGTGGTAGGTTGTTAGTAATTAGTTGAGGAGTGGCTGTACTGTGTGTATGCACACACGGTGCCAGGGAATACCAGGATGGTGTCGAGTTGCATTGACCACTGTGACTCAATGTACTGTTGCTTCATCCAATCACCTTATAGCTATGTAAATGAAGTTTACGTTGGATTTTTACGCAGAATTTGTTTCCAAAGCCTGCGGACGTTTGTTTTTTCGCAGCAATGAGCTGAATGAAAAAACTTCGTCCGCTCCGCGGGGTATCATGTTACTGGCTTGTTGTGTTGGGAGGGTTATACTGAAACATTTCCAAACAACAAGTTATTAATTGTAGACATGTGTGCTAATCACAATCATCACACCTAAAAGTACCACACACTACTCAAAATCAAATGTTGAAAGCTACAGCAAGTGCATCAAAGCATCATTTCACATTTTATGGTTTGAGCTTTTGCACAGTCCGTGCTCAAGTTTGGGGTCACCAATCGTCAGACACAGAGCTTTTTAAACACCACATCTCAAGGTAGCAAGCTTGTATAGATTCCATATTTAGTGTGTGGATGCATTATGGCCAGAAGAGCAGTACTGTCATTTTTAGAGGAGGTCGTCTGGGGTGACCGGAGGTCAGACACTGAAAACCTCTCAAACAAGATAGCTGAAGGTAGCAAGCTTGGATGGATTTCATACTTCACATGGTATTGCATTAAATCCAGCTGAAAAACCATGAGGTTTGTCGAATGTATGTAGGCGTCACCATAGTAACTGTTAAACTTAAAACTAACAAAATTTTGTTTGTATTTGTATGGTAATGCCTCAGTTTCATTACATGCAGCAAGGAACCACAGTGCCCATTAGGCTCTTGTTTTTTTTTTTTTTTTGAAAATAGCACCCGAAATTGAAAAAAGTGTCTCGGACCCTGGAGTACAGTCAATGTGGGTGCAGGAGCAACACTAGCCTAGGATACCTAGGCCTAGTTCTCACGTACACTTTGCTTCCTGAACTAGGCCTAGGCTATTGCAACACAAAGTTTTTCCCGCGTTATTACTGTGAGAGTAACATCGTCTGCGTGCGTTTCTGCAATGATTGTTGTATGTGCGTACATGATTGTAACCATAGTCTATGAACTATGTCACAATTGAACAGCAGTGCGTGCTATACAGCATACTGTACAATAGTGTGAACGTCCTAGTAACACGATTTAGAATGTTTTAAAAAACAAAACAGGATCGTTTGTATAAATCAACATTTTTGGTCTCTTTTTGGAGACTGAGTGCTAGTATCCTTAAAATGATGGGTCTTAAACATATAAATGACCAATAGAGGTCAATTACCTAGGAGTATATGGGAATTTGAGAAAGATTGAGGCCATTCAAAATTTTTAATGGTGCGGTAGCCCAATTTTGACAATGGGTATATTGCTGACCTAGGCTCTATTTCATTAAAGTTAGGAATATTCCTAAAATCAAAGTTCCTAAACTGCTGATGATTCGTCCGAAATCATTCCTTCCTTCAAATATTTAGGGATAAATCAAAAGTGACATTGTTTTTATCTGTGAATTTCCTGCCAGATCAATTAAGAACATTTCTAAATCTACCAAAGATCATTCCTAAACCTAGGAACAACTTCAGCATGAAGATAGGAATGAATTCTTCCTATGTCCAAGATAGGAATATTTCTAACTTTTATGAAATAGAGCCCTGGTATGGGAATCCCCATACTAGGTCAGCAGACTGCGGACTAGAGCAACACACGTCTGCCGGGCGGCCAGATCAAAGGTAGTTCTCACGTACACTTTACTCCCTGAACTAGGTCAGCAGACTGCAGACTAGATCAAAGGTAGCCTGCATGATTCACACTGTCTATTTGTGACGTCATTTGTTTGGAACTTGGCGCTGCTTACAGTATATGTACACTGTATCCAGTATCCAGTGTACTAAAGCAGCGCAGTCGCTCTTACACCATACCGACTGTACTTGCGTGCGTGCATTGCGTGTGCGTGTTTGAATTGAACTTGGCCCCTGCGATGCACACGTACGTCGTTGTTGCCATGCAAGAGAAGAATACTGAAGGCTAGGTAGGCCTAGTTGTTCAAGAGAAGGTAAGCAACAAAGTTACAGACAGCCAAAATTCCGTGATGAGCCACAGTGCTCACAAACTCGGTCAAAGTTCTTAACCATGCGTGTATTTCAACTAAGCCTATTAGGCCTAGGGCCTACCTAGCTTGTTAGCGTTATTACAGTACTATTAATAATTTAGCGTAACCTAGGCCTAGGCCTAACATCAGTTCCACCATGCGCGTACTTAGTTATGCTTCATACTGGGACGCGTTTGGACTTTTACTACGGTGGGGACACACGTATAGTTTTACTTTTATGGCGCCAAGAACTAGTCATGCTTGACACGCGTGATCGCAGTTCACTCAAGGCCTGGGTTTTTACTTAGACTAGAGGTGGTCAAGTTTTGAGCAAGAGAAGCTTAGATAAGTGTGCATCTGATCATGTCATTGTGTGGCTTTTATGGTGGGGTTTGTTAAACCGCAGGTGAAAACTGAATTTTTAGTGTCAGGAAAAGACAGTGATTAATGTAACGGATCATTTACCTTTTCTTTCAGTGTTTACTGCCAAATTTAAAAGAAAAAAAATTGTTCTTTTGAACATCTTGACCTTTGACCTCTGACCTTTGACCTATCATGCTGAGGGTACTGGAGGCACAAATTCCAAGGACTGTGCACCCCCACACCAAGTTTGGGGTCAGTAGTTCCTTCAGTTTTGAGTGAGCGCACGGCACACTTTTGACCCCAAAATTGTCGTTTGACCTTCTGACCTCGTGACCTTTGACCTCAGAAGGTCAAGTGTAAAGATGTGTAAAGTAGGTGTCCATCAGAAAGTTATGCGAAGAAATGAGGATCGTTAAATGTTTCGTTCAGCTTTTACAGCCAGATTTAAAAATTTGCTTATTTTGACCTATCTTGACCTTTGACCTCTGACCTTTGACCTATCATGCTGATGGTATTGGAGGCACAAATTCTAGGGGCCATGCACCCCCTCACCAAGTTTGGGGTCATTAGTACCTTCAGTTTTAAGTGAGTGCGCGTCACACTTTTGACCCCAAAATTGTCGTTTGACCTTCTGACCTCGTGACCTTTGACCTCAGAAGAGCAGGTGTCAAGTTGTGCCAAGAGCGCTTCAATACGAAAGCTATGTCAAGAAATCAGGGCCATTTACTGTTGCATTCAGGTTTTATAGCCAGATTTGGAAAATTGCTTATTTTGACCTTTTTTGATGGTTGACCTTTGACCTTTGACCTATCATGCTGAGGGTATGTCAGGCACAAGTTCCAAGGACTATGCACCCACCCACCAAGTTTGGGCTCAATCTTGTTCTTAGTTTAGGAGGAGTTTGCGACACACTTTTGACCTTGTGAATGTCATTTGACCATCAGAGCCTTTGACCCAAATTTTAGGCATATTTGGTCACATGACCAGGAAACAGGACCTTCACCACTCCATTTTGCCCCACCCTTGAGTAGCGGTCATAAAGCCCAAAATTTCCCTACCATGCATTTCCTTGGTTATGGTTGCTATGGTGACTGGCAGAGGTAAACGTGTGCACTTTTCAATGGTAAACGAAGCACAATATCTCATCCCCCACATACTACGTATGTGGGGATGAGATAATTATTAGAAAAATAGTATCAGAAGTGGAGCATTTCTTGGTTTAGAACATTATATTTCTGAATTCTTGTTTACATGTAGAACTGAGGTACATTTGTGTAGTACAGTATCACTTTCAAGCCGTCTACAGGTCAGATAGTATTGTTAGATTGTATAGGGTGTCACTGCCCTACTCAAGGGTGTTTCCAACTTCTGATTGCCTTTCTTCCCATATCCCATTGCCCCTATCAGGGATTTAGGTCACTTGCCTTCCTGTCGAGGAGATTGGCCACTGAGTTCCCCATTGGGCAAATTCTGGCATCACCTTATACTAGCCACATTTATGATAGTCAAGATGCTAAAATGTGCTATTGAGTTGAGTTGCATTATTTAAAGGGAAAATGCAGTCACCCAAATCAGAATTAGTATACCCCGTCATCCTCATTTTATGAATGGCATTTTTTGATCACGTGACAATATTTTTGTTATTGAAGCGTTAAATTCATGGAGAATAACTTCTTGCTTTACCTTTTGTTTGTAATAACTATGTTCAAAACATCATCAGTGGTACTAAGAAGGCAAATACGAGGAGGTTTGTAAGAGTTTGCTGATTTTTCAAAGCAATTTTGAGGTGACTACCTATTGCCTTTAAGCCAGTTTTTACTTGAAATTAATTGCTTTTATCGTAGATATCTGTGTCCAAGCAAGTTCTTTTGAAATGTGTAAGATTTTGAAAAATGGCTTTCTTTGAAGGATATACTTTACTGTTGATTATTACATCACTTCCTGTAAAGCTAAACAAAATTGGAATGAAAACATACCTAGGTTGTCTGCCCTGATTTAAAGAGAAAATGCAGTCCCCCCAACCAGAATTAGTACACCGCATCGTCCTACACCATGAATGGCTTTTTTTGATCATGAGGCAATATTTTTGTTGTTAAATTCGTTAAAAATAACTCCGTGCTTTACCTTTTGTTTGTAATAGTTATGTTTAAAAACGTCTTCAGAAGTACTTGCAAGGCATATAAGAGGTGAATTGCAACTTTGCTGATATTTCAAAGCATTTTTGGGCAGCTGCCTATTGCCTTTAAACTACTACACTGCATGTGAGTTTTACTGTGTTACATGACATTGAAACATGGATTACACTGCAGGGGACACTGGTTTGCTTTCGTTCTGGTTTATGATTGATTACAGGAAGT
This sequence comes from Holothuria leucospilota, assembly GCA_029531755.1. Classification (NCBI taxonomy): domain Eukaryota; kingdom Metazoa; phylum Echinodermata; class Holothuroidea; order Aspidochirotida; family Holothuriidae; genus Holothuria; species Holothuria leucospilota. The sequence goes on along the minus strand of CM055964.1, from coordinate 64,602,113 downwards.
AACATCACAGTTAACGACCTAAATTAGGATTAAATTTCATACAAAATTCATGAGATATTCTTTTGCATTATTTCTGTAGGCTTGGATTCATTGTGTGCACCATTCCTGTATCTTAATTTTAACAATGAAGGTAGGTTTACCTAAGCTGTAGCTTGGACCAATATTTGAACGTTTCAGTCGCTCCTCTTACAGATAATATCATAAGAATGTAACTGCTCTTTAGAGATGAAGGATAATGTGATGAGAATTAAAAATTTTTTGAGGCAAACTTGGTAGATTGCTAGCATGTTGTACTGTGATGAATGTAACTGGCTATAGTTCTTCAGCCCATCAGTCCTATAGTGTGTTCCTGTATGACAAATGGACTATGGAAATAATGGAAAGTCATTTTCATTTCTCACTTTAAAATGAAATTTAGGACCAATAGGCTGTATGACAATAAGCAGTCTTAGGGTGTGACATGCAGATTCAATGTGCAATGACGCCTTCCTTCTGTATGCCTCCTAGCAAGTAGCAGTGTGAATATCTTGAATGTTTATCACAGATTGAAATTTTGAGCTTACTTTACAATTTTAGTTTGCACAGTTACTTGTATCATTACTAAAATACACAAAATGTGCTAAACATTAACAAATTTTATGTGCTCTGTGAATTCAAAACCAGTAATCTTGATAATAATCTCTCTAGCTCCTCACTGGCTTGGAAAAACAAGGCTCCATTGTAGCAGTAGTATTTGTCATAAGTATAGAGTGTGTCATATGTTCAAATGCCTGTATCTCCTTTTTGTGCTTTTCTTTATCAAATTACAGATAAGGATTAAATACTGCCATGAAGCTGATGAAAATTTATGATTTGTGCAAAATAATTATTTTCATTTTTGCAGCTCTGGCCTTGGCTTGCCTTTCAGCTTTTATCAAGAAGTATCTTCATAAATTCTTTCTGAGTGAAAATTCTGCCGTCATTGAAGGTCAGTGATCAAGGTGTATTACTGCTAGACAAATATTTTAACCTTTTTTTCAACTGATGTACGATATTGCCATAAATACTGTCTGCTAATAGCCTTGCATGATTACATCAGAACCACTGTTCTTATGCTGAGATAAATCCAGTGAGAGGGAACTTACTGAGCTGATCTGCCTTAGAAGATGTGTAACCACTGAAAGGAAATGTATGTGCTTTGGCTGTTTGCTGTTTAAGAATCGAGAAATAGCACAATGTGTAATACTGTGTGCTGTGGGGCAGGAGTTGCTTTCCTAAGGTGTTTGAGAAGCAGTTTAAATAAATATGGTCTTGTGTTTATTTTTGTCATCTACAGAATATCTGGCTGTATTTTCACATCTGATTGCATTCCATGACCCAGAGCTGAGCAATCACATGGGGAGTATTGGCTTTGACCCAAAGCTGTTTGCCATTACTTGGTTTCTTACAATGTTCTCCCGTAAGTAATCTTTTGCCATCTTCAAAGAGCAGAATAGCACAGTTTCCACTCTATGGCATAGAGGTGAATTTTATACTGTAGTACATGTGTTACTGACCTACATGAGGCATCGTTCTTTCTAAAAACTTGTGACAAAAATCACTTTGCTTGATTACCTCAGAGAAGTAACAAAGCGCACTGCATGGACACATGATATAAGCAGTCTTTACATTGCAATGTTTCAGGTCGCCAGCTTGGGGGAGGGGTCTGAAGAGAGGAGTGTCTTCCTCCCCTGTGAAAAAAGTTGTTGAATATTTTAGGGCCCTTAGATGCAATTTTATGCTAATTTTGTGTATTTTTTGGAGTAAATTTATTGACAAAATTTGATATTTTATGAAAAATGTCAGATCTTATGGTGGACAAATAAGGTGTTTCTACTGAAAAATTGGGGTCTGAAGCATACTTCAGCCCCAAGATGTTCAATTGGGGGCTTAAACCTGCCACCCCCTCTCCTGCATCCTAAGCCTATGAGAATGATTGCCAGATAGCCTAGAGCCATACATGATCCAGTGATTAGGTTTGAAAAGTTATCATACCCAACACCACCTTTGATCTTGTGAGTTAATTGTCTATCTTGAGTTTTTCAGAGGGATCATCATACACTGTAGTATGATATTTTAAAACAAAATCACACTTGCCTCCCGTAATGATATTTTTGTAGATATTGCAGCCATTTCAAATCTTTAAATTTGGCAGTGAATGCTTTCCATGTATGATTAAAGAAACTTTGTTTCTTTTTATAGATGTATTCCCTTTGCATAAAATATTTCATTTGTGGGATACCTTACTGATTGGCAACTCTTCATTCCCACTTTGTGTGGGAGTGGCAATCTTACACCAACTTCGTGATGGGCTTCTGAATGCAGACTTCAATGAATGTATTCTTCTTATTACAAATATGCCAGGTAATTGGTTTTAACTTTTTATGACAGAGAAAGAGGGAAAACATTTGTAAATTAACTTTGTTTGCTTAAGAGTATCCTTACTTGGATATAATTGGTTATTAAAGTGTTTACTTTTCACTTTGCCCAGATAGGATGTGGCTCACAGGCATAGTATTCATAAATACATCAGGGTTTTGCTATAGGACAGGGGTATCCCACCACCCCTACTTCTCTTTAAGGTTTTCATTTTGTCAGTTCAAAGCTTTCCCAAAGAGCACCATTTTACAACTTAGCAACCTTACATAAACAAAACTTAGACTCTTCCACACAAGGCACAGTCTACATCTACAACAAAATCAAACAGAACCATAAGGTTCATGTCTGTTTTGGGTGTCAGGAGTTTCAGAACATATTTTGTAGAGAAATGAGAATTACCAAAGAAATATTTGAGACTGGTAAAGTTTGTTTATTCTCTGTGATGTCTATTTATATCATAGAAGGAAAAGATAAACAATCTTAGTGTTAAATGTTTGCTTCAAAATAACTGTCAAATCATGATGTTGTTAGTGGGTGTCCAGACAATACCCTCCCTAGGCAGTTCTCACCTGATACAATTCTGACTTTTCTAATTGGGGAAGTTGTCCAGGGTGCAGTTGTCAAGGGCAGGAATTGCCAGAGTGGGAATGGTTTTGGGTGGAAACTGTCTAGGGACGGGATGGCTGTCTGTAAGAAAGTTTTCCAGGGGGATAATGTCTAGGGGAGGGGGAAATCTAGCAGGAGTTGCCCAGTCACACTTAAACAGGATTCAAACATTCATGAGAAAACTACCCTGCAGAGCGGACTCTGTTTGCTCAGCTCTTCAGCTTCCCAAACCACCATTCACCCAAGCGAAGAGGACTGTGTCCAATTTTAGATGCAAACTTTATTACCATAACATGACTTACTCATGTACTCTCTCATCATTGTTGGGTGTCCAGTTTGGGGCAGGTGTCAGGGATACGACTGAACAAAAAATATGCACAGTACACATACAGACTAACTACGTACAGTAGGCAGTGAGAAAACCGGATAGTCGTTTGTGTGTTAATGAAGTTCCAAGTTTCCAAGTCTTTACTTTATGGGATATTTTAAGAAAAAGATTGGTTAACTTTGATAAAATGCTGAAAGCAAAGAGATTGTATTAAGTAAGGTGGATGCAGAAGACACCCCACCCACCCCTATTGCTCTAAGCCTATCTGCAGAAATTGTGAAAGTTAAACAGTTTGACCCAATACTCATTCCGTTACAGTGGAATGGGCTTTTATACCTCATCTTATATTTTTCTCAGTTCAATCAATTGTATAGTTTAATTCTGAAAAAGTAACAGGAAAGTCAAGAATAAAAAAAAAATATTATGCAGTAAGCTTGTTTAAGGTGAAACTTGCATATTATCTTTAATAGAGATAAACATTGAGGACTGTGTCAAGGAGTCTATTAGGATTTTCTGTCATACGCCAAAGAGTGCCACCTACAGGCAACATGCAAGACCCCCTGTCAAGAAAGAAGAATCGTCAGTTTTTGCTTTAAAACCTATTTCATACTACACTGTTGAGGTTAATGAGCTTCCAAGATCAGAATTGGTGAGTACTGTACATAAAAGTTTGTCAGGACTTTCTTGGCACTTGTGATATCCTTCAGCTAGACAGATATGCTACATGCATACAATGTAAGGGTTGGTGAGGTACTGCAATTAAAGTCACATGTCAAGTTGTATTAAAAACAGAAGTAATATTTTATGATGTTTATTTAATTTTTAGCTAATATAATTTGTTATTTTTTGTATCAGCCCATAAACTTGATTGATTAACCATACAATGCTTTTGGCATGGTGCTTTCAGCCCAATTTGGCAGACATGTATTTCTATACCAGTAGACTGCACAACTAAAACTTTTTGAGAAAGAATATTTTCATTTTCATACACTTCAATGTAGTATGAACCCATCTATTTATTTGAAGAATATTTTTGATAGTTTTGTCAACTTGGGAATTGAACCCAAGTTAATGTTTTGTACTCCCCGCTCCCTGCACCCCACTTCCTTCTCCCCCTCTCACCTATCTGGAGCTTTCTGGATCTGCCACAAGCTTAGTCTTTGCTCATATGATCAACAAAATTATGATTCTTGGTCATTGTGATAGCTGCCATTCTTGAAATTCCTTATATTTGCATCACTCATAAACTGAATGACTTTATAAACTTTTCATCTTTTCGACAGTCTCGAGAACCACTCAGCTTGGAAGAATTGAAATCGGAGCGTTGCCCTCGCATTTCAGCAGAGGACCTTTTAGAGCTGTGTGGTTTGAAGGGAATAGAGAATTCTAAGAGTCCAACAAAGAAGAGCAAGTCCAGCAAACCAATTATTCTCATCATTGACATCAGGAACAGTGAAGAGTATCCTTTCATTTATATAATCTGCCCCCACCCCAGGAATGCTCTCATCTTTCAAGATGGTATCCCTGGCATACTGTAGGTATAGTAAGTATGTGGGGGTTTTAGCCCCCTAGTCAAAAATGTGGGAGGCTGAAGAGTGCTCATTTCCTCTGAGAAATATATCAAACTTTTACAACAAAATGTCAAACATTTTCAATAAGTATCCATCAAAACTACTTAAAGTGTCATATGAATTTGCATCCTAGGGGGAAGGTTTGGGCAAGGTGACATTTTGAATGTTTGAGGTCAAGTTTTAAAAAGTGAAGGGGAAGGGTGAGGCTTGGGTGAAGTGGGGGATGGACAAATGGTAAATAGCAGTTTAGATCTCATAGGTCTGTAGAACAAATTTAATTTGAGAGTATGCCTTCAAACATGTACATTTTGTCACAATGTCATCAATTATTCAAAAAAATTTACGTTTTTCCTTAATGCAAATTGTTAGTTTTAACAGAGGTCATATTCCCTTGAGTGTTAACATGCCATTCAACCAAGCTTTTGCCCCAGAAGGAGACTTGGTAGCCTGCCCGGCTGTAACACAACTAAACAACCACAAAGGCAGGGTGATAGTGGTCGTCGGTAACCGTGGTACCAATGCTCCAAATGTAAGTCTATCAAAATACATATTGCTGAATATTGTTTCTTTTCATAGATTTTCTTAAGTGGACATTACAGTCATACATAGACATAGGAGTCACAGGACGAGGGATGGTGGCCTCTTTTCCTGACCCTTGAGGTTCAGGTAAAATTGATTATTGGGGCAGATGTTTGGAAAAAAATTGAGGAATATCTCATGCAAGAGCTTTATATTTATTAGTCACAGCTTGTGTTTCTGGTTTATTTTACTTGCAGTTTGCTGCTCAGTTAACCATGCTTGGATATGAGAAAGTTTGCACCATGCATGGAGGTATTGAATGTCTCAAGTCAACTGGAATTCTTACAGTATCATCTCCAGACCTGTAAATACTGTGCCATCTCAAGACTTGAAACATTTGGATACTTGCAGTATCTTCTCCAGGCCTGTAAATACTTTGCCATCTCAAGACTTGTAATATTTGGATACTTACAGTATCATCTCCAGCTATGCCATCAAGACTTGTAACATTTGGATAGTTGCAGTATCATCTGCTTACGATTATGTGCAGTATCCTTTTTAGCCCTTAATCATTGGAATACTTATAGTATCTTCTCTTGACCTGTAACACTGGAATACTTACGATACCATTTGCAGACTTGTAACATTGTAAAACAGTACCATCTCCAAACCTACGGCTTCAAAATACAGATGGTATCAACTGCAGGTCTGTTACTTAGGAGTTCTTAGGGCAATGGTATCTTCTGCACACTTGTAACTTGGATATACAGCATTTTCTTTAGACCTGTAATAGTGGAATACCTAGAGTATCATCTGCAAACCTGAAATGTTGGAATGCCTACAGTATCCCCTCTAAACCTGTAAAAACAAGATACTTACTTATCATCTACAAGTCTATAACTATGGAGTTCTCAGTGTATCTTCAGAAGAAGTGTAACATGGATATGCAGTATTATCTTCAGACCTGTAACACTGGAATACCTAGAGTATCATCTACAGACCTGAAATGTTGGAATGCTTACAGTATCATCTCTAAACCTGTAACAACAGCTTACTTACGTATCATATACAAGTCTATAATTATGGAGTTCTCAGTGTATCTTCAGAAGAAGCACATGGATATGCAGTATCATCTTCAGACCTGTAACACTGGAATACCTAGAGTATCATCTACAGACCTGAAATGTTGGAATGCTTACAGTATCATCTCTAAACCTGTAACAACAGGATACTTACGTATCATCAACAGCTCAATAACTATGGAGTTCACAGTGTATCTTCAGAAAAAGTGGAACATGGGTTTATAGTATCATCTTCAGACCTGTAATTGTGGAATACCTAGAGTATCATCAGCCCTCTGCAGATCTGTAACTTTGGAAGACTCACAATATCATTTCACTACCTGTAAAAACAAGAAACTTAGTTTCATCCGCAATCCCATAACATTGGAATACTTACAGCATCTTCTCTAAACCTGTTACAAGAGGATGCTTTACATTTTTATCTCGAGACCTATATTAAACAATGGAATATTTACATCATCATTTTCAGACCTAGCATAAGCGTTGGACTACATACTGTAATCTTCACACCTGTAACACTGTAAATTAGCCATACAGGCTCAAGAACTGGAGATTGAGTAGAGGGCAGACTGTTTAATTACAGACTATGTTATTTTTTATGCAAATGTCTGAAAAAGAATATTCTTGGTTAAATGCTTTGTATTCCTCAGGATCAGAACGTTCCCAAACAGACACTGAATTTGGACTTTGCTTGTGTTTTTAAATGACAAATGCTTAATAGTAGGTGAAGTTTAAAAGGCACAGCAGAAGAGAAGAGTGCGTTAAATTCCGTTTTAACAAGTAGGGATCCGGGTTGGAATTACGTATTTTCTAGGTGAGCTGTTCTTGGAATTTCCTCTAAAAATTTACCCAAAATCAATAAGTATTAAAGAATCATGGTAGGACTTTTGAAGGACGATTTTCAAAGGATTCCTTTTTCTAGATTTATGCAAGTGTGTCATCTTATGTCCATCCTCAGCAAATTCATGGATGAATTTTGGGCACAAAGTGAGAACTGGAAATGGTAAGGCCAAATGATTCTCATTTGGCAAAAATATGTCAGGGCACCAAGGCCAAAGTAAGTGTGTAATTAAGGACAAATTAGGGAACCAAACACTATGTAATACAGGAGAGCATCAAAGCCATTATGACCATTGTTTGAACTTGTTAAGTTGTGACGTGCATCAAAGTGATCTGGAGTGGCATTTTGACCATGGCCTGCAGTGCCTACAGTTATTTCAAGCACTGTCAATTTAATGAGTAGGAAAGGACATGTTTAGCTATAATTGCGCTGGGTGTCAGTTCTTTAGCTTTGGACAAGTGCACTTGCCTGCAAACTCTGTAAGGGGCAAATGCTGTTCATGGATGGGACTTAAAGTCATACGACAATGAAATGTGTCACTTATTTATGAAAGTCTGGTTAACATAAGTATGAAATTTTGTTGTTCTTAAACATTATAAAAGATACTTGGAAGACAAAATAAGATGGTGATTGTTTTACATTTATGCTGGTGATTTAAAATGAGTTTTGTGTGGCTGCCAGTTGTTTTTGAACCACTGGAACATTTAATCTAAAGCTTTACAGATCAATGTTGCATGCAATGTGTTTGTCTAGATATGACATTTCCAACTTTTCTTAAGTCAGGCAGCTAAGCTTTCAGCAGGTGGATGCAGATACTCTGAACAAGAGTGCCTGATTTTCCAGCAAGCAGGTGGACAGGTGATACATGTTGCCTTTTTAGTCAGGGTTATCCCTGCTCTGTTGGACTGTGTATCATTTGAGATTGTCATTAGCTAGTCTGGGAAGTGAAGAGCCCAAATTATGTCAGCCCTAGCCAGAGTTACTCTGACTAAGGACCAGTCAACTTCCCCCCATCCCTGGCACTAGATAATTCCTTTTGGATAATCTCCTCTGGGACAATTTGTCCCCTGCATTACCTACCCTGACAATTCCCACCTGGACAAGTCTTTATCCCCTTCCTGGAAAATTTCACCTATGACAATTACCCCCCCCCCCCATCCCGACAACTCACCCCACCAGAACATTTGGAATTGTCTAGGGGACATTGTCAGGGTATGATTTGTCCCAGGGGAATTTTTCAGGTGAGAATTGTTCGAGGGAGGAGTGAGTTGTCCAGGAACCACTCTGACTACCCATGTCCAAACTTTGAAACTTGGATAGTCACCACTTTCTCCAGAAACTAATCCCAAGTTTTATATTAAGGATGTTTTTTCATTTACAAGAAAATCAGGGTATAATTTGCCATTTCTGTGTGAACTTATGAATGTGAGCAAGATATACAGGGTTGCTTGCATTATAACTGGTGAAAGGTTTTGCAATTTTTAAAGTCAATTCATGTTTAAGAGTTGGGGTGGGTGGCACTCTCTTTTCAGGAGGTACGGGTGACCCCAGTGACCACCCCAAGTCACTCGCCTGGGATGATTTTAGATACCTTTGCCAAGGCGAGCCAACTTGCTTCTCTTCATCACATTGACCCCTTAACACCTAGTAGGCTGTTATAAAGCAGTAGCCGCCTAGTCGAGCTCTAGAAGGCCTGAAGTTTGTGACTATATAATTTTTCTGAGTTCCAACAAGTCTGCAAAATTGTTATGGTATCATCGATCATGACCGTTCTAATTTTTGAAGGGAATCAGGCTGTATAACACATTGTCACTGCAGTTGACAGTCCTGCGTCAAACTCATTTTGTTTCCTATATAGGGAACTTTGCAACCCAAACATAATGTATTCAAATACGATCTACTGTACTCACTTAGGAAATGGCACTCCGAAAAAAATTCTCACTACATTTCGGCGTCTAACATACATGGGTCTTTTGGATTAGGAAGGGGGTTTGGTATTCTAGATAGGATAAGGAACCCCTCCCCAGTGGGAAAGTCCACCCCACTCTCACCCCCCCACTCTCACCCCCACTCTCACCGGATCCACCGCCATAGATGCAGCTTCGATGTTATAATGTGAAGGCTCCCCCTTATGGCATACATGGAAATAGTTATGTGTTTCATTTTAAGGGTTACAATTTTGTAAATACCCAGAACCTCCGGGGTTTCTCCCTGGAATACCACCAGGCATTTTCCCTTGACCACAAAAGAGGCACTTGTGGCAGTCCTCGGACCCCAACACCTACAGTATAGGGGAGCGCTTCGCGTCACCATGACGTCTCCAGGCCGCTCAGCCATTCATGTTGGTGTGCCCCCGGAGACAGTAGCGTAGCTAGGGGACAAGGGGGCAAGTTGCCCCGAGCGCCACCTCTAGGGGGGCGCAAAATCGCGATCACTTAAAAAAATGTTGGAACTACCATTTGCCATGAGCATGATATTAATATCGCAATTTCATCATTTAACAAAATGTTTAGGCCTATTGCTAGTGTGTCCCCTTTTTATATGCAGTGAATAGACCTTGGAAGTGCCATTTCCAGCGATCTGGGAAGCATTTTGAGCCCAAATTTTCTTGCGCTCCACGCCAACCCATGGTGGCGCAGAGCGCAGTGGCGTAGCCAGGATTTTTTTAGTAGGGGGGCTGGGGGGGGGCTTGACCATTTCATGGGAGGGCGCCTTGTTACTATCTAAGCGAAGCGCCACCATGAGTTGGCGCGGAGCGTACCAAGAAAATTTGAGATTTTAATACATCCCAGATCGCCGGAAATGGCACTTGCCAGGCTTGATAGCAGCCATCAAGATGTGCAGTTTTGGTGAAAAAACGTAAAGTTTCATTTTATTTTATTCTCACGAGGTAGCGGTGGGCTAGGTTCCTGCACATACTGATACTCGCTGTCAGTGACAAAAGCCACGCACCTAGGCCTAGACTATGGTGGGTACTTTAATAGCCTATGATAACCATTGCATTCGGCGTAAATTGTGAAGTTCACATACCATTGGTCTCTTTGTAATTCACAGCAGGGGTGGTGCTAGGATTTGCCCGTCGCGGGGCCAGCGACCCCAAGTGACGACATCCCCGATTTTTTTGAGGGGTTGGTGAGGGGGATTTGAAGAAAATCTGTGTACTATACCATGCCATACTGATATATTGCATAAAATTTGTATATACTAGAAAAGCAGAGGCACTGATTTCATGTTTCTCCCGGAATCTAACTTCGTTTCCCTTTTCGTTTCGTTTCGTTTCGTTTATTTGTTTTATCACTTCACGCATACATACAAAAATACATGATGAATGGTAATAGAGACATATGTACATGAGGTGAAGGGAAGTACACGAAAAACCCTGCTGGGCTTGAAGATATGAACTCCCAAGAAATGCAAATCAATAGCAGATGCAATAGCAGAATAATTTCAGAATAACTTCTGAAATTGCAAAGCGCGCGAAGCGCGCGAAAATTTTTTGGGTAAGCTTACATTAGAAAAGTCTGTAGGCCTACTTATTTCAAGCTTATATAGGTCAATTGTCCGAGCAGTTGGGCCTTATCTTGCATAACGTATATTGTACTTCCCTTCTAGAATCACTAGCCGTACCGCACGACAGTCACAAAAGAACATTAACTATAGGTTTAGCGAGAGGAGATGAAATTTCCGACATTTACATAAATCCATGTATTCTACTTATTAAGTTACCTGAAAAGGAGGAAAGGGTTTGTACTAAATTTAGCTATAAGTAACGGAACTGAGGAAGAGCGTGCAGAGCGTACCGAAAATTTTGGGTATTGCAGAAACGATTCTTTTGAAAACCAAAATAGTAAATGGACCATGGGTAGCGACAGAATTTTCCCCACAGGGGCTGGGTCATGCCAGTGACCCCAAGTTCCGACAGCCCCTTTATTGAGGGGTGGTGAGAAGGGGATATGAAAGAACCGAACTATCCATATCGCGTACATGTCCGTTAGGGAAATGTTACATACCTCCCCTGGCTTTGATAGGAAAGCCCGGGTAATCCACCTTGCTTCCTTTCAAGCGTGCTAATTGATTTGCTTGCTTAGCCGGCCACTTGGCTGCTCAAGTTTCTATGCTTAACGCTATTAATAGCATGCAATGCCAATTTAACAATGACTGCAGTCAGATCTGGTGTTAGTGGTCGCCCTGTCCTTCTCCACTGAAGAAGTCAAGTGAATAATCGGCTAATTAGCCATGCCCAAGATTGTTGATCACAGAGATGTTCAGTGATTGACATGGAGAGGTTGGTCTTCAGATGTTCACCTTATGCCAACGCCATTGCAGCCTGCATATCATTACTTAATACTTTAACAGCCGAGTTGTGCACTGATAGTGTTCTTTTGAATCTGAATTTTGACACTGCAAAGCGCGCGAATCGCGTGAAAATTTTTGGTAGGCTTACACAAAACCCATATGAAATCATTGAGTACAAAGACAAAAAAATAAAAACGGTAGGGTTGTAGACCGTATCGGAGAAAACATACATTGTGTCGACACCACCTGGACTACCTGATGAAATAGCCAAACTTTCCTCTGTGAGTCGCTCACCAACTGACCCTACCGCATGACACACACTAGAGAACAGCAACCAGGGCCGTCGCGACCGGGGGGGTGTGGGGGGGGGTGTCTCACCCCCCCAAAGTTCGTCAGAGCGACGATAGTCGGAAAATCTGAAATTCCAGTTGGAATTTCTGATATCTCAGTCTAGCACATTTTTCCGACTGAGCCTGTGTCAACTTTGTATATATTTTCCAACTAGACCAAGTGAGAATAATACCAAACGTTATTTTCCTCACGTAAAATCAAACCAAAGCTGTCCTTTTTTCGCAAATTCTTCTCAAACTCTCAAAATTTTAGCGCGCTCCGCGCGCCTTAAACCTAACCTCAGTGTTGTTCTTATTATCAATATCTTCCGATAGCAACTTTCGGAGAAGCACAACAGCAGAAGTTGAAAGCTGTTTACAAATTACCAGGTAAAAGACTGGCCTTTTGGGTGGCATATTGGTTTGTTGGGCAACTGAAAGTATCTTGATGCAGATTCTGAATGCAGGTTTTATTATGGAAATCTAACTTAATGGAAATTTGGGCGCGCTTCGCGCGCATGCGTCACGATTTACAATCAGTCTCATGGACATTATTAAAGTAATTATACCAGACACAGTTCTGTGGGAGCTAGGGCGCTTTAGCCCCCCTCCCCAAATTTTTCCGAGCCCCACAAAATTGCGCAAAATTTCATATAGACTAATATTAGTGAAGACATAGATATACTCAGAGAATATTCCAAACGTTTATTTATCAGGCCCGTAGCCACTAAGTTCTGTAACGATTCTTTCTATAACTTCAAAAAATTTTCGCGCGCTACTCGCGCTTTCATCTATAGTTCTATCTAGTGGTAACGCCCCGTTTCAAGCGTATTGGATTTCAACGTTTCCACAAATGTTGTTCTTCCGTGTAGGCGTGATTCTAGAGAAACACATCGTTGCGAAGTTCTTTCCTCTTTTTCCTAACTTTTGGAAGATTCTTTCTTCAGCCTCGCCATCGTGGCAAACATATTTTGTAAGAAAAAGATCTTTCAGTTTCGTAGCAGATCCTTAATGGGTAAGATAAAGAATGTAATCCCCGACGACGACCATGCAGTCACCCGAACAAATTTCTTGGTTTTTGTCCAGATTCTTCAGTAAAAGCCCAAACTTTTTCAACTTTCCTTAATGAAAATTCAATATAACCCCAAATTTTTCGGCGCGCTTCGCGCGCCTTATATTTTGAGTTCAGTAACCCATTGCATCTGTCGGGACTTAGAGTAGCTGGCCCCCAGTCAGGGCGCTACCCCCCCCCCCCATGTCGGCAAATCAAAGCACCACCCCTGGCTCAGCTTGCGTGCAGGTTTTTCATTTTGGCATTGAAGTATACCCCAAATTTCGGCGCGCTTCGCGCGCAATCCTCACAATCCACGTTGTATCACTTGTGAACATTATAAGCACAACGTACCAGTGAACTTTTATAGCATAAACTAGGTGTACATTCTGAAAACTTGCTTGTTAGTCCTAAACCTCTTTTGCTATACCTACCTGGGAGGTCTAGTATCATTTTTCTGCACCTATACTCTCCCTCCCGCCCATTTCCCATTGCTGGAAGCTGTTCTTCTGGATTTTCGTTTAAAATTAGTAAAAATACGATAGATGTAAAGTGCTTGGCGTCATACTCTATATTATTATTTAGATGCCAGGTAGTAAGCATTATGTCATTGCCCCATTTTTTATAATTGATCTAGAGCTTCCAGGAGGCCTATACAGGTATATGCTAGCATTAGATGCCAGAATAGAAGGCATTAAAGTAGTCAAAGGGGGGGGGGGGTGCAGGATGTTTGTTCACAACGTATTCTTCTCTTAGACAACATACTTTCTACTTTCACCTAACCAAATCTTAGTATTCACTAAATTATGGACATTTTCCAGCCATATATGATCAGTTTCAAAAGTATCCCAAGATAGCACCATTTTGCATCTAAGCAACCTTACCTTAGCAAAAATTTCTCAAAGGGGAGGGGGACACCCCCTCCCCTTAGGCCCCTCCCCCAGGACGGCATCTTTATTTAGTGACAAAGGAAGGATCCCCACTGCTGTATGTAAAAGCAGGGCGCATAAAAATGGTGCGATTTACGCGCCACCATTCAGTTGGAAAAAATATCCATCCAGTCGGAATTTGGGACCTTCACACCCCCCCAAACATATGACCCTAGCTACGGCCCTGACAGCAACTAGGCTTTGCGATATGGGATGCAATTGACGACATCTATAACCTGTGTACTGTGCCTACATTTTTCTTGGTAAGGTTGGCAGGACTTATACTATCTAGCTATGTGGAATGGAACTATTGAAGAAACTGGAGTGAATCTAAAGCGGGCGTAGCGCGCCAAAAATTTTGGGTTCTGATTAAAGAAATTGTCCTCTTGGAGCCACCCTGGCGCCACCCCTGCCTCACTGCAGAGTCTGGAGTATAGAATTTAAATGTCCAATTTTCCGCCCGACTGAGACAAAATATCTGCCCGATTTAGTCAGGTTTCTGACATTTGGGGGCGGCTGCCCCCCCCCCCCGGCCCGTACGGCCATGCCTGGACTACCAGATGAAATAGCCAAACTTTGCTCCGTGAGTAGCTCAGCAACCGACCGTACCGTATGACACACACAAGATAACAGCAACTATAGGCTTTGCGATCTTGGGATGATATTTACTATCATCTCTATATAAACTGTGTACTCTACCTACCGTGTAACTTGTAAAGTGAACAGGACTCATGCTATCTAGCTATGTGGATTGGAACTTACAATATATTGGAGAAACAAGAGTAATTCACAGCGCGCGAAGCGCGCCGAAAATTTTGGGTCATTTATAAGAGAAATTGCCCTCTTCAGAGCAAAAAAAAATAGGTATATCGTATATCATTATCAAGTTGAGTAGTGAGTTGAGTGAATTTTTTTTTGGCCCAGATCGCCAGTGGGGGCGACTGGGGGAGGGGGGCGACAAGCTTTCATGGGGGCTGCCCCCCCACGCCCTCCCCTGGCTACGCCACTGGCAGAGCGCTGAGAGTCTGTCTATGGGCCTCGCTCCCCCTCCCTTGACAAATTCCTGGCTACGCCTTTGTCAACACTGTGTGAAGTAGCATCTTAACTCTTTTCTGGGAGTAAACTATTTCCCATGAAAAAGTTGGGCCCCCTAAAAAATTTGGCCCCCCGAATTTTTTTCTTCGGACGCCCATGGATATTTGTTCTATTTAAAGGTCAAATGCAGTCGCCCAAAATTATTTTGAAACAATAGCTAAATGTCACAAATTTCTTCTTATTTCTCTTTCTAGTATCTTTCATAATATTTTAGGACATAAATATTGCATATTCAAGGTAAACCCAGCAGTTGCTCCTTGTAAATTTTACAATTGAGTGAGAAAAATACTGTCACATGATTGTCAAGATCCATTCAGGAAATAGGATAGTCTACTATACAATTCTTTATTGGGGTGACTGCATTCTCCCTTTAAGATCTTGAGTTGTGTAAGTATTAGATTACCCCCTGAAGATGGGGGAGGGCGCCAATTTTGTTTCTTGCCCCGGACGCCACAAACCCTAGCTACGACACTGTCCGGAGAAGTTGTGCCCCCCAGTTTCAAGTTCCCGTCCACTTCGAAAAGTCTGGCAACGGCATTCCTAGCTACGGCCCTGTCGGAACATTTACGTTGGCCGAAATCCTACTTTCAGTTTTATAAGTTACCATTTAGAAAAGAAAAGAAGTACCAAGATGTTTGCTAGGAATTCAATTACTTCCATTGCAGAAAATGTTTCTTCTTTAGGAGGGAAACTGCATCTCAGTAGCATGTAACGCTTGGAAGATACTAAATATTCAAAGAAATGTTTTTTTCCCTCGAGATACAGTGCATTATGTGATATGTGGGATGCCATCACAGAACATTGATTAGATTATAGCTTTGTATTTCTCTGTGACATTGACAACGCTGTGAGGAAGATTTAACAACGTTTTGCTATCCCCTGTATTTAGTATAGTGTATAATTTTATGCTAGATCTACATGGAGAGATATTCAAAGATTCCAACAGCATCAAAATTAAAGGACCGTGACAAACTCGACAATCATTTGTAAGGAAAATCAAAAGAAATCTGAGGCAATGTGCCCACTTTACATTAAATTCTGTGAACTCGATGAGAACTGCATTTTTAAAAAAGCATAGCCTAACTAATCTTTAAAATGAGATAGCCCATCTGGAGTTAGAAATACAGAAGCCTATTGCTACAGGGTTTAGAGGACATGAACTGTTATTTATTTTTCTGGTTCAACATTTCTTCTGCAAATGTTAAACCAAGTGACTATGAAATTTTTCAAACCGTCTTGAGCACGTTATATTATATGACCTTTGGTCCCGTACGTGGAACAGTTTTCGGGGTTGAACTTCCAGTGAACTTTGAAACGTGTGGCTGGAAATTAGGATGCGCAGACGCACACCTGCATTGATAGGCGGCTTTCCACGTGACATATTTTGCAATAAATCATCACGGTTTCCGTCTACGTACAAGGTTCAAAAGGCCGTCACGGTGCACGTGGCCGGCAGAATAAGATGTCCTTAGCCTAATTTTATCGCACACTAGTATAGGGGAATTAACAGGCGTGTAGCCAGGAATTTGCCTTGAAGGGGACGAAGCCTGTAGGCAAACTATAACTGCGTAGCGCCAGCATAGGTTGGCCCGAAGTTTACAAAAAATTTTGGCCAAAAAGCTAGGAAATGGCATTTCCCAAGCATTGTAATTAGGGCAGCTAAGTTGCATCTAAACATTTTTCAGTGTAATATTTGATCAAAAAAATCATTAAAAGGTACAAAAATATGGTCAAAGAGGGGGCGGCTGCCAACCGCTTCGTCCCCTCCTTGGATACGCGCCTGGGAATTGATCAGCCTAGTTTAATACATAAATGATGGGGGCATGGCCGGTACAGGCCGGGCTGGGGACGGCCGCTCCCTGAGAAAAAGTCCCGTACGGCGGCCGCGGCATGGGGAGGGGCGGATAATAGGCTAGTCAATCACCTTGGCTGTGCATGCACTGCGTGCATCTGTTACAAAGCACTGGACATGTGCGATCCCTTACTCAAAATCCATATATGGCCCAGATATGGGATTTCATATCTGGCCCATATATGGGCCAGATGTGGAATTCATATCTAGCTTGTACAAGAATTGGGCAGATATAACTTGATATAATATAAAGGCCATATATGGCCATATATGGCCATATATGGCCTAGGTAAAGTTTCACTTTTATATGGCCCAGATATGCCCCATATATGGCTACTCCATTTCTGGCCCATATATGGAAAATCCATATATGCCACATATAAAGAGACTTATATCTGGCCCATATCTGGCCCATATATGGAAATTTATATCTGGCCCATATCTGCACCAGATATGGAATTTATATCAGATCGGGTAAAAACCATATATGGCCAGATAAAGTTCTATCTGGATCAAGCCTTTATATGGCACAGATCTGCTCTAGTTATGAATCATAGTTAGGACTTACAGTCCACACTCCTCATGGAGACTTTGAACACCAGAAAACAATGTTTAAGTGCTCCATGAATTAGAATTTAATGTAAGTATTAGGTTGAATTGACTTAAGTACATAAATTCAACTTATTTCATAACAGTGAACAGAAAAATGCCTTGAAATTTCCTATTTTATGTAATCACAGTGATATGGGCTTCTTATTTTAAACTTAATTACGTATTTGACTCTAAATTTTGTTTACTGCGTGGTGCATATTTTACTTTCAACTTCCTAAATCATGAAAAATGTAGGTTTAGATACAAGCTCCGCCCAAATATGCAAATTATTTGCCTAAGTTCACTTAGTACACTGCGGTATTAACAGAAGTGTAGCCACTAAATAACTGCAATGTCTGGGAAGGTGATGCTGTATCCAAAACATGTCTTAGTTTGTAACAAGCATAATCCAAGAATCAAATCAAATAAATAATAAAACAAACTAACAAAATGCTCATTTGCATATCTAGCATATCAAGTTATATCTGGCTTTATATGGCCATATCAAACTTAATATGCATATCTGGGTAATGTTTTAATCAAGTTATATCTGGCTTTATATGGCCATATCAAACTTTATATGCATATCTGGATCACCATTTTATCAAGTTATATCTGGCTTTATATGGCCATATCAAACTTTATATACATATCTGGATCACGATTATATCAAGTTATATCTGGCTTTATATGGCCATATCAAACTTTATATATAGATATCTGGATCACGGTTATATCAAGTTATATCTGGCTTTATATAGCCATATCAAACTTAATATGCATATCTGGGTTATGTTTTAATCAAGTTATATCTGGCTTTATATGGCCATATCAAACTTTATATACATATCTGGATCACCATTTTATCAAGTTATATCTGGCTTTATATGGCCATATCAAACTTTATATACATATCTGGATCACGATTATATCAAGTTATATCTGGCTTTATATGGCCATATCAAACTTTATATACATATCTGGATCACGATTATATCAAGTTATATCTGGCTTTATATGGCCATATCAAACTTAATATACATATCTGGATCACAGTTTTATCAAGTTATATCTGGCTTTATATGGCCATATCAAACTTTATATACATATCAGGATCACGATTATATCAAGTTATATCTGGCTTTATATGGCCATATCAAACTTAATATGCATATCTGGGTTATGTTTTAATCAAGTTATATCTGGCTTTATATGGCCATATCAAACTTTATATGCATATCAGAATATCACGATTATATCAAGTTATATCTGGCTTTATATGGCCATATCAAACTTAATATGCATATCTGGGTCATGTTTTAATCAAGTTATATCTGGCCTTATATGGCCATATCAAACTTTATATACATATCTGGATCACCATTTTATCAAGTTATATCTGGCTTTATATGGCCATATCAAACTTTATATACCTATCTGGATCACAGTTTTATCAAGTTATATCTGGCTTTATATGGCCATATCAAACTTTATATACATATCTGGATCACGATTATATCAAGTTATATCTGGCTTTATATGGTCATATCAAACTTTATATGCATATCTGGGTTGTGTTTTAATCAAGTTGTATATGGCTTTATATGGCCATATAAAGTCTTTAATCAACCAGATATTTCCAGATATAAAGCCAGATATGGATTTTGAGTAAGGGATGCAAAGCATTCCTATATGTACACTAAATTTCTGTCTTCATTTCTTGGCATTTCAGTTTTAAGAAAACTGATAACATTTGCATGCATGGGCGGTGTGTCAAACGGATCATGTACTGAACCAATTAAGCCCGTAGCCAAGGCCGGGGGAGCAGCGGCACCCCCTTGAAAACTTTCTGCTCGCTTCTCGAAAATTAAGAATTACCGCGTCTATTGCCTAAATGCATTTTAGTAATGTGTATCTCCTCGGAACTCGGAAGAGTCCCCCCCCCCCCCCTTTCCTTCAGTCCGTAGCTTTTCTGGCTACGAGCCTGATGTCACGGGTGTCCTCATACAGCTGTGCGCATTGCTGGTTACGTATAGATATAATTGTGGTTTAGATCAACAAATGCTTATAGCTTATACTAAAATGCATACCATCCAACCCTCGAACAGTGAGTTCCTCGATCAGCGATATCGCTCTTAATTGTGTAAAGTGTAGGCCTTCATGTATCTGATCTTTGACCTGATTCAGGTGAATGATATCTTTCAAAGTACATAAGCCCCTCGATCGACGTGTCTGACCTACCGTCTTTTTGTCAGCTAGAGCTGTACGTTGCACAGGCATACATGAGCTAAACGTTTGTAATTGTTAGTGTACTGCAGACTGTAACACAGTGAACCGTGTAACCCAGCTTCTTTATGTCGATCTACAGTATAGCATTCGATACTTAACTATTATCATGGCGTCACCTCTAATCACGATTTTGAAAATACTTAATTACTATACGGATGCAATACTTCTTGCGTTGGGAAGTTTTTCAGTATTTATTTTGGTTAGATATTCTGTTGTGCAAGTGATGTTACAGCATCTGTCAGTGTTAGTTCCTATTAGTATGGGTTTAGCGATCTTTGCTTTGCTCTTCTTCTGGTGGTACCGCTACTATATAAGAGGCGGAAATCGACGATGTACCAGCCATATATCCCTGAAAGGAAAAACCGTTATAATCACAGGTAGGTTTAGGCCTACAAAGTTAAACAGACTTTATAGGCCTCTCTAAACTGACCCATACAGGTAAGTCATGCCTGGACACCCTCAGCAAACTGGCCCTTGGGAGCGCCGAACGATCACTGCTCACTGGCAGTACGTACGCCGACATCTCAGAGGGCTTCGGTACAAATTTTGGCAGTCATTGACAAAACTCTGAACTCAGACTACATGATCAGAAATTTTATAGTGTCTGTTTTTCGGAGGAGGTGAGTACCGTGGGTGTATAATTGTTGCGGTGATACACCTGAATCTGAGAGACCAACGTGATTTGATGTCTGAAAGTGGAGGGGGAAAAACCGGGTAAGGCTGGCTAGGCTGTCTGCCAAACTCCCCCTCACGGGCGGAGCGAAGTTTTTTTCTTTGAGGGGGGGGGGGGGTGTAGAGACTATGTTTTGCCGACAGATCTGGTAATGCGTAGCTTTAGCGGGTGGGGTCCAGGGGCCCTCCTTAGGGCCCATGGTGGGGTCTAGGGGCAAAGCCCCGCCCCAGCCAAAAATTTACCATAGTAATTTACCGTAGTAAATTGGCCATTTATTTTACCATTGTAAACTATGGTAAACCATGGTCAATTTTTTGCTGGGGCGGGTTGGGGGGCAGGGGGCTAAGCCCCGGAAACTCTGATGTTTAAGCATAGGCTATATCTCTAGGTGAAAAATTAAGTCTCAGGATGGATATATTTTTGTTCATAAGTAACACATCATCAAGTGCAAAGATTCCCCATAATTTTGATGTATAGGCTATTCCTTTCGTCAAGCAGCTAGACGTAGGACGTTTTCTCAATGCCACATTTACTGATCTGTGGCCAGGGGGAGGGGGTGTCCCCCTCCCTTTTGGAAATTTTTGGAATTTGAAAGGTGCCTAGATTGCAAATGGTGCAATATTTGAGTGGATTTCTGCCCTAATGAGGAACCTCAAAATTTACATCCGGGTAGAATTTGCTTGTCAAATTTTTATTGTGCGACATTTGTCGCCGTTTATGCGACATTGTCGCACAAATAGGGGCTGGCTAAAACACTGGGCTCGGCTTAAGGCAACTGGTGGGTGGGTCCAGGGGACAAAGCCCCCGGAAGCTCTGAGGTTTTAGCATAATCTCTGGGTAAAAAATTAAGTCTCATGCAGGATAGGTATGTTTTGGTTCATAATACATTATCCAATGTAAAGATTCCGGATAATTTTTATGTGTTAGGCTATTTGTCCCGTCATGCGGGACGTGAGAAGCTAGACCTGTCGTTCAGAACTGGAACACTATGCGTTCAGCATTGGAGCAGTAGACGCGTCAGACGTTCAAATACGGAAGTGTTCAAATAGGCGTCCGGCGTTCAAAAAGGGAGAAAAAGTGTTAAGAACCTTAACGCAAGTGTTCAAAATATGCTTTGAACGCCAGGACGGGTTCTGTATCTGTTTCATTTTGGTGTTCAAAAGTTAAAAGCCTGAGACTGCAGTGAAGGGAAGACACGCGCGGCACGCATTATTTTTTTTTTCCCAAGATGCATTATTTTTTCCGAGGATGTTTGTGGGTAAACCGGATTCTCGTGAGTTTGCAAAATGTGTTTGAAGTCAAGGTGAGGGTTTAGAAAACGGGTTAAGGATGCCTGTTTCATGGGAAATAGGGTACCGCTCCCCATGGTGATGATAAAAGTGAGGAATAATGTGCAGAAAGTGGTTTATCAAGAATGTCATATGACCCGAAATAGTGCGCCTATATGGAAACCTTTAATTCCCTTCAGGGGTGGCGCCAGGATTTGCCCGACAGGGGGCCAAGCTCCCCGATGGGGGGCCAAAAGCCCAAAGCCTCAACGAGGCCGATAGAGTGCCGAAACGACTGAACGATGTTTGAAGGAAAAAATTCTCTATTTCGCGAAAATTTGAAAACATTGGGCTTTTAACATGGGAAATTTGAAAAAAAATGGGTTTTTAGAGAAGAAAATTTGGGGGTTTTATTGAAGAATTTGCCCTAAAAATTGCCCTAAAAATTTTTTTTTTTTTGAGAAAAAATTCTCTATTTCGAGAAAATTTGAAAACATTGGGCTTTTAACATGGGAAATTTGAAAAAAATTGGGTTTTTAGAGAAGAAAATTTGGGGGTTTTATTGAAGAATTTGCCCTAATTTAGACCAAAAGTAAGTAAATCGGCGGGGCGACTGCCCGTTGTCGGGGACTACATATTTTATCGTATACATAACAGCTCCCCGACGAAATCGGAAAATTTCCCCGACGGAGGGGGGAAGCCTTCCCCGACGGGGGGGATGGCCCCACCTGGCGCTACCTCTGATTCCCTTTCTTTCTCCGAGTTGCCGACGGACTCAGTCACTCGTCCATTTACACCGACAGCCGTTGATACGGCCGTCACATGCATAATCAATTTGCCGACGGGCCTTCAAATTGAATGGGCCAATTAGATGAAGAGCTGAAAATCGAAATAGCCGATAACAGGCCACGCGCTCCCGTTCTCTCTTTCTATTTTTTCCTTTCATTCTCCGTCTTCCTTTTTACTCCCTTCCATTCCCTTCTCTCTTTTTCCCCCTTTCCTCTTCTTTTACTTTCCCTCTCCCCCTTTTGCCGACAGACCGAAAATTTGCTGACGGTGACCAAATATTGGGGAGTGACACCCCACATCCCCGCTCGCTGCGGCCCTGGGGAGGATCGCCCTGAAGCTCTGTAGTATAGGCCTATCCGAAATTATAGGTATTAAGTTATGATGATGCATTTTAGCTTTAACTTCAAATGACATGAAGGTGGGAAATTAACAGAACACGAAATCACAATTTTACTTTTCTCAATTACCGTACATTCTTACTCCGTATGACCAACAGTCTGCTGAGAATGATAATGCAGAGGGATGGAGGAAGGAGGGGAGAATGGATTATTTTGAAGGTTTAACCAGGGCTTTGGAAGAATAACTTTAAGAATGGGAGATCTAGACATCAGAGTGGGTGCACGCGAAGCGTGCTAAAAAAATGGCATTTTTTAGATTTTTAGCGATATGACTATATGAATGACCGAGGCTTTATACTGTACCAAATTTAAGCAGAATACAGTACTTAATCAAAAACAGTGAAGAAAATAGTTTGTACAGTAAAAGTTTGAAGTTTATAGTACAGTATACTGACAAGTTTGGACCAATCAAACTTGAGTGGAGAATAGGAAAGATAATGAAAGTGTTCTCAAGGAGAGGGCTCTTGTCCCCCACCCCCTTTGCTAAGCACCTGTCCCATATAACGATACCGGAAGTGGCAGTTTTCTAGTTTACATCTTACGGCTAATCAATCTTTAAAATGTCGGTAAATTTACAGAGATCGATGGTGATAAAATTTTGCTTTGAACATTTCTGAGGAAAGGGGGAAGTTCCCCCTCTACTGGATACGGCCTTGCGGCAGGGGTGGTTTCAGTGATAATGGAAGAGCTTATACGAAGTTATGATCACCGAGTTGATCAACTGGAAGTAGCCCCGAAATAACATGTAAAACGGGTGCGCGCCAAGCGCGCCGAGGTAAACAGGGTTAAGATGTTGAATTGTAGTCAGTATTGTTATTCTTCAGTTTTAAATGCAGTATACATGTTTCAAAATTTGCCTACTTTCCCCAGGTGCTCGTTCTTTCATAGAGCAGGTTATAGAAATTTTTATCCTGTAGGTGCTCTCTATCAGTTTCATTTTTATCGATGGTCTGGGACAAAGCCACCTCAACTTTTTTAGTAGTGCGAAAAATAGGTAGTGTCGATTAAGAAGGTTATAGGTTATATATGATACTTAAAAAAATCAGTAACATGATTCGTGGATAGTTATTAGATGAACATGGCCAAGAGAATCGGCAGTCAAAGTGCCAGGAAAGTAGTTCTCATTGGAGGCTGCATCTTGGGAAGTTGTGGCCGGCAAGGCTTTAACCGCAAACGCCAAAATGCGTGAAGCCAGAGGCTGGAGATGGAGGGTCCTCCCCGAATAATTTTCTTACATTGGACGGCTTTTGTGGTCATTCTGGTCAATTTCTTCATAAAATCAGCATCCCCAGATTTAGTATGAAATGCTAATGAAACAGGGGTGGCGCCAGGATTTCCCCGACAGGGGGGCCAAGCTCCCCGACGGGGGGGGCCAGCAACCCAAAGTCTCAACGAAGGAAATAAAGTGCCGAAACGATGTTTGAAGGAAAATTTTGGCGCGCGAAGCGCGCCGGAAATTTTGGGCTCTTTTTGGAGAAAATTTGAAAAAATTGCCGGCATTTTCCATGAAAAATTTGAAAAAATGGGGCTTTGAAGAAGAAAATTGGAAAATTTGGGGTTTTTATTGAAGAATTTGCCCTAATTTAGACCAAAATTAAGTAAATCGTCGGGCGACTGGGCGTTGTCGGGGACTTCATATTTTATCGTATACATAACAGCTCCCCGACGAAACCAAAAAATTTCCCCGACGGGGGGGGGGCAGCCTTCCCCGACGGGGGTGCCATGGCCCCCCTGCCCCCCCCCCCCGCTGGCGCCACCCTTGTAATGAAATATGTTTTTATGATGATTGCATATTTAAGATAGTAACCGTGAGTCAATTTGCTGAGGACGGTGGTATTTGGTGGGGAAAGTGAACAGGGAGATTTGAAGCGAGGGTTTTGAAAATGGTACTGTGCTAAAGCTGTCCTAGTACAGCAGTACAGCAGTACTAATGAAACATCAATTTATGTCAAGACTCATAAGTAGCATGCCGAAAAATTTATCGAAAATTGCTATTCCTTACACATGGGTAAGGCTTGGGATCTCGTTTGCAAGGACCATGGTGCATTACTAACGTACATTATGTACTATCAGTGACCCTTATTTCAAAGCTTCAAGTCACAATAGTGTGGATCGTAGGAACTTGTTTTGAAAGAAATTTTGCAGTGCCATGCAAAACTTTTCAATCGTATTAGTTGTTCTGGGGGTCGTGTGCGAATCACACTAAGAAAAATCTTCCTAGCATTTTCACGGTGCTCTATTTGCATGATATTAATGTTTTCCTTCATTTAACATTGCAAAATTTAATCATGATAGGCTTTTGAAAATTCTTTTATTATTTCTCAGGTCTCGCTTTCTTTTGCTCATTTTTTTTTTTATTAAATTGTTTTTTAAAGTCTGGACAAAAGTGGGGCAAGTCCCCACCCCCGTAATCCCGCCTACGCTTAGAGAAATTTTTGTGTACATGATGGCTTTCATAGCTAAGCTGCAAATTAGTGCAATTTTTGGAAAAGCATCTCACTTTTGGTGCCTGTTTTCTCTTTGGGTGAGTGTGAGGGAAGGGTGCTGTTCAAGGCCCCTCCCCTTTGAGAAATTTTTGCCTTCGTTAGGATGCTTGGATACACACTGGTGTTATCTTTGAAAAACCCTGGCATGGATTACATTTTTTTTAGAAATCCTGTTTTT
Source organism: Holothuria leucospilota (assembly GCA_029531755.1). Classification (NCBI taxonomy): domain Eukaryota; kingdom Metazoa; phylum Echinodermata; class Holothuroidea; order Aspidochirotida; family Holothuriidae; genus Holothuria; species Holothuria leucospilota. Next base: position 64,576,545 of record CM055964.1, on the reverse strand, counting down.
CATGTAGAGTTTGGAAATCTCAGGTGGCAACTCCCCTTTGCCCCTCCCCCTTCCTGTAAGCTACGGCCATTCCTACCGGCAGGCTGGATGTCACGTGGACAGTGGAAGTGCGAGAGAATTTCCACATAGGCTTACTGCAACTTCTTGAAGTGGCAGGGATCGAGCCACAACTCGGGCTTGCGTTACAGGAGTAAAACAAAATTGTCTTTGAAAAAGTCGTTTTTACGGTGCACCTTGCGCACACTCATTGCAAAATGTTGTCTTATTATTCCCAAAGCACTTCCTTCAGACCAGTATCCTGGCTACACGCCTGGCCAAAGTGGTGAAAGCATCCCGCTTCGATTGTAAGAATAGTAGGCTTACCCGTGATTTTGCGCCCTCAGTATTTCGGCGTTGTCGTATGAACATACAAAGAGTTGCACACTCTCAGTTACAGACTTCTTTGCACAATTACATACCGGCCTAATTAACTAAATTACTTCACTAACGAGATTTTCGAAACAACTATAATATGTTTTCGGTGTTCCCACTGTATGCTTCATAAACAAATACTTTAAAAACTGAAATGCGCTGTGGGTACGTAATCCAACCGGGCGCGGGCGCGGGGGGGGGGGACTGCCGGGGGGTGCGGATGGGAAATCTCAAGGAACCACGAGCGCAAAGCGCGAATTTGCACGCGGTGGATTCAGGGACTCGGCACCCTGTACCACTTAGATAGATCATGGATTAACACCGGCGAGATTTGTCCTCTTTTCGATGAGTGGCACTCTGAGGCTAACGAGGCAGGGGTGTTCTAATCGTGCACAATCCTACTGTAGTAACCGTCATTTAACGTCCCCACTCGACGGACGTGAGTGTATTCCCAGTTTTTAGCCACATGTCTAAAGGTTAAGAGGGATTTTGTGGATCCTTGCCACTGCCCGACAGCTGTACAGCAAAGCGGAACAACTTCCCGAGTCGGACAACTTTCTAAGAAGCACAGCCAGATATCCAATTTAAGTCCACCAACGTAAACCTTGCAGCACCATTGAGATATGCCATGCTTAACAAGCAATTTTAGTCTCCAGAAAATTTCCAAGTGGATCCGCCGATATTTGGTCCAGGGACCTGTAGTATGCAAGACAGTACATTCAAACTACGAAGCCAACTCCACCCATTGCTCAGCCGTTTGGCTGTTTTCGCACATTTAACCCCCTGTATTGTCATTAACCCCTAATGATTTTAAATCGAGACTCCACTGGCACTCAATTCCTATAGTTGTATTTCAGACACCTTTTTTTTAGAAATTTGGATAACAACTACCTTCTTGTTGCATTGGCAGGCAATTTGTCAACGTGTATATTCACTCGAACTTCGTAATAAGAAGTGCTCATGCGTAGAACCTCAAAACATGGGCAGAAACAATAGTATTAATCTAAACAAAACCCTCTTCGAGCACTTGCTTCTTGCATGCTATCATTAGTATGTAAGCGGCCTACCTGATCTCAAAATTTTAAAGAATCTTGAACGAGGTTAACCTTTAGAGCTTGGCAGTGTTGCTCACATATGTAAAACGTAAGTCAGCCTGCAAACCGAAAGAACTGAATTAATGCCATGTGCCTGGTTCTTTACTCTCTGCTAATGGTGCTTCATGATATACGTAGGCCTTGGCAAATTTAGCACTCCTTGTACCATACACAATATGTTATTTGAACGAGCAATCAGGTGGTTAAATTGTGACATGACAAGATGTTTGGTTTCTATTTCTTCAAGATCTCATAGGCTTCTCTGCAGGTGGCGATCCTGAAGGGATGGGGGGATATATTCAACATGTAATTGGATGGGGGATACTGTACATTATACCCCTTCCCATGAAATCAACCCGGAAGATTTGGAAATCATTTAAAAAAGTTAAGTTATTAAGAAAACATCCTAACAGAACGGAAAAATTAAAAGATTACAGAAGTTCTGAAAAGAAATATAAAACTTGGAAAGGGGCATTTCCGGTGATTTCGGGGGCGGGTATTTTTTGGCCAAATCTTTGTACACTCCGCGCCAACCAGTGGTGGCGCTCCGCTTAGATAGTGCCACTGACTACCCCCGCCCCACCCCACTTTCAATGACGGATTGTCGCCCATAGATGTGTAGCCTACGTCCCTGCAGGTTACAGCATGGAACGACTATATATCTCGAGGTAGCACTTCCATCTTTCTAGAATCATGCTATGCAATCTGTCAACAAATATGTATAGGCCTACGCACGGTCGCGCGGAGGATTTCTTGTACTAAACATGTAGTGGTAGCTCAGCGTTGCCAACGTTTTGAGGAAACCAATTACGTAGTCAGACAAGGTACTGGACGTGTCGAAAAAGCTTCGAGGTGGGACGATTTATCTTTTTGGGGGAGGGAGACTGGGGGATATACAAAAATGAAAAAAGGTAATGGTAATTTTTAATTTTCTAGGGTCCGGGAGACTTGGGGGCGTCTCCCCTCCCCCCCCCCCTAGTTATGGGCTTGAACTCAAGGGAGCACATTGGATTGGATTGCCAATCAACACAGTGTCTAGAATAGTTGCGATGTCACAAAGAGTCTTGACAGTCGCAAAGGTGTGTGTGAAAAGTGGGTGGGGGCTAATAGTGGGCCCTTAGGGCAATAGTAACTGTGTGAAAAAGTGAAAGTCAACGGAAACATTTCTGAAAAGTGGGGGTTTAACTTTAAATCTCACATCCACTGGGATTTCCGCCTATAAGTGTTCATCATCTGTTTGCTACCGGTAGCTGCGTCTCGAACTATGATGTTGGGTCTGGTGCATTTCACACCCCTCCTGGGTGCAGGTGACGTGAAAAAACGATCGAACCTAGATTTCATTAATTTAGGCTTTGATAGCAGTGTTAAACCAGGACGTTCCCTAATTAAACTGAGCAGAATGTTTTTAACAACACTTCCAAAAACTGCTTCAACCAGTTATCAGTATTAGTATGGAATTTTGTCCTCAAATGACCCCTGATGACCCCCTTCAAAATTCTATACGACTGATTTGGGCAAATTGAGATCTCAAGTCCTTCCTAACCCTCAAAGGAAAAGTAATGCCTTTAGCCTATGAGTTCGAAAAAAATGAGTTTGGCATCTGATTCATTTTCACAATAGTTTGCACAGACAAGTGCTGGACATAAGCGTAAGAAGCGTTTTGAAAGTGGGGGGGGGGGTAGAAGTGAGTGTTAAAGATTAGTGGCCTGTGGGAGAGATGCACCCCTCCCCTTTGGAAATTTTTGACTGCCTTAGATGCAAAATGGCGCAATGTTTGAGAAGTTTGAAGTAATTTCATCCTGTTCAATGCCATGTTTTGACATCATGTCATCCAAAGTGGGGGACGAAGTTTCCGCCTCTCCCCACCAATCAGAGTGCAGGGGAGGTCGCCCCTGCCCCTTTTTTCCTACGGATATGCTTGATATAATCGTCGTGCATTCAGGAATGGTCTGAGTGATATTTTATGTCTGAATTTTCCATCCAGGGGGAAACTCTGGAATAGGTAAAGGGGCAGCAATAGAACTCGCTACCAGGGGCGCACGAGTCATAATAGCTTGCCGAAATGTTCAGAAGGCGGAAGAAGCCGTCAAGGAGATTAAAGATCGCTCGGGAAACGAGAATGTTGTATTCAGGAAGCTTGAGCTTTCCAGCTTTAAGAGTGTTCGGGAGTTTGCAGAAAGGATAAAGCAGGAGGAAGGTCGACTCGACATCCTGATTAACAACGCTGGAATTCCTGACACGAACAGTGAGTAATATAGTTGCTTCAGTGTCGACCCCGTTTGTAATGGGGTATAGGGATTACTTCTCTCTCCTTTCGTAATCAAAATTTGTCCCAAAATTGCAAACTCAGGCCTAAACAAAAGATTCTGTTTCGGGAATAACCTATAAAAAAAGTAATCGGATCATGATAAAATTACTTTTTGTGTCGTATTGCGCCTATAATGGTAAAATTTACTGTTAACATACCCCATAATCCCCAAGAGGTGTAAACAGGGAAAAAGGCTTTTGTCAGCGATAGCAATATGCACCATGTAGATAGCATGTAATGGCTTCCAATAGAGGCCTTGTTTAACTTTGAAGTTACCTACTGGTACGCTATTGCCAGAAAAACCTTGGCTGTCTCGTATTTTACGGTACCTCATACGGCATATCGTGATATAAGCACAGTGTAACCGATGAAGGGGGGTTGGAGGTGGAATCCATCATTTCTTCTTACTTTAAAGGGTACAAGCAGTCGCCGCAACTTTGTTTTGAATCGTCAGCTAAATCTTTCAGATTTCCCCCTACATGATGAAATTCCCTTCCTAAAATCGATAGCTCTTAAATTCCTTGTTGCATAGTTTCACCTTCGGGTGTACAGTTTTGGTGAAGCAGTGAATTCCACGAAACTATTGATAGACTTAAACGTTTCCCACAGAGATGAATTCGGACCTCCTTGCATTTAAAAAGGACTTGGGCGATGAAGCTGGTAGTATGATGGATGTATCACACTTAGACCATAGATTGTTTTTCAGTCAATGTAGCATGCATGTGCACGCCTTAAGTTCATCTTGTGTACATCTTTTAGAGCATAAGTACGGTATTAGGTGTCAAAAGTATACAGTGTGAAGGGGATCTCTTGTATGATTGTTACAACTCATGTAACAACATCAGAATATAGTAACACGACTCAATAGAACCATTTATCAATGAATAACGGGGCGCTAATTCAAATTGGGATCACTACATTTGCCCTTTAAAAACCTACTATTGACACTGACTTATAATTAAATGCCACGAAGATAAAACTTGAAAAATTCTTCTTTGTAAGCTTTTTGCTGATGGTTATTTTTTATTTTGCTTCTGTTTTCCCACGTACCGTCGTTTCCGCGGTTACCGGTCAACGGTTGCCCCCGTCAATCATCGACTTTTTAAGTCCTGAAGAATGATTTAACGTATGCAACTTAATACATTTATTTGGTAGAGATAAGTTAATTAACCAACTGGTATCAATGGATTATTCTACTACTGTCAATTTTTAATTTGCTACTATCTTATACAGTGTGGTACTTTGTTCACATTCCTGGTTAATAGGTTAATAGTAGCCGTGCCTCAGAGCGTTGACGCTTACCGTTAACAGGTTAGTACTGCAGGTTATTTTTGTACACAATGTCGTACATTGACATGGAAAATTTCTTTCGTCAAATTGTTGGCTGAAAGGAAAACCACGTTTACAAACAGCTTTACATTTTGCCCTGACGGTACACAGACAAAAATGCTAGTCTCGTATCATCCACTGACTTAGTTGATATCTTCCATTAAAGTGGACCTTAAGTCTACACTTACAAGAATATATATTTTAGACGTTGGAAAATGAATTCCAATCATTCAACTCCCATTTTCATAGCTTACTCGGTTGCCGAGATATAAAATCTTGAAATTTGTTCACTTAATTTGAATGGTCGATTGCGCAATAATTTGTGATGCCCTTCTTGTACAACTCACATTACCTGCTTTTGTTTCCTTTTGAAATTAAGATGTTTATATGACCTTGGAACATTTACCGTTCCCTTGCATAGCATGTTGTTCGGAGAGGGCTTATATAGCCAAGTCACCCTATGATATTTAGACAGTGATCACATTTTGGCACAAAGTGCAGTGGCTTTTGAAAAAATGAAACAAAGAAAAACAAAGGACAAGAGTGACATCGCAAAATTATTGCGCAATCTACCATTTTAAATTGAGTGAATAAGCTTCAATATTTTATATCTCAGCTCAGGAATGTCCTGTGAAGATGGGATTTGGACTATCTGGATGCATTTTTCAAGCTTTGTAACATAAATTTTTGAAAACTTTAGGTACACTTTAAGTGGTAACTGGTTAAATGCACTTACTGATATTAGAACATGCATTGTCTTTTGAATGAACAGTTTAGGCCGTCGATGGTCGTAAGATTTTAAAACTTAATACCTTGCTAGTGTTTGCGTCCAAAATTTGCTAGCAGCTAGCAACTGCTAACAAAAAAAAAGACGACTTGAGAGCAGCGACGAACACCTGCACGCCACTGGATGTAAAGTGATCATATATTTGGAAAAACGAAAGTGTTTGAACTTCTTTCTCCTCTCTTTGTTCTTATAGCACACGATGAGGAACTAAATCCACTGCCAACTGAAGACGGGTTATCTCAATCGTTTCAAATCAATCATTTTAGTCATTTCCTGCTGACCAATCTTTTACTGGACTTACTCAAGAAGAGCGCCCCCAGTCGTGTGATTAATGTCACTTCTAGATTGAATACCGCCCCTCGTCGAAAACTCGACTTCACTGAGGGAGATGGTGATGTACGGTATCCGAAACTGACCTTTTATACAAGAGGAAAACTTGCAAATGTATTGTTCACCAAAGAGTTGGCTGTACGAATGGAAGGGACAGGCGTGACGTCATATGCCGTAGACCCAGGAATAATATTTACAAACATTTGGGAAAAACAAATTGTCAGGTGGAAGTTGATGGCCATATCCGCCTTGTTTTGGTATGTTATATGTGTTCGGCTTTTTCTTTGGTGTCTCTAAGCGGGTAGGTAGAAAAGGAAGGCCTGAAAAAACCGCCCAATGCTCTTCAACCCCTAATTTATTTAAAACGAGTTGAGTAACTGTAATTTTTAAGTATTTATCGCCCTGCCATTGCAAGTTTCATGCACTTTACTCACAAGTGGGTCAAATGGTACTATAGACTGCCATAGTTTTGTGATTCGTTGTCACTTTTCGGATATCACATACAGGCCTAATCATTCTGTTATACCTTTTTACAATAGCGCCGCTGAATAATAGCTTTAACGTAACCTTTACCTTCGTCGACTTTTGGAGTACCTCCGTATAAAGGTATTCTATTCGCCTTATTGTCATAGCGCCCTCGATTTTTCAAGTCTTAAGTCTTAAGTATGCTAGAAAACATTGTAAACTGTTCAATCTACTGTACATTACGGATTACTTTCCAGTGACTTCTTCAGAGTGTCGTTATCTTGATATTCATGTTTTTTTTTTCAACCATTTCAAACAAACGAACCGTTTTGATTGCTCCCGTAGCTAGGGCATGTTACCGTACCTCACTCTATGTGGCAGTCCCCAATCCCCAATTAAACAACTTAACCAAACCACATTTAGGCTGTGAAACAATTTGTTATAATGGAGTTGATCCCTTGGGTGTCTTTGTTGGTGAATATGTTAAACGAAATCATTGTAGTGTAACTAGTGTTTGGACCGGGGCTCCAATCCCCGTTCCCCTCGCGTTCGGGGGAAATCTATTTCTCTGGCAGATTTTTGGTATAAGCTAGTCAATTTTTCGGGTTATAATGATTATTTTGGGGGGCAAACACTTCTCAATCCGCCCAAACAAAAATGTCCCGCATGCCTATAGTTTGGTCTCTAATTGTCTGTTCGGGGTATTGACCTTACTTTTAAAGTGCCATGATTTATGGGAAGTGTCAGAAGGACAGCCGTACTTTGTAATAGTTGGGCACAAACCTATAGTTGTGCCTTATGAGCTTTCGTTGCAGCAGCATGTATAAAAATGAGGAAACGAGACTTAATGTAACCACGGAGCTCCAAAGTTAAGGTACTAACCCATGGCAACGATTTCAATACGCTCTATGGCCTACATTGTACACCGCAAGCTTTAGCTCGTGGTGGATATATGTCAGGAATATATTTCTGAGATGTCAAATATTGGTCAACTTCGTTATGCATAATATTCACAGATGAAAGGGGCGTTGCCTGACTTTTCGAAGTGGGGGGCTGAGAGGGCACAGCGTTTCTCCAGGGAGGCGCCTAAAGCCCCATGGAGCGTGAAGCACCCCAGTGCGGGCGTGAGTCCACAGGCCCGACGTAGAGCCCGTACTGAGCAAGCCTTACATTAGGTGGGCGCACGCGATTTTAAGTCCATGGTCCCCGAGATTTAATACCTGGTTTGCTCCAAAAATATATGATCAAGTTTTCCCTTTTTCATAAAAAAAACTCTCTTTCATATCCCGCAACTTATTACTCATCCAAAATGAAGTTAGTGTTTCAATTAGTAAGTGCATGTACGTTTTGAGTTGTGTTCATAAAATTTCTTTGATTTGTGCTCACTGACTCTAGGACATATATTGACTTGAAATATCAAGGTATTCCCGAAGTATTGTCCGTGCATTGTAAAACGTGGATTGGAATGGAATCTGGTCCAAGCCCGCTTAATGTAAGGCTTGATGGTGGGGACAAAGGGGCAGCGCATAGTGGAAGAACGGGAGCGTAGACCCCAGAGGCCCTGGGGTATTTAAACATTTGTGGCCGTTAGAGTGAAGCATATATTCCATGCCATCGTATCGCACGAGGCAGACAAAGAAAAAATCAGTTTACAATTCACAATCGGACTAACGATTTAAGGATTGTCACTAGTAGAGAAAACAGTCCTTTCGTAAGACCACCAAATGTACCTAGTGGTACCTTTGGTGATCTTACGAGAGGCCTTTTTCCTGGGTTTGGGTTTTAAACGCCTTAAAATCATCGTTAGGAGAAGGCTAAAGATTTTCAAGATTTTAATCAGTAATACAGGTAAAAGATGGAAGCTGGTACATGTTGAGACCACCACCGGATGCGCACAAAGCGCCCAGAAAGTTTTGGTATTTAGTATTAAAGGAAATTATCACCGCTTTAAGGTCCCCTGTGTGGTGATTGGCTCCACTTCCACAAGGATCCAGGAGAGCAAACTTGTTTTTCTTCCCTAAGATATTGAAAATAACGAGCATTGTCAGCAAAATCATACGAGCCCTTTTATGTGGTTGGGTGTGCTCATTAAAGAAACAACAAAAATCGAAATGTTGACAGCTTTCGAACGTAGAATTTGACAAACACATAATGAATTGAGAAAGGAAGTGTAGGCTACCAAATAAGGAAGGTTCAATGGTCCCACAGAGTTGGTGTAAACATTAAGCGTGTTCTTAATTTCTGAGTGCCTTGTATGTGGAAGCAATTATGTAGAAAAAATAACAGGTATTAATTTTATTTTTTAACTGTTCGAACACCTTTGCAGACGTGAGGATAATCTTCACATTCCACTTCACAGGCTCCTATTTTGCGATGAGATATCGGGTGCACAAACAACCGTTCACTGCGCAATCGCAGACGGACTGAAGTCTGGCTACGTGTACTTCGACTGCCGTCCATCGAAACACGTGAATCATATGGTGAATGACGAAGATTTGAGGAAACAATTATGGGATGTCAGTTTGAAGGTTACTAACTAAACACATACGATTAATAGCAGCGGTAAAAGTTATTGACGAAAATTTGAGGAAACAATTATGTGATGACAGTTTGAAGGGTACTAACTAAACACATGCGATTAACTGCAGCGGTAAAGGTAAATATCTGCCTAAGCCTGTACGCGCAATTTTTTTTCCCACGAGGTTATGGGCAAATCATGCCAATGGACCAATCAGCTTCTTGGAAATAGGCCACACCCCTAATTCCAAAGTGACAGCTTTTCGACCCTTTTCTTGTAATTCTGACACCGGATTATGAAAGAACGGGCCAAATAACTTCAGTCCATGTAACCCTCACTTTAAAAAATAACCCTAACCATGATTTTGAAACAAATTTGAAAAATTTTGAAAATCAAATTTGCCCATAACCTCGTGGGAAAAAATGAGGCAGCCTGTACGTGTATGCCCATACAGCCATATTGTTTTTACCTTGTTTCATTGTGCTTTGTCTTCTGTTAATATACTGTGCGCGTGTGTGTTTGTGTGGTACGTATATACAGTGTGCACTCCTAATAATGCACTGCGCACCCAATTATGTGTGTGTGTGGCACATATTGTCCTATATAGCGTACACGGACAACGTTGCAGCGGTAAAGGTTAGTATGCGCTATGTATACTTAGGGAAAAACCGGGTAAAGTGGATCACAAAACTTTATGACGTAATTTTTGACGTAAAGTAACTAAGATGGGAATGTTATCGATATTAACTCATAACACATGGGCCCTTCTGGAAACAAGTATTGACTTATAAGATATTTAGAAAATCAACAGGTAATCACTTTGCCCTGACACCACTGAGCAAAGTGGACCGCACTGAAACTTTGGCATGGGCAAAGTGGATAGGGTGCTCTCTTTTTAAAAAATAACCTGCATACTAAAATAAATTCTATAAAAATGTTATAAACGTATGAGAAACTTTGAAATCAAAATGGAAAAATGTATGTTTTAAAATAAATGCAAAGTGGATCTCTGCAGGCTGATTCACTTTGCCCACCATACCTAACCAATTTTGAAACGTGCTTATACAAAACATACAACGCAGTACACCGAACTCAACAACTCCTAGCAGAAGCACATGTGTGGGATATTCATAACTTGTAATTATTTCCTGATATTTTTGTATAAGTAATGAGTTATTCAGCAATTTACATTTCCAGTAAAAAAAAACAATTTCTGGAAGCGAGGAAATGTCCTCCGTTCTTGCTGTGCCGCTGCTGTTCACACTGATACTACCACCTAGTGGATGGTTGCTATGTCGGTTTGTACCGAACTAGTTTTCAAAGCATTCCTCCACTGCACTTCCGCGAAAAGCTCATGATCCGTTTTGTACAATATTATCCACTTTACCCGGGTCTCCCCTACCAGACACACACATGCAGTACATTATTAGATTTTTTTTTTTTTTTTGGTGCTATAATTTTTGACATGTACGTACATGTATGTATTCAGTTCTGATACCTCTTCGGAGAACAAAAAGAAATAAACTGAACTTGAATTAGAAAACTATGATAAATGATTTACGACAAATATGGCTCGGTCGGCGGTACGTACAGATTGAGGCATGCGCAGATACCAACCTTTACCGCCGCAGTTAATCGCATGTGTAACTAAACTTTAGTAATTAGATTATCTCTGATCTGTTGTCTGCATAAGAGAAGGGGAGAAGAACCACTTTTTCTTGTGGCAAGAATATAGAAAAATACGAATCAATTAGAAATTTGTCTTAATAGTTTTGATGAAATAAAGCTGTCAGGCTTTACCTTTCATTACAAAGGGAGAAACTGCCTGGAAGTGAGCTAAAACTTTTAGTAAAAGAAAACAAAGGAAAAACAACAGGGTAATGTCACATGTCACGTGTCATCGTCGAAGTTTCACTGAAATTCAAAACGAGAATATTTCTTTCATTTGGAACTCTATATATTAATGTATAATAATACGTCCCCGTTTAAGCTTACTGACAAGTGAATCGGTCAAAAGATGTGTTTCACATGCTGATGGCGGAATCCTGTGTACATATTCAAATAGCTCATTCGTCAGTCCGCTAAACACAGGATTCACCTACTCGTCAGTACGTCAAAAGGGGGTACGAATTGGTTCATGGAAGCATGAATATGCATGAATCTGAGGGGGTTAGGACACGTATTGATAGATTTGCTTCTCCTTGTTAACACTGTGTGAGTGAAGAAGATTCACTAAGAAAGACATCAGGACCAACATTTGTTCATGGTCATGTGGTAGGATAGTATCAAGGAGCGGAGTGGGAGTTGGCAGGCTTTCTCGAGACCTTTTTCCATAGACGTTGAGTATTTTCTTAACCCCCGAACAAGACTTTGTATTTGTATATGGTGCATTTTCGTCATGATTAAAAAAATAAAGGCATAGATGTTGTGGCGTTCATTTTTAATAAATCCAATCGTTTCACAGTTTACACCGCAGTAGGCCTAGTGCTCTGTGCGATGAAATCACTCGCCATTTCCTGGACCAGCCATAATTGGTGAATGGGTCCAGAGGCGTAGCTACGGGGGGCATGAGGGGGCATGTGTCCTTCACGACAAAGCCGTGCCACCCCAGGTGCCCCCGTGGAAAATTTTGGAATGCACAGTTCTGTATATAAGCCCTATAGAGAGGGAGAGTATTCAGAAATTGTCCCCCTAGGAAAGGTTCGTGAACCCCCGGTGCCCCCTGCTCAAAAATTCCTGGCTACGCCACTGAATGGGTCACTCCGTATACTTCATTACACATGACGGTGACGTAGAATAGCACTAGCTTCGTCTAAGGTTGTACAACAGGTCCCAGCATTGCAGTAAGTCTTGCTTTCACGTGTAAATTATTGGGAATGTTGGTGCAGGGAGATGTGGTACAGCTCCCTGGTTGGTGTTGTCTGGCCTGCTGGGAATTTTTATTGCCAAAGTTACACCTCCCTCCCTGGTCTTTCTAGGGGACGGACTAAATGGGTCGTTGAAGAAAAATATTTTGGTACGGTCACAAAGTTCATACCTTTCAAAACATGATTCAAAGTTAAGGTAGCTTTGTAATTTTATTTTGAAGTATAGGATTGCACAAACATGAATTTCACTGCTGATGTCACATGAATAATTTTCTCACTGAAATTTTTAAATTTTCAAAAATGACAACATTCATATGTCTTTGTAATGTGTTATTTTTTTATATTTTTGATAAGAAAATCTATTGCCAGAGATTATTGGTGAAACTAAATGGTGTAAATGATAAACGTTGTTTTCTGACTTGTCATGTTGATGCAAAGTAAACATAGTGTTATCATTTAAAGTATAATGTAACATGAGTCCTAATAAAAGCTTTTTGCACAAGGCTCACATCATGAATTCCTTCTATGCCTGTATCCCTTCAGTCTAAAGGCGGATAAGAAAATTCCACGTACTCAGGTATGTCAACACCGTATCGGTCGTACCTTAAGTAATCAATGTAAAAAGTAAGTCAAAACAATAAAACAGTTTTCTCAGATAAAAATAGGAAGTAATGGCATAGTACCAATGCTCTAGAGGGTAACAGTACCTGGAATTCGGGGAGTACACGAGTTGGGAAAATGCTTTTCCGCAGTGCATCATGGGATGGGTCAAAAGTCAAGTGAACCACTTACCCTGGCGAAAACGTTGTCACGGTACAGCTGACCTTGTGATCCCACCGAAAGTACTGAATTACCCAACTGGCTTATTGTACATTTATCCCACAGAATTGATGGGAAAATGTTCAATAAATCGTCGATGACAGTAATCCCTTTGGACCTAATGATGGCAAACTATTGACTCTTCATCAAAACTTTGCTATTTTGCGGATTACAGAAGCATGATTGAGTGGCCTACAAAGGAGGTACACGTCGTACTAACAGACACCCCATCAAAACGGATACTCACGTTTTCCCTTGTCTCTTTAAAATAATAGTCGTCGTTCGTAAAAAGTCTGCCATGGCAATATTATACTTTTTGAGATAATAATATGGAAAGGTCTTAACTCCATTTGTAACTTCGTCAGGGCATCAGAATGATTTGGCATATTAATCCAGTCCTTAGTATGAATCTGCAAATTAGTTGTTGCCTACCCATACGGTCTGGCTGGTTTTACCAAATGAATTTAAAGACTATAATCTCACATCAAACAGTAACAATTCTCCCTATTAAGTTTACTTCTAGCCCCTCCTCCAATTTAAAGAAAAACATCTGCCTAGTACACCTTCAAAACAGAGCCACAGTAGCTTGCACTGAGTTCAGTTTCCCAAGGCAACATTGGCACACAACTGTCTGTGAGCATAATATGAAACGCAACTGACTGTACAAGCCATCATTGACCAACCAGAGTTAAGCTGTTATCTGAATGAATAACAATCAACGTGCAGTCAATAATTGTATTTAGAACTACAGGGTTATTCCTAAATAGGTTGGGCGATGACATAGCCCCTTGAAGAGTACGGCAAAAGTATCTTGTTGAAAAATTGACATATAACCTTTTTGCTTAAAACAAAGTGACGATTGATTGTGGATGGTGTCACTCGATCATGAACACAACCACGACTTCCAATGGATTGAAGATAACCCCCTTAGCTAGGGCCTGTGTACATTTTCAACAATTCAGAACACGTGTCGACACAAGCTTCGTGTTGGCACAACACCTTGTTACCGAAAAGGTTGACAGTGTGTACAGAGCAAGAAAATTGGCAACATGTGTCCCAACATGTATTGACACATGTCAAATAATTCAGAATCAATTTTCCAGCAACATGTGTCCAAGCTCTGACCAATCAGAAATCATATTTCAATCAGCTGATCCACATGTACTCCTGTGACTTTGACAAACTGGCATCCCCCATGGAATGGACAAATGCCAAAGTGGAGGACGCATTGAAATGTGGTTCACAAAGGAACAGATTTGAATGCTTCTTTGACAGTCTCATAATCTGATCTGTCTCTTACGTCATTTACCAAAATGTTATTTACAAAGAATGTGCACCAAAATTCTGTCACATTATCCTTTGTAACTGCTATTTGGAAAAGGGTCTATGAAGAAGTCTTCACTTGAGTTATTCTGGATTCAAGGGAATATCGCTGTTCCGTCACGTGACCTAATGTAAATTTGAAGAAGGAAATAACAAACCTCGGGAAACAGGTTGTCAAAAGCTGCAAATTTTCATTGTCCTGAATGTATTTTTATGGCCCTCGACACTAAAGAAACAGCATCTAAGCTTTCTTTTTTCGTATTCTCCCTAAAGAGGACGTTGGACTTCCCCTTTTCGGTGCTCTGGTGTGAGTGCTTCGCCTCTACGACGATCCCCATTTTGTCCAAGCCCACCTTGATTAAATCCGTCCTCGTAGTTAAGCTGCTATTCAAGACGCATTTTCTCTTATCAACTGCTACATTTTTCAAGTTCCTAGTTCTTTCCAGTTCTCTTTTGGGTGAATGTGGGGCCGGCACGCTAGTTTTTTTTTTTTTTTTTTTTTTTTTTGTTTAATTTGTTTTTTTTTTGTGTGTGTTTTTTGTTTTTTGTTTTTTTTTTGTTTTTTTTTTTGTTTTTTTTTTCATAGGATGGCGATGGAAAAATCGGTTTTTCAAAAATTTTTAAATTTGTTTCAAAATCATGGTTAGGGTCAGAGGGTTAGAATCAAGGTTAGGTTTACGTGGACAAGGGATATTTGACCTGTTCTTTCATAATCCGGCGTCAGAATTACAAAAAATAGTCGAAAAGCTGTTATTTTGGAATTAGGGGTGTGACCAATTTCCAAGAAGGCGATTCGTCCATTGGCATGATTCTTCCATTTCCATCCTACGAAAAAAAAAACTCGCCGCCGGCACGGATTCCGTGGAAGGGATCCTTGCTCCACTCTTCATTCTCGCCACTTCATCCTTCGAGATAATCTTTAATCTGCACTTCTAAGTTTGTGCATTTACCTTGATCGTCAGATACCAGGAAGTCTCATGCAAGAGCGTTTAACTTAAAGGGGAATTTTCATGATCCCAGACAGTTCCAATTCTCCCAACTATGCATCTTCTAGCTCCTCCCATAACTGTATGAGGCTCTTCCTTGTGCAAGAATAAACCTGTTTTATTGCTTAAGGCCATGTCCTGGTGGGCATACAAGGCTATAAAATGTAATAAAAGTACTCTCTCTGCCTTATGTGGAATGTGAGCTACTCTGCATCTTTCAAATTTTCAAACTTTGATGTCAATCAAAGAGCAGTCACCAACTGAGAATTTTGATATACATACACTAAAAATATACTTTGGGGTGATGACTGTCTGTCTTTAAATAAATTCTGAGAAAAGGCCCCCTGGCCAATGATGTCGATCTTGGCACTTTTAGCGGGTAACTGATTATCACTGGCTGGTCTATTTCAAACTTGCAGAGTGGTTACACACAAGCATAATATATTCCATTCCATGAAAAAAAAAATGACTTATTTGTTTACTTATCTAAATTTAATGTGCCAGTAAACGTCATCCAAGCCAGAGTTTAAATTTAAACTTTCCTAAATTACAACCAATGACAAAAATATGGTTAAGAACCACTTTTCAAAAATAGTGTGTTATTTTGTAAACTTGAAGTTTTTAATTTAACCTTAAAACTTGATAAACAGTGGAAATGAATAGCACTCACTTTTGAGTCAGATTAATTTTTTGTGAGAAAGTCTAATTAATAAAGTGTAGGTTACATCTGGAAGAGTCTATATATTTCATTGATATGTGTTAAATCTACACAGAAATATGGAAGATTATATGGTTTAATTGTACGACTTCACAGATTCAAAAAAATGCAATTAATTGTCGTGGAATAAATATATTTCTTAATTAAACTTTATCACATCCAACATAACATGCTATAGGGGTGGGAGTTACACCGAAAAGAAGGGAAAAATTTCCCGATTTTATGAACTTTTTAAGTTTGTTACAGGAATATCAAATATCGCAAAGCGATACGTTTACAACAGTTGAAGAAGATCGAATACTTGGTTCTGTTGGTTTCAATTATGGACTGTAACTTGAAGTTAAACCAGAGAATTTGGCAGTGACAAAAATATTGTCACATGATTGTAAAATGCCCTTGATTTTATATACAGGGGATAATGTTAAGTTAAGCCAGGGCAGTGATTAATATCTTCTAAACATTTCCAGGTTAATACGCAGTTCTAACTAAAACAATGACCCTTCCTCCGGAGTTCAATACGTATAGGCTCTATAGCTTGTATCTGTCTTACCTGAAACAATCTATGGCAACTGAGTGATGAATTTAACCGACGTCTCTTGATCCGTCAAATCAACAATTGGATTCTTACCAGCAATGAGTTCAAGTTTATCGTGTTATGTCATTCCTGGGATAATATGAGCCAATCACGTTGAAGCAAGGAAAGGTTGTTTCCAGGATGAATGATGGACTTTACTTTCAAAAGTCACTAGATCAATCTCTGCAAAGAAAACTAATGCAACCAAATATTTGGATGGAAGCCTCAAAGGGCTGTTTCATCATGATAAACTTCCTGCCCGCTGTTATATATACTTCGCAGCAGGTGCAGAATAATGTATTCTAAGTAATAAAACATATGCTACCACCTGCGAACAATAACAAAGATAATTCAATCCCACTATGCTCATAAATTTCATCTAAAGTTATTTCAAGTGGCTTGCTTAATCGGAAATCGGGGACCTAGCCTCTCCCCTCTCCCTCCCACAGTCACCTCCGTGGACAGTCGTGGGAATATCTCTCAGTCATAGGATTGAAGGTAAAGGGGAAGAGAGAAAGATTGAAGAGACAGAAGAAGCACTCAGAATTAGACTACCAAGTGATATTGTTTGGACTTTAAGGCATAGCTCTACACTTCTCCGTATGCACTTAGCAAGTAGGTTTAAAGTTTCGTGTCGTCTAGAAATATCAGTCTTGTATCGGTATTCGTCCCATGATGCAGGTACTATTAGTTTTCTTTCACATTTCGTTCGGGCCTTGGTAGCCGTTGATAATAGTCTACAGTCAGGCTATGTAGGTTAAAGGATGAAACAAGAAGTTAACTGTTGTAAAACTTTCTCAAGGTGTTTTACAATTTCCTGTAATATACGGCGTTTAGAATACACCATACACGCCATACGCGCGTACCATGCACCTCAGACGCAGGATTGTGGCGTAGTGGCCAAGTTTATGTTTTGGGAAGTTACAGTGCGATTTCTTGCAATATGGAACTATTGGGATATTCTGCAGGTAAAGTCACCTAGGAAGCTCTGCAATGCAGACATAAAATCAGCATCATAGCTAGGAATAAAATATTCCTGTTTCCAACTGAAATGTTCGTCCCAACAAAGCCTTCAAAGTCTCTATCAGAACTTTTTGCACTTTTTTATACAACAAATAGTTATTTGATAATACTAATTCATAGGGAGTTTTAGTATTCACATTGCCTCCGCACACGAAAGGTAAGGCTGTACATCACTGAAAGATGCGTGCAAACCCGTAAACAGACAAAGCACTGAAGATGGCTAGATATTTTCCAAGCGGTGAAGATTTTTCACTAGAGGGACGAGATATGCTAAGATGTATGAAAGGGATAGTATTTTTGTAACCAAATAATTTTTAGAGGGCGCTGCTCCAACCACCCCGACCTTAACTACGGACCTGGATACCTCACTAAGAAAAATTAGATGATATTTGATGTAGGTTTTGGTAGGATGTAGGTTTTACTGATGCGTTAAAGAAAGATTGGGAGTTAGAGTCAGATGAGGTTTTACGGCTCAAGCTGGAAAGAGGCCATTTACTACTAAGGCCGTTGATGTAAATACTAGTAGCAGATCTACACCTGAGTTTGCTATTCCACATGTGACCACCGCTGACCTCAAGGGATGACCACCTATAAGATGTATGCCTCAGAAAAATACAGAACATTTACTCCACGATTCTTCACCTATTAGAATAGTTCTTCTTTCAACCTGTTAGCTTCTCCTAGCTCCCTGTTTCAACGCTAACATCTTACGGAGAACTTTGGACGTTAATTAATTTACGTTACAACAGCTGTTTTCATATTGTCTATCAGTCTATTATTTTATTATTTCTTTATATCAGATAAGGATCTTACCACGAACGCCTGTCATGAACAGACTATTAGGCTACGTATTTGGCAACGCAGTAATTTGCTTAAGAGTCTTGCTAAGAAATTGTGAAAAAAACAGTCAGGGTTTAACTATGAAAGTAAAATAATTTAATGGATTCATCGGAAGCCTTGTCAAAAATGTATTGAAATAATTGTTCCTGTTCTTATCAAGGAATATATACCCAATGAACAACTGCTTAAGTGTGGAGACTGTTCATTTATCGTTTATGGTGATTTTCGTGTTGAGTAATTATCACGCACGCTAGCGAATTCCACAGGCGGTGAAGTTTTGTCGACTGAGAGCGTGACGATGTCTGTAAATTACGATAGACTCAATGGGGCTGATATTTTTGTTCTCGTTATTTATTTTGTATGTATTTTATCTGCGGGGATATGGGTAAGTGACGTTTATATCACCTTCTTGCTTGTCATAGGTTGAACTCCAGAAACACTCTGGTTTGATTTAAGCAGAATCGTAGTCACAGATAAGCCAACCATTTCCTGGTTAAAGTAACTAAGGCAAATGTTAACATGTGACAAGGATTTCAAAATTCTTTTATTTTTAACAAGAAACTGTTCATTTTGACCCTGCAGATATCCTTTTTATTTCAATCCAGAATAAAGTCGGCTAATGTGTGGCCACAAACCTAGTTAGATTTTAACCAAAGTGCTTTAAGAGTGCATACTCAGCAAAACAGTCACATAACTATCCATTACAAAAATTAATTCCAATCGTTCTTTAACGATGACTGGTTGTCAGGTATTTGGTGGGAGGCGTACCAAAAATTCAAGTTTTATCCAAGGATATCAAAAGAAGTAAAGTGTACAAATTGAACATCTACTGTTTGAACCGCATTCTGGTGTACCATGTGGTGAATATTGTAATAAGAGCTGAGATAACTGGAATTATTACCACCTAAACTTATTTCTGCAAAAGTAACGACCAGTCACCGTAAAGACAGATGCTCATCATCCCAGACAGTTCCAATTCTTTCAACTAGGTTACTTCTTTCCGCGCCCACAACTGTCTGTAGCTTCTCCTTGTGCAGACACAAACCTGGTGTATTCTGGTGAGCACTCAAGGCCCTAAGGTTTAATGAGAACGCTCTCTGTGCATGATGTGTAAAATGACCTACTCTGCATCTTTTAAATTTTGTAATTCTGATGTCAATCAAAGAACAGTCACCAGTTGAGACTTTTACTTACCTCCAAGTAAAAGTCATACTTGGGGTGACGAGTATCTGTCTTAAAGCTGCAGAGTAATTAGTTTTTTTTTCTTCATTTAAACAGAAATTGTAATACTTGTATATGTTGAACAGATATCCACAGAGATGTAGCTAGAAGAATGGCAGCATGAAACTGATGTCCTCTCCCACTCTTTATTTTTTAACTTTAGAAACACTGTCAAAAAACGAGGAAAAAACGAAAATTCCTCTCACCTAGCACAGGAAATGTATAATGAAGGGCCTCGCGCCCAGAAGACTGGTGGCAAGATAGTCGTAGATGTACACTAAGGATGCCCTGAAGCTATAGCTCTATAGACTGTTGGCCAGTTGTAGCTAGGCCTCCCCCCCCCCCCACACACACACACACACACACACACATTTTCTGGCTACGTCCCCGCCTACTTGACGTGCTACACAAATACACAAAAACTCGAACTTCCACGCAACTGATTGTACCATAAACTAACAGAAAAATTACATGAAGGTGACGTATATAAGACTCCATTGTTATTGGCGAAAAGTGTTCTGAATGAATGAATGAATGAATGAATGAATGAATGAATGAATGAATGAATGAATGAATGAATGAATGAATGAATGAATGAATGAATGAATGAATGAATGAATTGAATGAATGAATGAATGCTTGTAGCCAGATAAGGTACTGAAGGGGCGAAATAGCTTCCAGGAGGCGAAATATTTTCTGGGGGGGGGGGGCGGGGGAGATATACTAAAATGCATTAAGGCAATCGTAATTTTGAATTTTCTAGGTGAGGATTTTTTAGGAACTCCCCCTCCCCTTGGCTAAGGGCCTGGTAACATGGTAATGGAAAATCAATAAGATGACTGGGTGTACATGTAAAGGAGTATAAAAATGTGTATACATGCTACTTTATTAACTAGACTGACTCAAACAGGACTCGGAATTGAGCAGTTAGTACATGAACGTGTATTTTAGTGCATCGCATGAGTTTAGATGATGAACGTATGTCCGTGAGCCTTTCGGCGGACTTCGTGAACGCCGAAAGGCTCACTCAGTATGGCATGCGGGAGGACAATAATAACATGATCGTAAGTTTTTACATGTACAACGTGTGTTTTTATATGTACAGCGTGTGGTTTTACATATACATCGTAACATTTAACATGATGAACATATATTTTTAGTATATGATGGTGTAAATTTACATCATGATCGTATGAAGTTAGTACATCATCATGTATTTTTGGTACATGAACGTGTAATTTTAGTACATGTACGTGTATTTTTAGTACATCATTATATGTGGTGAGCCTTTTGGCGTGCCATATGAAACTGCCTGCACTAAAATGATATCAGAAATGGAAACTTCAATTACAATGTTTTGATGACGACAAAGTGTTTTTTTTTTACATGTTTTCATAAGCACAAACGAAAGGGGCAAAAGTAAAGACGAAAGTAAGAGGTCTTCGTCTTAAAACAGTTATGTACAGTGTAGTTTAGGCTTGGTACAAGTCTTCAACACGAGTCGCATCAATCAGGCGTACGTAGATATCTCAATACTTGGTAGTCGCTTTGAGGTGCGTATCTGATCAAACCTCGTTGTGTTTACTTCGTAACATCTGCGACATTCCCTTCCCATCATTTAAACACTTAACACAGAAACAAGAGTATCTAAATTGCATTGGCCTTTGAACTCATTAACTGCTCTTAGTAACGAGGATGGGGATATTAAGACATACCAAACGACTGTGAGGAGTTTACTTTCATTGCACCATCCACCACCGATAGTATTCTTTCCTTGGAAAATAATAACAAAGCATTATATCAAGACGTGTTTCACTTAGTTGAAACTGTTTAATATATTTCTTTACGTGATGCCAAAATATCTACGCGATTAACAGAATGATGTATCAGCACAAACTGTTTGAAAGTAATGTATGTAAGGATATTCACTCGTCTTACACAGACCACAAGATCGAAATATGGATGCATACCCTTTATAAACGTTTTAAGCATCATAAGTAAATGTCTAGAAATTAAGTCATATTGGCGGAAGATGAGGCAGGAAAACATACACACAGACACACACTCCCAAACGCCGTTGACACACTTCTTCCTAGGATATGGTAAATGGTGGGTCCGGGAGTATGTGCATTGCTATGAAGACTATGCTGTAGTAGGCCTACACAGGTTACGAAGACAACCTTGCTGAAAGAGTTACACCGATGGATGAATAAACTAAGTCCCTTCAGCAAACCTGAAAGCTCATAAATTTAAATCGTTCAACATGTTATAGGCATTAAATTTTATATGAGCAGACAGACTCAGTACTCTAAATAACATTGTTTTGTTCAATACGCTAAATGGACCTACCATAGCAGGATTCAGCGTATTGAAATCATGAATAGCCTCTAATGAAATGCGAAACGACTGGTGCTTAAAACTAGAAACTAAGACTTTCAACTTTGAATATGTGTATCTCCTCCTTTCCATGTTGTTTATTTTACATGCGTACACCTGTTTCTCTTGACGTCTTTTTATCAAGGCTTTTTGTCTTAGAGCTAACCTCGCCTCAGTGCTGCAGAGCTAACCTCGCCTCAGTACTTCATAAGGATAAAAAAGTTTCATTGTTTCATTGTTTCTGCCAATATTTTCTTCTAGCCTCATGTTCTACTTACATCCCAGTTTGGAGAGAAGCCGGAAGCGAGTGTTCTTTTAAATTAATACCAGCCCCCTTTCTCGTTTGAGAGCCTGTACTGAGTGAGGGCTAGTGAATTAAAGTCACATCATTGGGACTTAATTATTAGAAAGCAAGATCTAATGTAGCAATCTTAAAAGAACCCTCACCAATCTAGTTGAAACTTCAGGTTATTTCACTAGAGATACCTCCCGATTAAATTCCATGTTTAATGTTGCAAAAGATATCGCTTCTTTCGATATCAAGAAAAAAATCAATTTGTTGAAACTTAAATGAATGCACATTTCCACGTGAATGAATGGTTTTTAACACTCATAATTTCCTTCCAGGGCTCATTCCAATCAAATCGGCGAACGGTCAAAGGTTACTTTCTTGCCGGAAGGGAGATGTTATGGTTGCCAGTTGGGGCTTCCCTCTTTGTCTGTAACATCGGTTGTGGGCATTTCATAGGTCTGGCAGGAATGGGAGCTGAAGGGGGAATCGCTGTAGCTTCTTTTGAAATTAATGCAAGTATTGCATTGTATTGTATTGCATTGCATTGCATCGTATTGTATTGTAATGTATTGTATTGTATTGTATATATTGTATTGCATTGTCTTGCATTGTATTGTATTGTATTGTATTGAATTGTACTGTATTGCATTACATTGCGTTGCATTGCATTGCATTGCATTGTATTGTATTCAATTGCATTGTATTGCATTCTATTGTATGGTATATATTGTATTGCATTGTCTTGCATTGTATTGTATTGAATTGTATTGTATTGTATTGCATTGCATTGCATTGTATTGTATTGTATTCAATTGTATATTGCATTCAATTGTATTGTATTGTATTGTATTGTACTGTATTGTATTGAATTGTATTGTATTGTATTGCATTGTATTGTGGAATGTCTTGTATTGCGGAATGTATTTTATTGTGTTATAGTGGAATGTATTGCATTGCATTGAATAGCATTGCGTTCCGCAGCATTGCATTGCCTTCCGTTCCATTGTATTATGTTGTATTGCATTGTATTATGTTGAACTGTATTTTGAACCGTGTTAATAGGAATGTACAGACAACCAGTGCGATCCACTTAAGGAAGGAATGTAGGAGGATTTCATATACTTTTAAAATACCGGGATTAAATTTAACCAGGATCGGTGTTGTATTTCCGCCCACACAATCCTGGTTAAATTTTCATATCCTGGTTTAATCAACGCTAATCCTAGTTACTTTTACTTTACTAGGATCTGCATAAATTTAACCAGGATTACCTCCAACAATTAACCATGATTGTATAGGCGGAAATACAACACGATCCTGGTTAAATTTAAGCATGGTGTTTTAAGAGTGTACTGGTTGATGAGTATCGTATTATCTTCAAAAAAGGCTACACATAGTGCGCTTTAAAGTTCATGTAACAGTGAGACTCTGCAACACTGAATGTGTTTTGCTAAAATCACTTCCTGAAAATGCGAGATACATGCGTTTAATGACTGGCTGCCACCCTTGGTTGCTTTCCTAAACATGACCTTAACAAAAGGCTTTGTCCACTTTGCAGGCTGTTGAAAAGCCGAACTGTCAGTCCCTTTGCTCCATGTCGGCACACCCCACAATGCAGCACGAGCACAGCTGTCCTCACCAACTGTGTATATGGTAGGCCAAAACGTCAATAATTACATTCTCTAGATTTGTCGATCGAATCGCTGGTTTATCGACCTATAAAACTTGATAATGTAATTATTGAACATTTGGCTTACCAAAGACATGTTGCATTTCACTATTGGTGTTTCTATGTATTTTAAATTCAATAGGGAACGAATGCAACAATTTAACTTGTTTTTTCTTGAGCAAATTTCCCTTCATATGGCACATGTAAGGGAAGAAGGTGAACGTGTTATTTACTAATAAATCTGTTTATGATGCCTTGATACCCAACATGTTTTACAGGAATACAACATAAGACAAACATTTCTAAAATAATGGTCCTAAGTTACATTTTATCTATCTTTATTGCAGGGTATGCTGGTCCTGGTATGCCTTGGCTGGTTATTTCTTCCAGTGTATTTTGCTGCCCAGGTACGTGGTAAACTAGGGAGCTGCGACTGGATAAATATGTCCAAATTATGAAACTATAATGAAGCTTTAGAAGTCTACGGGTTTTTGAAATGTGTTTACTAAATAGATCTTATTAGAGATAAGATATGCTATGCACCAGTTTGTGAAGGAAATAGCACCTGTGAGTGATTTATTAGGCTGTATAGACTGATATCATAATGAAGTGGTTCACAATCAGTGCAATTTGCTTTTATTATATCTATCGTGCAAAATATACTCAATGTTATACTAAGCGACACGCAACGGTGATTCTACCATGGAAAACCTTTTGCAAAGAGGAAATCACAGACTTCTAGAACTTGTAACAAATAGCAGTGGGTTTGGAGCGTAGGGTAGCAGGAAGGCTTTCATCACGGCCCTTGTCACTCTTAAATTTCATCCAACATAACTTAAAAAGAAAATAGCTTTTACACATCATAATTTATTCTGAAGGAAAACCTTCTCCCTTAAAACTGTAAAACAACTTCACATGGGCGGAAACACTTTCATGATGTAATTAACTAATAAGACCACGTTGAGTATGAAATCTCAGAAGGCTCTTGTGATTCTGTTTGAAGAAAACGACTGCGTTTGGGGTACTGCCTACTTACGAGTTATTTTTTTAAACTCTAATATCCTATACCTAACCTTATAATATCAACTTTCACTGAGACCGTTACAATCCTTGGTCGTTGCCCTTACTCCGCCCTCCAAGAAACATTGTTCGTTGTTCTTTAAAATGTCGCAATCTGTATGCGTGCCGTCTCATGACACTGGACGAGGACCGACACTGTAAAGGCATTCATACCCCTGAATATGTTTTGACTTTTGCTTGTCGGACCTCCTACCCTTACCCGAACCGGTACCCACACTTTGGTAATCGCAGTTGTAACTGCTTACTCCCACCATACAACACTGCTGGTATGGTATAATTTTATCCCCACCCCTTTCAAGGATGACTTTGATCACGTGGTGAGTGCACGTCAGTGAAAGTAAGATACTAAGTCTATACTATTCAATCAAATCTTTGTAGATATTCTTCCTTTGTCGCAGGTTTATACAACACCAGAGTACTTGAGGAAACGTTTCGGGGGACAACGAATACGGGTGTACTTTGCATGTTTCACGTTGGTTATATCTGTACTGACGAAAATATCAGTAAGTCCAAGTTTCAGCTTTACAAAATATTAATTAACAATCCTAGCTAAGCAAGCTATGAATTCTTACAAATTTTAGAATTATTTTTCGATAGCCTATTGTGGGAGCATCATAGGCGTACACACAGATTCATGTACCAAAGGTGGAGAGTTTGGTATAGGGTCTCCATCACCTTGGAAGCCAGGGCCCATAGTGAGTGTAGAATAATACCATTTCGTTAATCGACGCTATTTCAACCATATTCGGTAGCTTTGACTGACTTTGGTGAGGATTTTTTATCAAAACTTTTGCTCATGTGGGAATTAGTGAGGGGCACTCAGATGTGGGTTTCAAAAGCTGATATATAGAGGCTCTCCTTCAACGATAATGACCGATGAGAAGGACTGTAAATATTATATGCTTTCTGATCCCCCTTTTCCCCATATGTTGTATGGAATAACAAAAATATCGTGACCTGCCTACTTACCGCTCATAGAAAGCGTTCAAGATCAGTCGTAAGCTTAATGCCAGTGTCCACAGTTTTGTTGATTCCCGGGGACTGGATGGAAGCGTTTTCTCCAGGACCCAATTAGAGATATAACTACTCTATATAGTGTCATGAAAACCTCGCATGTCTTCACACACAGACACACTTCTCGAGAAAAAAGTGCACACTAATTAAATAGATCAATTACATTCAAAACGTCCACTATACTTATATGAAATGGTACCCCATGCTCAGACCATGCTTAGTCTCCAAATTACGCCCCCCGCCCCTCCCCCCTCCCCTTCAAAGATAAAATCTGGTTTTGCTCTTGCTACATCTAAATGTAAGCTACGTTTTTAACCAGCTGTATGTAGAGCTTTGACTTTTATCAGCCTTTGACATCTTCATCGCACAAAGAAAAGGCAAGGGCAAGAGAATACTTTTTTTTATAAAATGACATGATTACTCCAGCCTCAAACGTAATATCAATGAGTTTATACGATTACAATGTCACTACCCCCACAGGTGAAACTGTCCCCTCAAATTACTAGTATCGTATGGTATAACAATTTCAAAACGTGTCCAAATGCTGACACCAACTATATATTCTACTGAGGGGATAAGTGAGGAAAATGATCAATTGCCCATACCTTGTACATGCCCCTTAATTTCTCAGGCAGTCGTTACATCATCCATCTTTTGACGATACTTTTCCTTAGTTAAGATGACGTTCACTAGAATGACAGGACTTTGCTTATTTTTATCTCTCTTTAATTTTTATTTCATGAGTGTCTCAAAGGACAAAAAGTATGCATTACAATTTCTCAATTACAAATTTTCTATGGCGGTTTGGGGAGTTTACTACTATGAGAACCTTGGTGGTGCTGGTGATCGAGCCTAAATTGCCACGATGGGTTTTCTTCCTCGTGAATGAAAAGGGAGAAAAGTATCTGCAGGCGGTTATATAACTTTATGAGGTTGTTTATCTAGTACTTAATATAAACAAATATATAGTAAATCAAAGAGAGTCTCCTACGAGGCAAGAATATAGTTTGCTTACACATAACTGGCTGCAGTTTGGCCTTTCTGAGACTAAGGAAGACACGCTAAACTGTAGGCAGTCATGTATGTAACTACCACGATCATCGGTGTTGCATTTCAGTAAGTGGTGATGGCTCTTAATTCTTATTGCTTGAGCCCGTTGCCGTAGTTACGTGCAACTGATCTCTCTTTGACGTAATGAATTTCTTATTCAGCTGAAATTCCAAAGTTTTACCAGATGAGAACTCTTTAATATTTTACAGGTTGAGATGTACGCAGGGGCAATATTCATTCAACAAACGTTAGGTTGGAATTTGTACTTATCGACCATTGCGATGTTACTTATAACAGCTGTGTACACCATCTCCGGTAGGTTGAAAGTCCATAGAACTGTTAAATTAAAGATCTATAACATAGCACAATTGGACCATATATTTTTCTGATTAGAAGTAGTCATTTAGAATGTAAATATTTATTGTTCATTTTGGGTGGAACAACACTTAACCTATATATAGTAAAGAGTTAACCGCAGCGAAAATGTAGAACCGAGTTGTAGAGGAGATATCAGAAAATTTGGGGGTTCAACATAGCGTGAAGGCAACACCGTAATTGGGAACGCCTTAGGGAAGATCTGGGGAGTTATCCCTTCACAGAATATTGAGAAGGTGTGGTGAAAAGACAATTATAGCCGTCAAAGATGGAATAACTGTTCAATGACCAATATCTTTTAAGCGAGAATAACTGTACAGTATATAAAAAGGGTCAGCCATTTTGATGGCGTCTTTAAGGGAAATAGTTTTGTTAGCTTAATCAGTGTGGATAGTTTGTATGCTACCATAATAGTTTTGTCAATGACACCTATGGGATATTTATTATGGGATATAATTTAATCCTATTGCAGTGGTCAGTGTTGTCCTCATTTTCTGATTGTCAGTGTGGTTTGGAGCAATGCATAAAATGCCTTTCATGTGACAGGTTTTCCTCTTACACGCTACTTCTAAATACAAACAATATCAAAAACTACAATTTGGTTACCTTTGGTCAAATCTGGCAAGACGCCCTTTCCTGGCAATACACAATATCCAGTGGCTTTAAATCATAATAGTTTTAGCTTTTAGGGTACGAGGCCAGTACTGATGCTGCACAACCTCCCTATTTGGAAATATCTTCTGTTTTAGGGGAAATATATGCTATTTTCGCGCAATAAGGGGTTATAATTCCGAGCAGAGTGCCCACCTAACGCTCTCCTCATCCAGTGAAGTGGACCTGTGCAAAAGTGGAGATGAAGCCACTGAAACATTGTGACAGATACTTTAAATGGAATTAAAGGGAATTTGTAAGGTTAAGCTTTAAAATAAGGGTCGGGCAACTTCATATTGCTTTTAATTGTAAGACCGATTTCTGTGATGAAATTGTGACGCACCAATTTTTAATTTGATTACTTTGAAGGAGGTCTCTCAGCTGTAATATACACAGACGTATTGCACTGCATCTTCTTGCTTACAGGAGGGTTTGTCGTCATGGCATTGTGTAAGTATAAAACAGATGAAATTAGGGGCAAACCTTGCATTTTTATTTTTTTTTCTGGTTTGATGTAATTCTTTTTACTAAAAAATTGGATGAATCTTGAAATGGGGAGGGGCACAGTTTTAAGGGGCTCTTTTATTTTTCAAAAGGGTATTTCTCTTCTCTTAGCCACTTGATACTTGCAATGTACGGGATACTTTTTTCATAATTATGAAAGAAGGATTTGCGTGTCTCCTGTGTTTCCGGGTGACTGCCCCAGCCACTCCCAGCTTATAGAACAACGAAATACTATTTGTCGCATAAATCGGACCTCATTCAAGTAATAACAATCTTTTCTTTGTAATGCTGAGTCTCTTTGGAGGAAAGGTGATACTGCTATGAATTTCTTAAGTCATGTTCTTTTCACACATCACAAGCTTCCCTAAGCTCGAAAGACACTACATCAACTATGCCCTGCAAATATATCCTTCTTTGATTGGTTAATGGTTGGTGCAAATCAGACACAATAGTGTACTCAGCACAATTTGACCTTTAGCAAGAATACAACAGACCTCTGCCTGGTAGGTGCTTAAGTAAGATGTTGTTAGAAATGGCTAGAAATATCTGAGAATTTTGGGGGTTGGTGGCGAATGCTGGGGTTGCACCCCTCTCCCATTTTTACTGTATGACATAAGGAAATAGCAACTTTAATTTACATTGCACAGAATTGTGCGCCTTCAAATGAAGCTTAGGTGAGACATTGCTATGATATTTGCAGAGGTGTAGCGTCCCCAGTTATTGGTTGCCTGAGTGGCAAACCCAGAAATTTTGGAATAGGGGGCTCCAAATAATCATGATTGCTTAATATTGACTTAAACTTAGTCTACACAAAACTGTACAATTTGATAGAAATATTTCGTTTCTCAAAATGTGAGAAACTTCATTCATTTTATGGTGGCTTCTGTTCAGCTTCGTATCAACAAGCCCTGACCTCTAACAGGGAGAGTCAAGGACAGGCGACGTACAATACGGTACGATGTAGATTTCGCCACTGAGTTTGGAAGTTACTAATGTAGCACAGTGTGTACGACAATCTTTCTCAATCAACCAATCACGTTTAAACTGTATCAGGCGCGTATCTACGGGGGGGGGGGAGGTCTAGGGGCCTGGCCCCCAGATGTTTGTCAGCCCCCCAGAATGTAAGAACTAAGGACGCCGACCGATGCCTTGACCCCCCATTTGATACCTAGGCCCCCCTAAAAATTTCAGTTAGCTACGCCCTTGACCTGTATCGACATGAATGCATAAACAAAATCGAACATAGATTTATCGCACTGGAAGAGAGCGAACCTTTCGCAAAATGCAATTGAAAGCAGAGTTTCATACCTTGTATTATACCACTTGGATGTTATTCGTTAACGTTCGATCTCAAATTAACAACCTTTTATCAAGTTTAACATTCTCAAACGAAGTTCTAAATCTCTAATCCGTAGATAATTAATCATCACATGTATCCCTCTCTATTTATGTTCTTCTTGAGTAGCAGTGAAACACGTGCCTTGGACCGAGTTACCACTTCAATACGCATGCGCGATACCAACAACAACCATCACTGACCCGAACGCCACATGTGGTTACCCCAGGGAGGATGCTTTCAACATGTTTCGTGACCCAGATACTGCTGATATACCCTGGCCCGGGGCCGTGTTCGGGATCACTGTCTCAGCCATTTGGTACTGGTGTACCGACCAAGTAAGGAACAACTATACTCTTTCTCGTTGTACCTAATAATTGGACTGTACCTAATAATTGGACTGTAGTAAGCTACAAACACTTTCCTATATGTTGCAATTTGCATTTTGTAGGAGTGCTCCATATATGGAGGCAAGACAGGTAACTGCCGAAGGCCTACTCCGTCGCAGTTCCGGACTCCAGTCTATTTTCAGTAGACTGGGAGTTGGCTCGGAATGGGAGGTCCAAGAATCGGAGTTTGCTTGGAGTGGGATGCAGACGAACAGTTAAACACATGAACAGACAATCAGAGCAAACTATATTACGAGGAAGGCGAGAGAATGAAAATGACTCCTTAAACTGACTTTTTAGTGAACGATGTAAAAAGTGCTACTTTATCAGTTTCAAATGGCCGGACAAAGATTTGACTCGGTATTTAGGACACTGGAATAAGAATCGGGTAATGCTGACTTTCGATACAGTCCTGCTTAAATGTATGTGTAGGCTCCTCATGCCGGAGTTAGGCGATAGGGTTGATATACTGCACTAAGACAATAGACTAGTGGGCCTTAGAGGATTTTTTAGGAAATTCAATTTAGTATGGTACGGGAGCGACAAATTAAAGAACCGCCCATGAGGCACAAACCCCAGATGAACCGTGATTTGCTGGTTGTCAATCTGCAATGTAGATGGTGTAAGTTAATATATTTTGGTCATTACTGAAGAGGTGTGAAGGGGGAACTATGGAGAGAGAATGACACTATGGTACGGTATATAGGAAAGGGCGCGAACAGCTAGAGGTTCGTGGCTTTCATTTTTGACTTACGACGTTTAAGTTAACCACGGTATAAATACCGATACTATGTCTACCTGTCTATCAAATATGGCAAGTTTAGTAGATATGTACTGATGAACCCATTGCGTTCTCGTGGAGCTACAACAATGACTATATGGAGTAAAAAGAACGAATGTTATACAATTTTTTCCAGTGACATACCACAGGAGTAGCTTTAAAAGTTAATGGACAAATACAGTCACCCTAGCATAATACTGCGTTATCCGTTATTTTATGAATAACTCCTTTCAATCATGCGACAACGGTAGAGAATATTGTTGGACCAATCATCGGTATTCAGTATCGGTATCGGCCGATATTACCCATTTTCGTCCAGTATCGGTATCAGCAAAATTTACCAATACCTATACTGCCTTACCGATATTTCTCATCCTAAAAATTGTTACATTATTTTTTAATATGCTTGACTGTAAGTTCTTTTTGTGACTCATGAAAACAAAATGTATTTGTACGGGTACAAAAACGGGAACACTGTAAATGCTACGTATTGCCTTCAGTTACTTTCCTTGATATCGGTATCGGATCGGTATCAGCCAATATTGAGAACTGCAATATCGGTATCGATAATATCAGCTACTTGCCATATCGGTACAACAGTAATATTGAATAGTCTAAATGACGCATAAATATCCACTTGAATTCCCTGTAATATGCAATGTTCATGTTTTAAAACATTAGAAAGATACTTGTAAGGGATAAAAGCGAAATTTGTAAGAAACAACTATGTTTGAAAATAAGTTTGGGTGATTGCTTATTCTCTACATAAATGCTCGGCCTCGAGGTATATCTTGCAGGGCTATATATTAAAGTTTATTTAAGGTTCCATATTATATTATCAACAGCATGAAATGTATTTTACTTTTATCAGGTCATAGTTCAGAGAGCTCTAGCGTCTAAGAGTCTGGTTCACGCCCAAGGCGCCTGTATATTGGCGGGATTTTTGAAATCACTTCCCCTGTTTCTGATAATTATACCAGGGATGGTCAGTAGGATTCTCTTTCCGGATGAAGTGGCATGTGTTACTCCGACCGCTTGTACTGACGTCTGCGGGAACCCGTCAGGTTGCAGTAATTTGGCCTACTCGAAGTTGGTGGTAGAGATGGTCCCAGTCGGTAAATCGTTTCAACTTTGTTTCACAATATTTTCTTCAGTTTCTGGTATTGACTGGTATTGGTGGTGCCGGAATAGTGGTGACGGTGGTGTTGGTAACATACGCTATCGTTACAAATTAACTCTCATAGAAGTAAATATGAGAGCCATATGCAGTCTGTGTCAGTTTTCGACCAATTAAACAATTTTGCGTTAACTGATGCCTTGTAATACATACATGTAATATGCAATATGTAATACAACACTGAAGTATACAAACACAAAAGACCGTTCACGATAAACGACAGTCATTTACAAAATGACTCTTTTATCTCAAAACATTTCCTTTCCGAAGTCATTATAGATAGGTTACTCGTTAGATACGTATTGCCCTGGAACGGTTGCTAACATTGGGGAAAGGGGTTAAAACTTATAGGTAATAGATTTTGACATTTGCAAGGTAATATTTCGTTGTCAGTAAGACGTAATTAATAATAATATTTACAAGAAAATTTTCAAACGGAAAACCTTTGTGGCGATACCACCCCCAGCCCCTTCTCTGATGATGGACTACCTCAGTTACGACTAAGTGAAGATGGTTGGGCTCATACTTGTTTTATTTCTATCAATAGGTCTACGGGGATTATCTGTAACAGCAGTGATGAGCGCTCTACTGAGTTCTTTGACGTCAATATTCAACAGCTGCAGTGCCGTTTTTACTTTGGACATTTGGAGAAGAATTCGGCCCAACGTATCGGAAGTAGAACTCATGGTAGTAGGTCGGTAAGTACATCACGTGGGTCATTTTAAATTACTACTCTTCCGGGCCATTTGGCAGGGATATAACACCAGGCTTGTGTCTTTGGAAGTCCAACATTTTTCCGTACCTGTCAGTAAGTGTAGCAACGGTGTTTCGTGTCGAACTATCATGATTTCTTACGCCCTCTGATGTGGCTTTGCAGGCAACTGGCTGCAAAGGAGCTACAAGCCCACAAGTATAGCAGCTTACATTGGAAACAAATTTCATGTGAATAATGTACATCCATGTAGCAGATGACAATTTAAGCGGTTTAAATGTTCACGAATCAAAAGCTTTGCGATTATGACTCACAAAATAACATTGGCATCGTAAAATGCAAGTATTGAACACCATTTGCACAACTTAAACAACACAGAGTGGCTACTCTGCCCAAAGAAATCATGTCTATTTTTTTAAATTTATAACCGGATTGGACAACTTTCAGTTTGGCAGAGAGCTATGTAACTTTAACAGAAATTTTAAAGCAAAAATGTCTCACATTTTCCAGAAATAGCATAGGCCTAATACATACTGCTTTTGATTTGGCTTTATTAATCGAATACATTTCCCAATACTTCATCTCTATCGGATTTTTTTTTGTTGTAGTGTTACCGTCTTTATGACTGTTGGAATCAGTCTTTTGTGGATCCCAGTTATCCAGGTCTCTCAGGGAGGGCGCCTTTTTGACTACATACAGCTCGTCACAAGTTACCTATCTCCTCCCGTTGCCGCGGTATCGATCCTTGCCATCACGTGGCACAGAGTGAATGAAAAGGTATTTATGCAAGAAAAGCCATTCTATAGTCTCTATTAACATTGTTACTACGTTTCAGTAACCCGGTAATGCCAACGTTTTGAGAGAACCCTCTAGAAGGGGATGTCCTTGGTGCAAGGGGCTATCTTTAAGATTCTACATTATGATAAAATACTTGTCTCTGTGATGCTACTGCTGCATTAGTCTTCTCTATATAGACAGCGTATCACCAACCATTTCTTTATTGCCTTGCACACTAAATTCTTCCCGTTTCGTGGTGTCAGGTTTGAACTAAAAGGATCCCCATAATAGGGTGGTGGTACCTCCTCCCTTGAAACTGCTGAAAATTCAGTCTTGCACAAGGGAAAGATGTAATGCAAAATGTGTCTAAAAACCTTGCATTTCCTCCACTTTTCCACCATTAGTATATTTCAAGTTATTCCGCTGTAAATTAACATCACAAATACAGCACAGCCTGCGTAGGAATTCTCTCGGATTTGTGGTTTGCTAGAAACCGAAGTGGTAACTGCCCGTTAACCCTAGGCTTAGAACAAGAAAAGAAAAAAATGTGGAATAAAATTTCAATTTGTAAATACGATACCGTAAGCTAAATTAGTCTTGCCTTCAGGGTTGTTTGCCTCAAAAATGTTCGAAACATCTTTTGTAGGGGGCGTTCTTTGGTCTCATCGTTGGCCTTGTTGCTGGCTTGTCGGGTCTTGTAATTGAAATAGTTTTCAATGAACCACCATGCTTTGCGTCCGATACGAGGCCGGAATACTTCCAACGATGGCACTATCTGTACTTTGGACTGTTTCTCTTTGTTTTCGTCATGCTGGTCACTATTCTAGTAAGCCTATGTACGGACCCCTTGGACCATCAATTCGTAAGTTGTATCACTCTTGCCTAAAAATCGAGTGACCAAATTTAATGTTTTCAAAAATGGAGTAAACTTTGCTGCAGTGTGTTATGCAGTAAAAACGTCATCCCAGTAGCATGTTGTATTCGTAAGGTACGAATTTTTGAAGAAATGTTATTTTATTTAACTTCCGTAGTGCATGATGGGAAATCTGTGATGTCATCTGGGCAAATTGATCAGACTTAACTTTTCTTTGTAATGTTTATACCATTGCATGGAGTATTTAATAACTTTGTTTGCTACATTATATGTATATCCAGTTTCATTCTAGAACTTCACGGAAAAATATTCAAACAACAGTATCAAATATCAAGGACAAACAAGTTATTACATTACAAAGAATAACAAAGGGAATCTGAAGCAACCTGTCCTCTTTGCATCGCATTTGAACCTGTGTAGAGATTTCTTGACAAACTGAACGTGACCACTCTTCAAAAAGGGATAAGTTGAGTTAGAAATGTCTTTCTGGTATGGGCTTTGGACGATATGTACTGAAAACGATTTCTCCTTCACACAGGACCCCAACGAAATGCCACCAGACAATATCTTTAAAGGAAATAATCATCGTCCTTACCTTGTTTTCAAACAACAGCTAAAATAAATGTTCACTCTCATTTCTTTACGAAGTATTACTTTCATGAATTTTCCGAACACAAATATTGCCCTCTATTAAGGTCAAATCTAGAGTTATCCTGCCTTAAATCAACAATTTAGAAACAGGAATATTGTTATTACGAGCCAAAAAGAGACAAGCATTGCTAAGGCTCTTAAAGGATATATTACCGGTACTTGAAAATTGGGAACTTTGCTTTTTACAAATTACAGGGAATAGTGTTATGAAGATGGAACATGAAATGAGCAACGAGTTTGAAGGCCACAGGCATTTACAGGGAAAGAGAAGACAGACCGTGGATTAGCCTATTTTGAA
The DNA here is from genome assembly GCA_029531755.1 of Holothuria leucospilota. NCBI lineage: Eukaryota > Metazoa > Echinodermata > Holothuroidea > Aspidochirotida > Holothuriidae > Holothuria > Holothuria leucospilota. The sequence continues at coordinate 64,540,926 of CM055964.1, read as the reverse complement.
AAGCACATTAAAAAAAAATACCTTTTTCGGCATTAAATAAAAATTAGGAATTTAAAATTGTGCAGATCAGGGACGGATCCAGACATTTCGAAAAGGGGGGAGGGGCTGAAAGCCCCTTTGAATATTCTCCTAGATTAACATTATGCCAATTTTCGCATATTTGTTATTGTTGATGTGGCAAAAAAGGGGGGCTGAGCCCAGAAAAGCCCCCCCCCCCTTGGATCCGCGCCTACAGATACTTTAAGATTAGAATTGATATGCACATAATTCGTAAAAGAAATGCTCCCATAAAATGCCCTTTTATTGTCTTTTTGTGGAAAAGGTGGATGGACTTACCTGGTCAACAAAAAAGAAGACTGTGAAACATTCTACCTCAATGTCCCGATATGAGACTTTATATTGCACAGACGGGGAACGAACTAGAAGTAAGAGCATTTTACTTTTAATATTTCGCATTTTGAAACATGTAAGCCTGATGACATACACGTATGAGGAATGGTCTGGAGGCGGACGCCCTCACCCGCCCCTCGATAATTAAAATGTCGTTTTTGGACAAAAATGCTGGTTTGAGGGCTCTGTGACTCGATTTCAGGGCAAAAACTTTGTAGTGATTGTTCGACTCTAAGACGACTTTTCAAGATAAATGCCTTCTTTTCTCTTCACAGATGCAGACGAAGCACCATTCAGTAAATTTTGCATCGACTGGTGCTGTGGGACAGACATTTCCTCAAACACAAAAGAGAAACAGGAAAAAGTCACATCAAAGAGAAACCAGCCACCGATGCCTGTTCTTAAATTCAAGGAAGCCACAAGATCACAAACCATACTGCTTAGTATTTCATGTTTTCTAATGATAGGTCTTTGCCTATTTCTCATGAGCTACTTTGCATGAAGAACAGTGGCATCGGTTGCTAGGGACAAAATCCCAGCCCTAGGCCTCCCGACAAAAGCCTTGCCACAATTAGTCGCCCCACTCGAGAACTCAAGTCCGAGGGAAAGGATCTGTTTCGGCATTTTGTAATCCCCCCTATGAAAATGGTTGAGTCCTCCTTCCCCGACTTTATGAAAAATTTCCTGACTACGTCATTGGTAAAAAATACAAATGCTGTGAAACTTTCTATAGAGACGTTTCATGTGACGTCACGCGAGTAGGATCAGTGTCAGGCACTGAAGGGCAAAACACACACGCGGTAAGCGTACTTACAGCACACGAGCCAGTGGCGCCGGCACGGGGGGCATGGGGGGGGGCGCGTGCCCCCCCCAATCGATTTCAGAAAAAATTTTTTGAAAATTTTAAAATGATCCCAAAAGGAGTTTAAGCTCTAGATTTCTGTATGGGGTAGGGTGAGGTGTGCTTTCAACCAAGTGATGGATCTATTGTAACCATTTTCCATCACAAATGGTTCTCAAACTATCAGAATTATCGCAAATCCTTCGCAAACTTTCAAAATTTTCGCGCGCTCCGCGCGCTTCAAACATTACCTCAATATTGTTCCAATTATCAATAATTTCCGGTAGCAACTCCCACAGAAGCACAGCAACAGAGGCTGAAAGCCTCAGGTAAACTCGGACTGGCTTTGTGATTGGCAAATAGGTTTGTTGGGAATTGAAAGTGTCTCGATGCAGAGCATGAATGCAGGTTTTGTCATGGTTATCTTATTTAATGAAAAATTTCGGCGCGCTTCGCGCGCATTCATCACTGTTTTCACTCAAACCCATGACCATTATTAAGGTTATAACACATGCTACTATTCTGATCACAACACTTTTCCGAAAAACAGAAGTACATCCCCAACATCTGTGGGGGCCTATGGGATCTTTCAATCTAATTTGTAGCATGATGTGGACGGTTGAAAGTGCGTATTTGCCGTTATACATTTTTCAAAACTTTTACCCAGCGCTTCGCGCGCAGCCTCTACCTGTATAAATGGTGATTGTTAATACACTTACGACGAAAAAAATATTCTGAAACACGCCATTTAGTCCTTAACCCCTTTTGCTTTACCTCTAGGGGGTCTAATATCACTTCCCTTCACATCTACTCCCTCTCTCATTCCATATTGATGGAAGATATTCGTCTGGATTTTCTTTCAAATTTAGTAAAAATACCATTGTTGTAACGTGCTCGGCATTATAGTCTATAGCACCATTTGGATGTCAGGTAATATCATATCAGTGCCCCATTTTAATTTATCCAGAGCTTCCAGGAGGCACTATACAGGTGTCTGTCAGTATTAGATACCCTTTATAATGCACAATGAGACAAAGGAAAATTTTCGTAATAGGCCAAGAATGTTTCTGTGGACTTCACCCACGCATTTTGTCCTAAAAACTTTTCCCGAATAGAAGGCATTAAAGCCTAACCAAAAGGGGGCTTGGCGAGGTTTGTTGACAACATACCCTTCTCTAAGACAACACACTCTCCTCTTTCACCTAACCAAAAATTAGAATTCACTAAATTATGGATATTTTCCAGCCATGTATGATCAGTTCCAAAAATATCCTAAAGATAGCACCATTTTGCATCTAAGCAACTGTAAATTACCAAAATTTCTCAAAGGGGAGGGGTTCCCCCTCCCCTTAGACCCCTCCCCCAGGACGGTACCTTTATGTAGTGACAAAAAGGATTCCACACAGCTGTATATACATATATAGACGCACACTCTCTTCTTTCTCCTTACCAAAATTAGAAATTCACTAAATAAGGATATTTTCCAATCATATAAGATCACTTCAAAAAATACTCCAAAGTTAGCACCATTTTGCATCTAGGCAATCTTAAATTAACAAAAATTTCTCCTTAGACCCCTCCCCCGGGACGGCACTTTTATGTAGTGCCAAAAAGGACTCCACATTGCTGTGTACAATCGCAGGGGCGCACAAAATGGTACAATTTAAGCAGACTGGGGGGGGGGAACTGAGTGGCATTATGACATCATCTGTCATGCCCCCCCAATCACCAAACTCTGGCGGCGCCACTGACACGAGCACGGCATAACCATAGATACTACTGACGCTTGCCCTTGTTACGGCTTGTGGTCGCGAGTCAAACCAATAACAGCGAAAGATCACAGAAGAACGAGATTAAAATTCAACAACTTAATGATTATTTACAATCTCCTTAACTTACTTAAATTTACAATAATTAATTAGACTTACTCACAATCCTTTACTTAATATTTGCCTGGTCTGGTCCAAGGGCTGGTAGTGCATGCACGTTGACGATGGCACAGTGGTAGACCTGCAGCGTGCTGTAGCGTAGGAACTGGTTCCACGAGCGAATAATGACAAGGCTAGGTAGGCGATGGATGATAACAACCTCAATGCACAGTGTAGAAACGGCGTAAGGCAATTTGTCACAAGTGTGAATTGTCAGTGGCTGGCCTCATGTGATTCGGTCAACAAACGGACAGCAGAATAACGTCTGGACTCGATGGTGTCTCTCCATGTCTCTCAGTTGTTGAACTGCCTTTTATATGCTAGGCTTTTATTCGAGAACTCTCCAGAATTTAACAGAAACTTCTAGTGTACACAGTCCAGCAATTACGAGAACGTTCCTTAATAGAAACTTCTAGAACACACAGTCGAGACATTACGAGAACGTTCCTTGTATGCACGGTAGTAAACAGTGTAGAAGTGTCGTCAGGCCGCGTAAACAGTTCTCTCTTCTAGACAATTCTAGAAAGGCTGCGTTGAAGTTGAATTCTCTGGAACTTTCCATTCGCTCGTCGATGGATTCAATCCGGTGTTCCTAACGGGTCATCTTGTAACACTCCCCCCCTTGAAAAAGTTTTGGACGTCTCGGACAAAACTTAAGTTACAATATTTACAATGTATAACTTTACAGTAATAACTACAGTATGTATATTATGTAGTCCAATATTCAATGGAAGGTATAATCATAACATACAACTTGTCTTGCTAGGTGATGATACATGAATACAGTAACATCATCAATACACATTGTGCCATAGTTAACACAAAATTTCAAAACTTACAGTGAGATTTTCAACATACTGCATCAGATCAAATTCTTGACAAAGAGTCTGGTACAACATTGTCTTTCCCTTTAATGTGCTTAATTTCTACATTATACGATTGCAGAAATAAACTCCACCTCATCAATCTTTGATTCTTATTCTTCATCTTAGATAAAAATGTCAAAGGGTTATGATCAGTGTATACAGTGATAGGGAAACTAGTAGTTCCCAAATAAACATCAAAGTGTTGAAGACCAAGTATCAAAGCTAAAGTCTCTTTTTCAATTGTTGAATAATTTTTCTGGTGTTTGTCAAATTTCTTAGAATAATAACAAACAGGGTGATCAACACCATGCTCATCAGCTTGAAGCAAAACTGCTCCTATGCCATTGTCACTGGCATCTACTGCCAACTTAAATTGCTTCTCAAAATCTGGAGCAATCAACACTGGTGAACTCATTAGTGCCTTTTTCAATAATTCAAATGCTGCTTGGCAATTATCCGTCCAATCAAACTTTTCACTCTTCTTTAACAATTTTGTCAGTGGTGCAGCAATATCAGAGAAATTCGGACAAAAACGTCTGTAGTAACCAGCCATGCCTAGGAAGCGCATGAGCTGCCTTTTATCAGTTGGGGCAGGGAATTTGTCAATGCCCTCAACTTTGGCCTTAATAGGTCTAACTTTACCCTGACCAACCACATGCCCTAAGTACACCACATGGGCACAAGCAATCTCACTTTTGACCAAATTGACAGTCAAATTAACTTTGGCAAGTTTGTCAAATAATGCCTTAACATGTTGTACATGTTCATCCCACGAGTTGCTGTACACAATAAGGTCATCAACATATACTTCACAATTTTCTAAATTTGACGTAAGATTATTTACTAAGCGCTGAAACGTCATCGGTGAGTTTTTCATACCAAACGGCATAACCTTATACTGAAATAACCCATCTGGCGTCACGAATGCCGAGATTTTCCGAGCCCTCTCAGTGAGTGGTATCTCCCAGTACCCCTTTAGTAAGTCAAACTTTGACACATACGTAGCTTTCCCAATCCTATCAATGCAATCATCGATACGGGGTATCGGATAGGAATCCGTTCTTGTGACCGCATTCACCTTTCGGTAATCAGTACAAAATCTGTACCCACCGTCTGGCTTGGGGACCAACATACAAGGGGAAGACCATTCACTATTACTAGGTTCTATAATGTCATGGTCTAACATATACCGAACCTCATCCCTGAGATGTTGTCGTTTTCGAGGGTTAACTCGGTAAGGATGCTGCTTGATTGGTGTGGCATCCCCCACATCAACATCATGTTCAATCAAATTTGTCCTAGTAGGATCATCTGAGAACAAGCATGCATATTCATAGATTAATGATTTCATTTCTGACTTTTCTTTGTGATCCAGATGACTTAATTTCTGGTCAAGATTTTTCAACACATCAGAATTTTGTAACTTAATACACATATCAGGAACATTATTAGCCTTGATCTCATCATTACTGAGTTCATAATCAGCATTGATAATACACACTTGATCACCTGTATCATTAGTGTTGCTATTTAAATCATGTACACTTTCATCCTTAGACATGTCACAATCTTCTCTTTCATAATATTTCTTCATCATATTAATATGACATACTCTTTTAGATTTACGCTTGTCAGGTGTCAAAATGACGTAATCTGTGTCACTGACCTTTCTCTCAATGACATAAGGTCCTTGAAAGCGAGCTTGAAGTGGCTGACCAGAAACAGGCAAAAACACTAGCACCTTATCACCAGGCTTAAATTCTCTTTTCACAGTGGTCTTGTCATACCACGCTTTCATTTTCTTCTGAGAGTGCCTCAGATTTTCCTGAGCAAGTTCACATGCTCCATGAAGACGATCTTTAAAGCGGGATACATAATCAAGTAGATGTATGTCTTCACCTGGATCTGATAACCACTTCTCCTTTAATAATTTCAATGGTCCACGAACTGTGTGTCCAAAGACAAGTTCAAATGGACTGAACCCAAGTGACTCTTGTATAGACTCCCTGGCAGCAAACATCACAAATGGAATGCCTTCATCCCAATCTCTCTCATTATCATGACAATATGTCTTTAACATATTCTTCAATGTTTGGTGAAACCTTTCTAAAGCCCCTTGGCTTTCAGGATGATAAGCCGAAGACTTAATTTGGTCTATGCCTAACTCAAACAACATCTGTTGGAATACAGTTGACATGAAATTAGACCCTTGATCTGATTGGATCTCTTTAGGCAACCCAAACAATGTGAAAAATTTAAGTAAAGCTTGTAAGACTGTCCGAGCCTTAATATTTCTCAGAGGTATTGCCTCTGGAAACCTTGTAGAAGCACACATAATGGTTAATATATACTGATGCCCTGCCCTACTCTTAGGTAGGGGACCTACACAATCAATGATGACTCTACTAAACGGCTCTTCAAAAGCAGGAATTGGCTTTAAGGGTGCAGCCGGAATATTCTGATTCGGCTTCCCAACCATTTGACATGAGTGACAGGTCTTACAAAATTTGGCCACATCACTTTTAAGTTTTGGCCAATAAAAGTGATTTAGAATTCTGTGGTAAGTCTTATTGACTCCTAGGTGCCCTGCAAATGGCATTTCATGAGCAATACTCAGTATTTCCCTTCTATAGGTCCTAGGTACCACAATTTGATGGTAAATTCTCCACTCTTCATCTAATGGTGCATCAGGTGGTCGCCATTTACGCATCAAAATATTGTTTTTAAAATAAAAACAGACTGGGACGTCTTTCGATTCATCCTCAGTGAGTGCACCAGCCATTAATGGCTGAAGCTCTTCATCATGTTGTTGTTGCACTGACAACTGGTCTCTGTGGAGTGTGTCAGACATTTTTTATTTTTCCTGTTCTACCCCCTCACTATGTGTGGGGCCAGGAGACTCACAATCCTGACTATCATTAAGATTAGTCATAAAAGATTGGCTGAGATCATACCAAGAATCTTCACTTTCATGAATATTTTTACTAGAATCTTTTTCAGACTCTGACTCCTCCTTTGGGAGTGTTGTTCCATTTTTAGGAACTAATTCCTCAATTTTAGAGGGCAGATGATTAAGTTTATCATCCTTATTTTCGGAAATCATACCCTCATTTTTAGAGAGTGGATGTTTAACATTATCATCCTTACATGATTCCCTACTTGTTCCACTTTTGGGAACTGTATCCTCACTTTTGGAGGGTGGATGTTTAAGATTATCATCCATGGCGAGCTTTTGTGACATAGCTCTAGTGACAGCACAGGCAGGGAATAAATCTGGAAATTCCTTTTCTAATTGCTCTGTGTTGTTATAATCACATGGTTTATCTGTCAAAATTGCATTGGCTACTACCTTTCCACCAGCTAGGTCATTGCCTAGCAACAGAGATACCCCCTTTACAGGTAGAGTAGGTCTGACCCCTACTATGACCGACCCAGAAACTAAATCTGACTTCAAATTAATTTTGTGGAGAGGGACCGAAATAAATCCACACTCAACCCCCTGAATTAGTACATTTGCCCCTGTGGAAGTAGAGTCCGATAATGGCAAAACTCCATCAAGAAGCAACGACTGAGTTGCGCCTGTGTCACGCAAAATTTTAATTTTGACGGGTGGATGAGCTGAATTCCCATCTAGGGAAATAAACCCCTCAGACACGAATGGAAGGTATTCTTCCTTAATTTTGTTGTTAGAATTAGGCCGTAAAGTCACGACTACCTCAGAAGAATTCTCTGCAATGGCTAAGGCATTGGAGGCTGTTTCAGTCTCCTTTAATTTTGCCAATGTGAAGCAATTTGCCATTGTGTGGCCCTTTTTGTGACAGAAACCACAACTTATGTCTTTAAAGGCAGCTTTGTTTGAGCTGACCTGGTCGTTCTTTTGACGACTTGAATCTGGTTGTTTTTTACCAGAATTTGTTGGAGAGATAGAACCAGACTGAGATCCACTGTTACCTGTTGTGCCACTATTATTGCCATATTTCTTATTTGGCCTACTAAACTGACCCTTGTTTTGAGTCTGACCCACTTTACTGAATTTATGGGTAAGTGCATACTGATCAGCCAAATTTGCAACTTCACTCAGCTTGTCAGCCTTATTTTCCTCAAGGTGAGTCTTAATGCCATCATTCACACACCGTTTGAATTCCTCGACCAGCATCAGTTGTCTTAAAGTGTCAAATGTGGAGACCTTTTTGGAAGCACACCATCTATCGAAATGCCTTTCTTTTTGATAAGCAAACTCTACATAGGTTTGTGTATCCGCCTTCCGATACTTTCTAAATTTTTGGCGATAAGCTTCGGGCACTAATTCATAGGCTTGTAATATGGCCTTTTTAACCTTATCATAATCCATGCTGTCCTCTATTGACAGAGCGGAATACACTTCTTGAGCCTTGCCTGTGAAATTACTCTGAATGAGTATGGACCATTTATCTCTTGGCCACTTTAGTTGCTCACCCAGCTTTTCAAAATGGTTAAAGAATTTCTCCACATTATCCTCCTGAAATTTGGGGACAAATTTTACGTGCTTAGAAACATCGAATCCCCCAGTATCCAAGCCTATTTTAGGGTCTGAGGCTTTTATGACCCCTAACTCTAGTTGCTTCAACCTAAATTCATGTTCTCTTGCCTCTTTTTCCCTTTGCATTTGCATTTCTCTTTCCTCTTTTTCCTTTTGCATTTGCATTTGCATTTCTCTTTCCTCTTTTTCCCTTTCTCTTTCCATTTCTTTTAATCTAATCTCCTTATTCATTTCTATTTCAAGCCTTTTCAATTCAAATGTGTTGTCAGTTGGCACAGTGATAGCTGTTTCCAATACTGTAATAGGCAGGATACTTTCATCCACTAGATATTCTAGAACATATCTTTTAATCTCGTCTTTCCGCATTAAAGGCTGAAATTCAACGCCGTAATGTTTTGCGACCTTTACAATCTCAGACTTCTTTAATGAATCTAGTTCCTCGACTGAGGGACTAGCCACGAATTTATCTAAGTTGAATGGCATTTTGAAATTGTATCAAGCCTTCAACAAACAAATAAGTAGTCTGAGCAAACACAGTTGCTTACGATTCACAACAGAATTTCTCGAATTTTCTAGTATTTTTCGTTCCCGGATGTTAGGCCACCAATTCTGTTACGGCTTGTGGTCGCGAGTCAAACCAATAACAGCGAAAGATCACAGAAGAACGAGATTAAAATTCAACAACTTAATGATTATTTACAATCTCCTTAACTTACTTAAATTTACAATAATTAATTAGACTTACTCACAATCCTTTACTTAATATTTGCCTGGTCTGGTCCAAGGGCTGGTAGTGCATGCACGTTGACGATGGCACAGTGGTAGACCTGCAGCGTGCTGTAGCGTAGGAACTGGTTCCACGAGCGAATAATGACAAGGCTAGGTAGGCGATGGATGATAACAACCTCAATGCACAGTGTAGAAACGGCGTAAGGCAATTTGTCACAAGTGTGAATTGTCAGTGGCTGGCCTCATGTGATTCGGTCAACAAACGGACAGCAGAATAACGTCTGGACTCGATGGTGTCTCTCCATGTCTCTCAGTTGTTGAACTGCCTTTTATATGCTAGGCTTTTATTCGAGAACTCTCCAGAATTTAACAGAAACTTCTAGTGTACACAGTCCAGCAATTACGAGAACGTTCCTTAATAGAAACTTCTAGAACACACAGTCGAGACATTACGAGAACGTTCCTTGTATGCACGGTAGTAAACAGTGTAGAAGTGTCGTCAGGCCGCGTAAACAGTTCTCTCTTCTAGACAATTCTAGAAAGGCTGCGTTGAAGTTGAATTCTCTGGAACTTTCCATTCGCTCGTCGATGGATTCAATCCGGTGTTCCTGACGGGTCATCTTGTAACACCCTTCAAAACCAAAGAGCCGTGCGATCACGTGACGTCGGTGGAGCCCCTCTATTGGCCATCATCTGCTACTAAGTGTAAAGCAGTTGAGATGCCGGAACAAAAAGACAACATTGGTATCACGGGTAACATAAAAGCCTTATCTTCAATCTGGAACCTCACTATATCTATCTTTTGTTAATATTTTGTGACATTCTGTGCCTTTGTAAGCAAAGATTTTAGACCTTAATTTTCCCGGCCATTACGACGACTTTGTTAATTTCTATATACCATGGATATATGCTAATGAAACCTTACTACAGCTTTGTGAAATACTCGCTGATCATTTTGATTAATTTGCTTGCGTCGTAGATAAGTATAATCATAGATTCAAATAGTTAAACCAGGGAGCTGCCATTAAGCAGCTCCCTGGTTAAACCCATTGCAAACTCTGACAACGTTCTCGAAATGTCATGTCTACAAGGTTTTCACAGTTTTACCTCTGGTGACCTAAATGATCTTTGACCTCCACCAAAATTATAGAGATCATGCCCTCGATGTGTGTAACGTATGATATCAGTTGTTGCCCGCGAAGTTGTCATTATTTCTATGATCATGAAACACCTAGAACTTTTTCTCCCTAAATCTGCGCTAAATCGATAGTTGTACAAAAACACAAGATGTCAGTGTGGTTTTGTCACAATTTTGTACATTCCAATTGGTTAAATTTATACGAAACTTTTCGGCATGGAAAGTCTATTTGTGGTGACACTATCCTCTCTTGGCAACTGGTAACGATCGTATTGTGCGCTTGCTAGGCCCGTAGCCGGAGTAACAGATTGGGGGAGGGGTAGTCCACATCAATGCAGGAAAACATCCTTCCTGGGGGATGTGCCTACGGGGAGGGTTTCCTCCTTCCCTTAAAAAAAACTTGTTTGCTTAGCCTTTGCCAAGGTCTAAGACTGAGAGGTCAAATGGTGCAGTATTTTTCCTCATTTTTCCCTATGCCTGTGATCCATTTCTCTGCTTTTTGTATAATGAAACCACTTGTTGAAAACTTTGGTTGAGGAGGTTGGTGTGCACACACGTGCTACTGCCCCCGTGGTTACTGGCCTTGTGATTACATGAATAATATCTTTATATATAGGATTTGATGTAGTCTGTCGCATTTCCCCACTCAGCTTAAATTCCACTGGTGAAAGACTTTCTTACTTTTTAAGAAGACTCCTGCCCTCTATTTCCTACTGCAAGCGAAAACCTGAAACTACTCCCAAATGGAGTACGACCCCACATGGACACGGGGCTTAACAAGAAGCCATCGAGACAGATCAATTGTGCATAGAAATACTACAACGTATTTTTAAGTCTTCAGAATTGTCGAAGGGGGAACGGTCAAACTGAGAAGCAAGTTTCTTTTATTTCAGAACAAGATATCTCTTTGTCAGTAGCACATTTATGAGGCGAATGAAGTCACCCCAGTTTGAATTAATATACCCCGGCACCTAAATTCATATGGCTCTGTTTCATCATGAGACGCCGATTTATGGCTAAAACAATTTTAATTCAAGTAAGAAAACTCCTTGATTTACATTACATGCAAAATTTGTGATTTTAAAACATCATAAAAGATGCTATGTAATAGAAAGAAGATGAGGTTTGTTACATTTAGCTGATGTTTCAAAAGAAAATTGCGGCGACTACTTTATCCCCTTTAAGTTGGTCAAGATAATCCTAAATGCTTGTAGAGTAGACCTAAGATCACACAATTTCCCACAGAGGCAAATGTGAGACTACGCCCTCTAATTGAGTGTCTTTTGGTAAAGCTGCATTAAGCCCTTATGAAGAAAGTTAAAGCCAGAACCTCCTCATGAAAGTCCTGTGTAACTTTTACTGGCTTAATTGCTTCCTGCGGGGCATGTGTTAACTTCAGGTTGTGAGCAAATATGTAGTTAAGTTACACGTATACGTCAGTTACATGAGAACTGCAAGGAGGTGAGACAAGCTCTTCAAAATATTTACTAATTCAGCAAACCATTTTGTTAGAACAGCATAAACCTGATGAAACTATTAAAATACAAAGATATAGTTTGTTTTCGTTTATTGCGGGTTCTAAGTTAAGCGAACTGAAATTTCAAACGTTGACATACAACAAAAGAAATCTAGCGCAGTTTGCACATTGGCGTCTTTACCGGCCATAGAGTAGGATATAGGAACCTGCTCCTGCTCTATGGTTTTTACCAACTTAATAGGCTACACTCAGTTCTTCTTAAATTTGGAAAAACGAGATAATGTACACTTAATATTTGTTAAATAAAGAGAAATAACTTTTGTCGGGAGTTTGCTGCATGCTCATTTTTTCATTATCTCCGAGTCCAATCAGTTACGAATACAATGGCCCTTGTTCACACATCGTGTATGAGATGTGTGGTGTAATCTGAGGCATTTATCGCTATTTTAATCCATTATATGGCTGTCTTAAACATTTTCGAGTTTAATTTTCTTGAATCAGCAATATGTAAGCTATGGAATGGAAGATGTGCCTACTGTTTTCGTTAGGGTTCTGGAAAAAAGTGAGGGGGACAACCCGACCACTTTCAAAAGTGGGGGACTTGTCCCCTGTCCCCCACCTGTTGATGTCAATGAAGCCCAATCAACGATTCAAGTTGAGTTCAGAAGTGTTATCGAGATAAAACACATTGAAAGTACCCTCCTTGAAATAAGTGGAGGTAACGTAAACCGGTAACTTTGTAGCCTATAAGCCATACACATGCTGAAGAACATTCAGAAAGAGCAAACCTTTCCGGCCCTCTTCATATTTCCCTCTGCAGGCCACTCCAGGATCACAGTTCCTTGCTCGGGAACATATGCTGTATTAAGTTTGCTAGAATTTTTCAAAAGGTCGAAACTCCAGTCGATATTTTAGAAAACAATTTCCAGTCCTTAACACCAGGAGTTGACATCCCTTTTCGTCTAAACGGCCTTTTGAAAGTCGTAATCCAATCGCGGGCTAACGGCGCAGCAGATGGCGAGGGTGCGACAAGGGTTCTCCACAGGGCGCATGCCAAAGCCCCAAACGGGCCCTGGTGGGGTCTAGGGGAAAGCCCTGATGAAGAGCTGGAGAGAAGCCCCATGTAGAAGCTCTGGAGTTTGTACAAATTGTTATCCACTATCTTTAAATGGTATCGAATGTGCAAGGTTACACAGACCAGAAGTATCACAATATGGGGACCGTTTCTATTTTATTATGATATGTATGAAGTAATGAGGAACAAACACATATGAAGCGTGCGAGTGAATCGCGCCGAATAACCCGTATGTGAAACATTACTTTTTCTTCACTTATAACACTGCAGAAGTATACCTGGGATGCCAAACGTTTTGACCCCGGAATCTCCCAAGACAAGTACAGAGCCCACTGAGTTTCGTACTGCAAAAGGTCACGGTAGTCCTAATATGTGAGAGTGCACTTCTGCGGCTCAAGTACATGTAGTCTATCTTTAACCTGGGAAGTGGTAGGCCTATAAGCCCCCCCCCCCTCCCACGTAAAGCTTCCGTTACCACCAGTAGTAAGGATTCTATTGTTAGTTTAAATTATAGGCCCTGTATAACAAAACGCTAAGCATTTAATTACATTGTGCATGCTAGAGTTTTAGTAATAGACTGGTAGTGTTATTTCGCAGCGTATTTACGTAAAATATCCTGAAAAATGTAAAAGCAGGATAAACGGCGGGCTAAAAGATTATTATCAATTATATTTCAAGTGATTATGAATTTAGACTTGTTTGAGTTGTCTGGTGGGCCGGATGGAATGGTCTCGCGGTCCGCATACGACCCGCGGGCCGGAGGTTCCCCGCCACCCCCGGCCTGCTTTATACGTTTTCATAACCATGCTCTTCGTACGGCATTACAAACGGGATGGCCTTGTTCTAAAGTCAAGATTTTCGATTTGACAGTTGGATCAAATTTGATATGTGGCATTTTCGCTTGTACGGGATTTGGTTAGATTATGCGCTATATATGACACCGTAAACAGAGATACGTAATACTACCATGGCGCTTCAGACCGGTTAAAATGGCGGCGGTACTTACTTAAATTGTTAAACTTGGCCTGATTTTCGTATGATTCATGTAAGGAAGAATGTAGATTTTCTCTCATGGGCGACCCCTGATCGCACACTGAGGATAAGGATGATCACCATCCATTATGTGTTGGCTGAGGCCAAATCGCTTTTCAACTTCTTAGAATTACCGCAGTGTGTCTTTGTGTGATTAAGTTAAACCAATAGCACCATGGTCAGAGAGTTCAGCCGTCCTTAATTCGGATTAATTGTTTACCCTGGATGTTCATTTCCAGGTATAACATGATTAGAGCTCCGTTAAAATGCACTTTAGTGTAAACACTCCCGCAAAGGTATCCAGGATTAAACTGGGTCAATAGGTCAAGGCAAACTAGAACTGTATATATTTACTAAGTTCCTACAACTTGGTCAATCACGATGATATACCTTGATAGGCTGTGGGATAGCTCACTCGTAACTAGCTTATCAGTCACAGGAAATTTTAGTGTGTAACCAAAATGTAGTTTATCCCCTCATGTATGAATGAAATCGGGCCACAATTTTATTTTCTTAATTACCCTTATCATGAACACATTTCGTTTCTTAATTTAAAGTTTTAGATTGCCGAATTGTTTCTTCTGCACATCGAGGAATGCGTGGTTTCATTTTGGAGAAGAAAGAAAGCTACGAAGCGGGATACTGGGTGCATTTTAATTTTTCGAAAAGGGGCTAATTTTCAAATTTTCGGGGCTATTCTGGGGTTTGCATCCGTTATTTTTATTTTTTTGTTGGCAATTATTTAGAGACTGAGGTGGGCGATTTTGGTTTGCCCTATTAAGTTAGTTTTGGCGGCTACGGGGACGAATCGCTCGTAGCCCCCCCCCCCCTTGTATTTTGTGCTCTGCTAGGAAGTCAGCCAGTCAGTCTTGTACCTTCTTTTTGGGTGCAGTCTCAGGATTTCGCCTGCCGTGGAAGATAACCAGGCTGGCACACTGACTGCAAGTATAGTATTAGGATCTTGAGCCTAGCACCACGGAGCATACGGACCAAGAATTCTGAATTAGAGATCGTACTCACAGTAGTTCCCTAAAGGACCGTAACCAAACGGTTTATACAAGGGTTATTTCAAATGTTATCCTAGACTGAAATACGTTAATTGAACCAAATGGTACTGGCGTACAGGATTAGTTGGATTTGAACTTAATTATAAAGACCTGGATCCTCATTCCTGTTTGACTCTTAATTTTTAATCATGTCAGTGACAATGTATTTTTGTTCCTGAATTGTAACATTCATGCAAAGCCCCTCAGTTATTTTTTTTAATGTGCAATAAGCATGTTCTAAGGCCTAGCGAAAGTCACTTTTCAGAAAGATAACACTGGATGGTATTGCCAAGATTCACACGGCGTTTCAAAATAAGGCTTTGGATGTGTGTGTGTGTGTATGTGTGTGTGTGTGTGTGTTTTGTTTTTACACTAATTGAGCCATAGGCAGTTCATATAAAAATTCAACAAGATGACCAAACTTTTGCAAAAAGGTACGGCAATTTTCTGCTTAGAGTGTTTACTTTTTGGACGATGTGCACTTCGGCACATGACAGTTCAACGAAACTTAAGGCCTGTGTATACTTTCAACATTTCAGGACACATGTGTCGACACAAGTTGCTACAACACCTTGTTACTGTAAATGTTGAAAGTGTGTACAAAAAAAGTTGGCAACATATGTGTCCCAACATGTATCCCAACATGTGTCCCAACATGTATCGACGCATATTTGTCAAATAATTCAAAATCAATTTTTCCGGCAACATGTGTCCAAGTTCTGACCAATCAGAAATCGTATTTGAATCAGCAGCTGAGCCACCTGTAGGTAGCGCACCACTAATTCAAGGGGAATATCCGCTCAGGATGTCACCTTACGAATTTAACAAGCTAGGTTTTTTTTTTGGGGGGGGGGCAGTTTAGATCATGTTGCTGAAAAGATGTGTTCCAATTGTGATGTGTATCCGGTAGAAAAGGAATTGAAGACTTGAAGTACTCATCCTGCAAAAATAGAGAAAATTGAAGACATTTCAGGCACTCTCGTGAGCTTCCTCGTAGGCCTATGAAATTAGCCCCGGACAGGTCACTCAAGTGGGTGATTTTCATGGGGGCTATTTTCAGGGAGGGGAAATTTGACCGGGGTAATTGCCTAAGGGGAATTGACAAGGGAGGTGGGCAGTTGTCCAGGGGATCCTGATACTAGTTTGGAAATATTCCACGTTTGGGCAAGAGTATCTATCAGTGTTCTCCAGTTGGTGTAATGGCGTGACGGGTCCCAGCTGATTTCAAAATTATAGCCCCCTGCTATGAAAAGTACCATCCAACTAAAATCTCCTTTTGAATAATTGTTTTTCTATACAACCAGCCATCTAAAAATCAGGGGTGGTGCCAGAGAGCCCTGGGGGCTATGCTCTGTCGGGGAAGCCTGCGCCCCCCCCCCCGTCGGTGAAGTTTGTCGTTCTCGTCGAGAAATTGAGGAGGTCCCGACGGGATATATGGAATTTTCCCCCATGTTAACTGTCATCTCGTGGCTCCCATGTCGACTACCCCTCCTCCTCCCCCACCATGCCCTTTCCATCAAATCCATTGAAAGTCCCCCCTCCGAACCGCCTGTCAGAAACCTCCCCCTCCTTAGTTGCGGACCCAGGTGGCTAGTCCCCTCCCTTCGTGATGGAAACATTCAAAGAATAAAAAAAAAACAAAGGGAGAGAGGGAAAGACGAAAACGTAGAAAAATGTACGTGGTGATGTCAGTGGTGGCGCCAAGTGGGGGCGGGGCATGCCACTCGTTTGGGAAAGCTGCCTGTCGGGGAAATTTTCCGGTTTTTGTCGGGGATCTGTTATGAATACGATAAAATATGTAGTTCCCGACATCAGCCAGTCGCCCGACGATTGACTTAATTTCGGTCCAAATTAGGGCAAATTCTTCAATACTAACCCAAATTTTTCTAATTTTCTTGGTTGAAAACTCGAATGTTTTCAAATTTCCTTTGGGTAAAGCTCAACTTTCTTCAGTGTTATTTTTCCAATAGGGGCCCGAAATTTTCGGCGGGCTTCGAGCGTCCAAATTTCACTTTAAACATCGTTTCGGCACTCTGTCGCCCTTATCGAGGCTTCTCGTTACTGCCCCCGTTGGGGAGCTTAGTGCCCCCCTGTCGAGAAAGTCCTGGTGCCACCCCTGGTTGGTGTAAGTGAGGCGCACGTCAGGGCGGGAAACTGCTCGACCCCCTCGGGGAACGTGGACCCCGTGTACAGTTGCCAATATTATTTCAGCTGTTCCCAAAACACATCTTTTTCTTTCTGAATCCTCCATCTTCCTTGCAGAATCCTGTTTTCCCGCCTTTTTTGACAACATGTTGCTCAAGTGTGTCGCAACATGTGTCCGCGACATGTGTCTAGTGTATACAAGGTCAAAATTTCTGTATCCAGGTGTGTCAGCAACATGTGTCGACACATGTGTCCTGAAATGTTGATAGTGTACACGGGGCTTTAATGTGTAAGCTTACATGCTGTCTTAATTGCAGAAACAGAATGTCGAACCAAAAGTGAAAGCGAACTTGAAACTATCTATTTTTGTCTCTTTTTAATGCCTCTCAGACGTCAGTGATACTATAATAATTTTACTTAGAGAGATGCGAAAAGATCGGTGTCATCTCAATTTATTTAAAACAAAATTAATCCGCACAGGTAAACAACAAAATAGCCTTTATATATCCTATATAGGCAAGAGGCACATAGCAGAACGGATACAACTTATTCTTATCATTTCCTTGTAACAATCATCAGCGTAGGCTATCACTTCCCCGACGAAAAAATCAAAAGTTGGGAAAGCGTGCAAAAAGGAGGAACTTGGGGGAAAGAATTGCTGGAGAGAGTTCAAAGGCAATTAAAAAAAGAAACTTCCAAAACAAGCAAAAAAAATGAAAAAAAAAAAAAAATACAAACCCGAGAAAGAAGGATCACTGCAGCATCGCACTTCTACACAGTTGCCCTGTCCAAGCCCAGTCTGATTTGCTGGGAGGAGGTCTCTAACAATATAAAACACTGAGCATAACTTTGGCCCACTATGTATAATTTACAGTAGGACACTTCGGTGATTCCTGAATCAAAAGCGGGGCTGTGTGTTGTACTAACTCCATGATGTTTGTCAACTGGACTAAAAGAAGTCATATTCACAGTGCCGTTTTTTATTTCTATCCTGAGAATGGTGATTACTGGTAACACAACTTAAACCATCTCACGGAATGAACAGCCTCCAAAAATCCTGGGGGCAGTCCTAGTCACCGTGAATACCCCCGGAAAATGGATATCGACACCGGACCATAAGCCATTTAGAGCATTCCGTAATCCCTCCCTCGCCTAATACATTCGGCTATTCCTTGCTACTGCTATTTTCATTTTCCAGTGGATAAATTCAGGAAATACTGAGGTCGTGAAAGCCTGCAGGAATTGCTGCTACTCGAAGTAGCCTGATGAAAAGTAACTTAGCTTGAAAACACTAACTGTAGCCTGGGTAGAGGCTCTCTTTTTCGAAGAAGTGTTCATATGGTATTTCGAAACTTGAATTACAAAAAAAGAAAGAGAAACTGAGATTCCAGCCAAGACTGTGAGCAGCCACTGCGAAAAATTTCTAAAAGAGTCGAATTTACATGCAGACACAGTATGCCAATTCCGGAAATTAAAAGAGAAAATTGTGCGCACCCGTAACTTCCTCAGCGAGGAAAAACTACAATGCTTTGTGCGCAGGCAATCTATGTTACTAACTTCGGTTATATGTTTACAAAAGAATATTTAGTCACGTGACCAATGTGACGTCATTAGAAGTCAATACTGCCCTGCCTCCTGAATTTGTACCGTGGAAGTCGAAAACAGTCGTGCGCTTCTGGGATTTGGTTCATTTTCATCTCTTTGAAAGGCTGGGCGAAGTATGAACTCAATTTATGTGTAGAATGATGTATGAGTGTGGATAAGATAATCCTTTTGAGTCGTATTTACTGGTAGTTTGAGCTGAAAATGCATGTTTACGTTATTACACGGATATGGGAACCTAACGTTACTCGTTAGCCTGCACCTACTTCTACTGTGTAGCCTATGCCTAAGTTGAGGCTAGGCTGAGGTCTAGGCTGTACATGATTTTATGTAAAGTGGCATTGCTATCCTAGGCCTAAGCCAAAGTAGGCTAATCATATAGGCTGCAAAACTTACCACACTGCTGTAAACAGTACAGGGTATTACTAAAGGAGAGGCACCGAACAAGGCAATGTTTCCATAAGATTTGGCGAAAAATGTCATGGGTAGTAAAATGAAGATTTTAGGGGCCAACATTTGTTCAGAGAATGAGACAGAGAGTTAATTTTTACCATCATACAGTTGGCTGGTCACCCAGATTGGAAAGCTTGCAGTAGTGCTGGGGGGATTTTAATAATGGCCTAGCCTAGAGAATTGCGCAGCCGATTCTACCTACAGTAAATGGACTGCCACAACCAGTTGATGTGGATTGTACAGACCAACCAAAGTGCTTTCCGTGTCCCAGTATGGAAAGTATGGCAATTGCACACCGGGGATTTTTTCCTAGATTTTTATTGCACACTTGAAAATTCACATTGCACACCCGATTTTTTCAAGGTGACGGTGATTGCCTCGTATAAACCTAGATATCTTATAGTGACTTGGTCAGATATTGGATGATCACAAGTTGTGATCATGACATGCTGATGACTTGATTGCATGATGCAGTGTCGGCCATCACTCGGCCAAGATCATTGGAGTGAGGTGTATTTGGAACTTGTGATCCCGTATCGATCCCATACTTTCCACTCTGGATGTTAAGGAGGCCTCCAAGTGTTTTGTTTAAATTTCTCCCAATTATTTATTTCACACTTGACTTTTTTTGTTCACACTTCAAGTGTGCATTTGACACCTTATTGCACCCTGCACACTTCAATTTTTTTTCGTACACACCCGAGATCTCGGCGAAAAGTGCCATACTTTCCAATCTGGTCCATGTCAGGCCCATGCTGAAGATATGCCAAGAAAAACAATAGCAAACATAAGGAATTTCCAACTCCACTCCGAAGATCTTCAGATTGAAGTGCACAAAATGAAGACTGGGGTACGGAGAAAATTTTGGCCAAAACTACCTCATATATTGCAAGAAATCGCCAAGTTCCCAAGCAACTTATATGTTTGTGTGGTTGCAGTTGTCAGTTGTTAAATTTGCACACCTGCCATCTTCAAGATTCATATTTGTGTGCAGGGGATAAATCCACTGCGAAGGGCAAACTTTCCAATCTGGCTGGTCACCCTCTAGGTATTTTCGTACCTAGTAGCCGCGGGGCCTACAGTAGGTCATTCTGTAATAGCATACACTGACAGTGCAACATTTTGCTCATTTTGGCTGTGCCCTTTTTCAAGCTTATTTTGAGCCCTGCAGGCACCAAATGTAAATTGAAAGTGACTCATCAACAGCATGATTATTGGGTACAGCTATAAATTACAAAGCCACTCTTGAACACCACTTAGCATCCGGATGCGCGGATGCGATGTGACACTGTTTATCTTGCACCTTAAACTGAGTCTGCATCTGAGCATCGGTGCATCCACTTCAAGACTGATGTCGATGGAATCATTCATTCCGCATTGAACATCCGTGCATCCACTCCAGAATATTGCTTGTGGTCTTAGTAAGAAATCGACAACAATTGAGTCGTTCTCAAATTAAACTTACAGTACCTGCTGTATTCACATTGCCATTTTATTATTAAATCATTCATGTTCATCAAACAGCCCCAACTTTGACTCCGCATCTGCGCCTCAGGGCATCCACCCAGGTGATGTTTGGAATGAACTAAAAAAAATTTTGGAAAAGTTTCATTTTGATTCTGCATCTGAGCATTGGCACATCCACCCAAAAATACTCAGGCAGACTTAAAAAACTTACATACTGTAAAGTTCTGCATGTACAGTAGGAAGATATTCCAGATCGATTATGTGCCGTTCTCAAAAGGCATCCATACTTGTAAGACGCCTTTATATATCTCTGTAAAAATTTTGACTCGGCATCTGAGCATCCACGCATCCACCCAGGGAGTGATTACTCAGGACTTAAAAAATTTTCGAAGTTCCGCATATACTGTACTGTACTGTATGAACACGTTATTATAGACTACCGATTATCCCAGACTTTGACTTACCCTGTAGCATCTGTGCATTGGCATGCTCCGATACAACCCTCGAGTGGCCCTGCATTCTTTAGTTACTCCGATTATTACACCACTTACTATTCATTGGCTATGACTGAGGTTTGCAACCTTTGCAACCTTTCAAGAGGCTTCTGGGATATGCAGTCACAGTCGAATTGTTTTTGTGAAAAGACAAATTGGATATGCAGTAAAATAATTTCCCCCAGCAGGATATATGTTTTCAAGAGGCTAGGGGCATACAAAGTCATATTCAGAGGCAACTTCCGGTTATCTAGCCTTTGAAGGTTTACTTGTCTTTGAGAGGCTGCGAGGATACGCAGTCAAAAGTGAGGTTATTGTTTACAAGGCTACTGTAGGATGATACACAATCATGGTTCAAACTGTGCCTTGAAGAAACTTTGGGGATATGCAGTGACTGTATAGCCCTGTAAGGTTGTCTTTGAGGGGCTACAAGAATGCTCAGTCAAAATTTAGGTTACCTTTTACAAGGCAATGATGATACTGTACGAAATCAGGATTCCCAGGTCTTCTCTGTGTGTACATTTGTTGTAAACTTTAGGATACTGCGGCAAAAGGTGTAGAAACTCCCAAGTAAAAAAAACAAACACTGTAGGGGGAAATCTTCATACTGAAGCCAGCATAAATGTTACTATTTGTGTAATGAGGTACTTTTGCAATTGTCACAGCATTACATTTTTTAAGTTCTTGACCTATTAAAATATTTGGGGGTCTGTTAAAGATCGACCATTTATCTTAGAGGGAGGGGTGCTTCTGTCATTCAGTACAATGTGTGTGCAGAGAAGTGCAGCTTCCTTGTGCGATATCTCTAGTTTTGGGACTAAACTCCCTTCTTTTTGGAAGTCAAAAATTTTTACATGCATGTACGAATGTAAAAGAATTGTCACTGGATGAATATCTATAGTTTACTATTCATTAATTATTAATTTATTTCTTGAATATTGCTAAACATCCCCATGGCCCTGCTAGCCACATTAGTTCTTCTCATTTAAGTACTTGCTTCTAACCAATTGATACACTCTTTATGATGATTACAACCAACAAGAAAGTAAAACATCATTCATTTATGAAAGTCTTCAAATCCGTGATTGTGGTGATGTTTTCTCAACTTTTCACATAAGTCTGCCAAAATCTTGAAACTTGGAAAAGGCAAACTTTAAGGCATCGTAGCAAGTATATGGTCACTATTTCCCAATAAGTACAGTACAGTACAGTAGGTACTGTATCATGGGTTACAGTGAATACTCTCATTTGGATGACAGCGACAAGTTGAATTAATCTCAACTTTTCTGAACCTTCAAAGAAAGACTGCAGTGGACAGGATCAATAAATTGGCCATGCTCTGTTCACTTTTACTGTTTCTTCACTCCAGCAGCAAAATACATAGCGTAGCCCTCTTCCTTCTGTCGATACACGTTTAAAAGTATCCCAAGTCATCAGCAATGATATTGCCACTGAAATGACTGAATTTTACTGGAAGACCCAGCTAGGGACCCCCAATTTTAGACTGGGACTCCCACATACATACTAAGTATGCACAGGTTTGAGGACCCCTGGGGAAGAAAACCAAAAGGAAGCCCTGTTGACAGTCAGTATTGTATATAGGTAGTTCCTTTATTTCACAGCAGATGTTTGGGTAGATGCTTGGATGCTGTGTTGTGTTCTGTAACATGATGCAAGTCGAATATAGCTTTGGTGTATGTGCGGAAGCTCGGATACAGGGTGGGGGAATGGATAAATTTACAGTATTTAAGGATGACTCATCATTGTAATTCATTTAATATTTCTACTCTAAGTCTATGGCCAATATTTTTGGGTGGATGCACAGATGCATGGATGTTGTACAACAATGTAAATCCAGGACCATTTCTGATGTATCTTATATACAGTATTAAATCTATTAAATGCCACCTCTCTAATAAAGTCCCACCCCCCAATGTTTTTACTGGATGGACATGTACAGTACATACCACAAGTACCTGACCTACAATATTTTCCAAACTTCTGACTTAATTGCATTGTATACAGTTCCTGGCTTGCTTCATCACCCCTAACATTCTCTGCAGCTGACAGGACCAAACAAGGTGAACAAACGGTTAGATTTTTTTATTCACACATTCCAGTGGTCCTGTTGGAATCTTGGAAGTTGGAAGAAAATATTTTGGTTTGGCCCCATCCCAGTGGTTGTTTAGCATTGTTAATGCAATCTATGGCACCTTAAAGTGTACTGTACTGTACTGTAGATGAAGAATTTGAGGTGACATTTTAACCTAGGCAGTAAACTCCCTCATCTTGCAAAATACAGTACTGTGTCATGCTAGGGGCATTTAATAGAGTTAATACGCTAGTCCGGATCAATGTACGGATGCTGGATAAAATGGCATCTGTGCATTTAAATGCCAGTGTAAGTGTGCAGTAGTTGTAACAGAGACATGTCTGAAGTGTCCGAAGATGAAATATTGCATTTTTATTTTTTAACTACAGTATATGCATGTTCAGTTTTAAAACAAAAAGGAAAAGGAAAGAAAGAAAATAAACTGTTTACAGTCAGTGTATACACTACTTCAGTCTTCAGTGAACAGCGTGAAGGAAAGATGTGAGGTTTTTCCATACTGTACTTATACTGGGCGGACTGAGCAGTCGGGCAACCAGGCATTGCCCGAGGACCCACACGGATAGGGGGCCCACACTGTCATTCAGAAATTTAAATGAATATCGGAAAATTCGGAAATCTAGGGAAATAACAAATCGAAGAAGAGTCTTTAATGTATATATACTGTTAGTAGCATGCATGTATAATAAATGTGTATTATGTTTTATTTTAATCTTATTATAATAATTGTATTTAAACATACCTGTAACATGATCTACTTACCCCAATTAAGCAGACTTTTTTGAAAAGTGAAGACTGGTATTGAGTTAGTAACCTATGTGGGATAGGTTGCGGCCATTAGGCCTATAAGTCGTGTCGGTGAGGGAAAGTTGATCCAGGTTGGGAAGGAGGGCCCCATACCTATTTTCCCCGGGGGCCCAGTTCATTGTCAGTCCGCCCCTGGTGCAGGCCTTTACAGTTTGCGCTGAGGGGGCAAACAGTTGATAACATGGGGAAAATTGAGCACCCCAGTGGTTGTATAGGGACAGTTCAAGAGTTTCAGATAGGATGAATTTGGACTTCAAGTGAGAGGTACAGTATGTGGTGACTGTGGCAATATTTATGTATAGACTAGAGGGTTAAATACTAGTTGGGTGACTGCTGACAATAATTTAATGAATGACTAAGTACAATACCTCACAAGAATACAAGTAGTAGAGACAATAGGCTACTACTGTACAGTTCTGTATTATACATTTTGTACAGTTTATAATATTTGTCTGTATTTACTTCTGTACCAATCAGAAAGCTGTGGTTTCTCCTGTATCTGATCAGGGAGCTGCTAACAGAACAAAGTGTAGCAGCTCTCATGATGTGGTTGCAGCACTGGTACATATTAAAATGTGGTTAAAATCATTTGCATCGTGTAAATTGTTACACAAAACTGAAGATAGCATTTGTATGACACTCATTACTTTTACTTGCATTTCTTTCACAGAGGTGTGTGAAGTATTTTCTCATCGCTTTCCATGAAGCAACACGCTTTTGTTGGAAATGGTAAGTTTTGCCATCAAAAGATATAATAATATGTTCCCTGCTCATACTGTAATTGTTTTGACTCATTTTCAAAACTGCTTGCAAAGTGATAGGCCTGGATGTCTTCGCTATATATGTATAGTAGGGGTGTTACTGTATGTCAAGGAGTGACATTAATAATGCATGTATAGGGTATGCATTTATTTCACACCAATATCTAGGCAATCCCAGTTGAAGTAGTAGCTCATTTTTAGTTGCGGTGCCTGCCACGCAGGCAGCCGCAACTAATGCAGTCGACATCGAAATACCAATTTTGGCTGGTCACACGATCTCCTCCTAGACGGACGGTGGTATCGAAATATATCATCGTCTAAGTTGTAGGGATGGTTGTTCCGTTGCAGTGCGGTAATGTTGGTGACCATATGACTTTTGTAAGAGAGTATAATCGGGATTTTTCTTCATTTAAATGCGTGGGCGGAATCTATTTTTAGCAACAATCTTGGTTATATACTACACTCGCTATATATAGTATGGTGAAGAGTCGGTTACTAAATATACACAGCGCCATCAAACTTATGATTGCGTTAACCTGAACTTATCTAAATTAGTGTGTTACTTTCATTTTGCTCGTGAGGACGCGTACGAGAGGATTAGGAATGTACGGTTTTGTTTCAAGTGCACGACATGGAGTTGCTATAACGCCAAAGTTTGGCAATATGTTCTGTGCATTGGTAAGTACTGATTTTTTTATACATGTAGAAGTCTGTTAATGTTACTTGGTTAGTGAAAACTATAATTGACATTGACAGAGACGAAATTTTCCAAAATATCCAACAAGTGTTGCATGATATTCCTGGAGTTATCTTTTTCAGCGACGATCCATACTCATTTTTAGTGGCGCAACACAAAGCGACCATGATCTCTGGAGGCAGTATTCAAATGTTTGAGCGAAAACAACCTGAATATCAACAAGGATAAGTGTTATTTTAACAAACATAATCTGAAATACTACGGCTAAGTATTTTAAAATCAAGGAATTCACCATCATAAAATTACACCTCTATGGCCAAAAGCCAGTGGTGAAACTGAAAGATTCATGAAAACCCTGGAAAAAAGCCATTCGCACTGCGATTATTGAAGTAAAACCCTGGAAACAAAGAGCTATACAGTATTCCTTCCTAAGGAATTACAGGGCAACTCCCAATAGTACCACAAACAAATCGCCCGCAGAGCTTCTGTTTGGCCGTCGTGCCATTGAAACCAAAGTACAGTTTGATTGACAGCAGTCCCCAACTGCATGACCAGTCCCTGCAACTTGCAAGCGACAGATGCTAATGCAAAACAAAAAATGGAAGTCAAATTCTGACAGTAAGGTGCACGCAAAACCAGCTCAAATAAAAGTTGGTGACAGGGTATTACTTCGTGAAAAGAAACGCAACAAGGTTTCCTACCCCCTTCAATTGCAACCCTTTCACTGTAGTTGAAGTAAAAGGGTCTATGACCTCTGCAAAAAGAGGAGAACAAATTGTGAGAAGAAACTCGTCATTTTTCAAACCAGTAAATATTGCTGCAGACGCCACTATTGGCGACGATGACGATTTCCCTACGACTCCCGACTCACAACAACCGCCAGTCACCGACCAAGTCCCACCGGACCTACCAACCCAGACACCTCATCCGCAACGTCGAGTATACCCGAGACGAAACAGATTCGAACTCTTACAATATCATCACCCACTGTATATATATATGCATGTTACCATTACTCTTCTTCGATACGTTCATTTCGCATTTCTTCATGTATGAATTAACTAAATTCAGTTATATTATCTTCAATCATTTAGCTTTCGCTTCCTCTCCAAAAATTTTGATCGAAATCCCTTGGTTATTTCGTTATAGCCTAAAGTCAACCTTAAGGTCAACCCTTGAAGTATGATACAACAAAATACCACATAGGTTCATTGATGAATTATTGGCTTGATCTTTGATCTGAAACGCGTTAAGCTACACCTGTTGTATATATCTCTAGTTTTTAATTCCATTGCCACGAGAAAGTGACGAAAATATTCGAAAACTGAATGTGACTCCTGATAGTTTATGAACAACTTTGAAAATATACTAATAGTAGAACGCTCCCTTTTTTGAATAAAAAACCAAATTGACAAGAACAGTTGGAAGATGGTCATATTCAAAACTAAAGCTAGCTATACCCCACCACAGTTAACGACACAGCACCGCAACTAGTCTAGACATGTGTCTTGTTATACCCCTACTCGATAACCTGGTCACAGAGACACCCCTCCCCCTGTGTGGTTGCAGTTCCTGTTGGGATCACAGTGACAAGCTACTTCACAGGCTGGAGAGAGGTGATAGAGAAGAAAGATCTTGCCCCAAGGGTACAATGTAATTACTGTATGGGAATGGAACTCAATCCTTGGATCATAAGGTTAGCATTTCTTTACTGATAGTCTACGATACAACCATAAGGGACAGATCCATTGGGCATTGGGATACTGTACTTGCCAGTGTTCAGTGACTGATAAATCTCATATCTCCTTGAAACAGTGATATGTACAGTTCTTAACATTGTAGATTGTTGTCTGATATGTATAGTTTAATTTCCTTGTTATGGTACCTTCAACTTCAAGCTGTATCAGATGTTCTTGGCACAGTGTCATCAGAAAAAGGTTAAAGAGCTGATATGATGCAAACAACCAAGTAAGTAGTACCACTGCAGTATGTATAATACTGTACCAGTGTCCATTGAAGTGTGTAGCAGTGCCCTCCGTGAATTTAAAATGCGGTACTTTCAGTGGGGTCACATGGTCAGCTGGGCCTTTACAACTGTCTCGCCTGTGTGCGTGGACTAATCTATATGTATGAAATGTGTCATACAATATAGAACAGTGCTTCGGCTGGTGTGCACTGGCTTGTACGTCATTGGATCAGTGTGTATGTTTGGCACTCTACACTTAACTTAGACCCATTCCCATGAAGCATTGTGCACAAACATTTCCGAACTCTTCAGTTTGTTTCACAGACTGTAAAAAGTTAGACATTTCTTCACCTTATCACATCTTTGTAAGTTGGTACACTTTTCTATAATTGAGACATTTCTCAGGACTTCCGTGTGTGGAATGTTTACTGTACAGCAGTGCTACTATAGATGTCCCATGGTGTGTACCCACTGTCAGATTCAAGTGCTGTATAGTTGAAATTTTATCTTCTGCAATGTTATATTGTAGAAAGTGATCAAATGTGTTGACAACTGAATGGTGCTAGGTGTCAACCTATTTGTAACAATTTCTTTACAACTGGTATATAGGCCTAGTGTTTGTTTGAAGGACTCGTTTCTTCTTTCTAGACAGTTAAAAAATTTTTCACCTAAGTTCGATAATGGAGTCATGTAATGAATCTCCATAACTTTTAGTGGAGGTCAATGGTCTTTTTAGGTCAGCAAAGATCAACCTATGAAAACTTAAAAACGATTTATCCAGCAGGAAACATGTTTAAAAAATTGAAGTAATTACATTCATACAAGCTGATAATATTATGACTATAGCAACATGATAACAATTTACTGTATGCTCGACCATTGCCCTTGGATCTTTGACATTCCTTATAAATATAGTTACTTCACAGTGAGATAGACAGTGTCAACTTTAAGCCACTGTACTAAAATTTAACATGGGGGGGGGAAAGTTGGGAAGCTGGAAGGCTCCTTTCCAGGAAATTTTTGTATTTGGAATGAAATTTTGGCAACTGGAGGGAAATTTATTTTTTTTTGTGCATTACAATATGCAAGGAACGGTAGAAACTCTGACTCCCTTCCCTTGGAAATAAACATTTTTTCTAGCCCTGCTAAAATCATATTTTTTTAGTGGGCAGGGAAGAGAAGAGTTGCGATTCCTCTTGGTTTTCTGGTTCTCCAAAATATTTCACCACACCACTGAAAAAAGGGAACCATGTCACAGTTTATGATCATCATCTTTGAAGGCAAATTCTTTGGCTATTTTTCTTTGAGCTATATTAAAACTCCTTTCTGTTGTAATACAGAACAAGGTAAGTCTATTTTTAGATGGCTAGACCTGCTTTACTATTGTATAGAACAGTTGTAATGCACAGTAGTTTCTATGGAAGCAAAGATCATACTGTAGACCATTAAAGTTTGACATGTACTGTACTGTACTGTACTGTACTGTACTGTACTGTACTGTACTGTACAGTACTGTACAGTACTGTTTTGTACTGATAGTGAAAGATTGTGTGTTTCTTTGAAACAAAGTGCTGTTGAAAGATCACAATTCCACTGTATCCATGGAAAGAATTCTTGGCCTTAAGACTCATACTGTACATGGAGGCATAGTACTGGTATGTACTGCAGTAAACAAAATTTAATACAGTAACTTTTTTTAACCTTTTCTTTTTACACAGTGTACTGCATCAGTACTGTATATCTCATCAAATGAGATTAAACCCATTTTATACTGACCATTTAGGATTTTCTTGGAGACATATTGATGGGATTTCTCAGTAGGTGAATGTTTATGCTGTCAGATATAAATGATCAGTTTGCTTGTCTTCTCTGATGGTTTTAATTGTCACAGATACTAAGGGAAGAGTTCATGAAATAAGTTATCATTTACATATGCTCGTCTCTGTTAGCTGTGTTTTTAGCATTGAGTGATTGTATATCACCTTTAAGTAGTTCTTGCAGTGACATAATTCTGCAACAAGCTAAGTTACTGTATATAGTTTTATAAAAAAATGCCTCTAAGATCACATTAAAAGGCCAGTCTTACTGGTAGGTCAGTACAGTGCATGGATAAAAATACTTCTGTGTTGTTTTTGTCGTACAGTTAAACGTTTAATCCCACCAATTTTCTACATGTAGTATGTACATTGTCATTGTGGGTTCAAATTACAGTATTCACGTTTTCCTTTAATAAAATTTGTACAGCCACAGGTAAACATTTTCCTCTTAGTTTCACCTTACATTATGTAGTCTTTACATGAACTTGAAATTGTAAAAACGTTTTGGTGTCAGGGAAGCAAGCTTTGGCATTCGTTTGAAGACTTGTGAATTTGTTGATTGTGTATGAAGTCCAGTCACACACCTGTACTGTGCAGACACCCAGCTACATTGAAAACAGCTGGGTCAAAGGTAACTAACTGTGGAAATTGGGGCATAGAAAATGATTTATTGATGTAATGTGTTTTGAACCTGGTGCAAACATGACTTAATTCATTCTTGCAATGTAGTGACTGTATTTTACCCTGTGATTGATCAACTACTTTAGAAATCTTATAAACGATTAAACTTTCTATAAGTTTGCCTAAATCAAAGGCTAAATTTGCTCAGGAAGATTTTCACAATGGAAAGAAAAAGGTGGAGTTCTTACAAGAGCTGCACGATGGAATGTGAGTCAACATCCATTTCAACATCATTGTAGGAGTCGTGAATCATTCAGAGCTGCAATTAATACGGCAGCGGATATATCCAACTCCAAAGATATTGGAGCTCCCTAGCCTACTTGGAAGAAAAATCATGGTATGCCATTATATCGGTGAACAATAGAGTAATATGACATTAAAGACACCAGTATTACAGTAGGACCAAAATTCAAGAGTATGGTACACTCCCTCCCTCGGAGCAGAGTCTCTTTGCTCAGCTCCTCTGCTTCCCAGACCACCATCCACCCAAGCGAAGAGGACTGTGACCAAGTTTAGAGGCAAACTTCATTACCATAATATGACCTATTCATGTACTCTCTCATAGACTCTTTTCCAAATAGCAATTGCAATGGCTTGTGGGATAAGTTCTGGTACGCGATGTTTTTGTCAATGGCATTTTGCTGTGGTAAAAAATGATGCACACCAAACATCTATCCCACAATCCTTTGTAATTCCTATTTGGAAAAGAGTCTATTATTCATGCTATTGTTTTTGAGTGAGTAAGTTGTGTACTCCTGTAGTTGTAAAACTGAAAGCGTAGACTGAAACCTGAGAAGTCCTATCAGTACTGTGTTGCTTCACCACCTGTGCAGTGGGTTCTACCAGGGAGTGGGTATTACAATGACATACCAACTCTGTGGGTGTGGCTGGCTACTGCACGATTTAAACGGGGTCAGGCTTTTGAATATTCACTAGCAATCAACCAGTCTGGAAACCACATATTTCTATGAATGTCCTAAAGAATGTGTTCAGCGTTCACTTGGGCAGCCATTACGGATATGTGATAGAATGAGGAATATGCCCTTCAGCCCGCTAAGCAGTCAAGAGTACACTCAAGTTTTTTCCGCAGTTGGATGCATTGACTCTGTTTGACTCTTTACTTAGGGCCCGCCAGTAAAATTGGTGTACAACTTTTTTGTGCAATGTACATACTACATGTACATTGTAGATCACAGTTTCATGAAGCCTGCTGCACATGTCATGTTTTATCCCCATACATTATGCTGTAGTCACCAGTATTTCCTCTTGATTTCTGACAGAGAATAATTTCAGCTGTACAGTAGATGAATTATATGACTGAATTGCAAGTATGATTTTAATACCATTAATTAAAGCCAGCATATCCCACAACTTACAGGTACTTCAGTTTTAGGTGGTCCCAAAGCAGATTTCAGTTTTGGGTGGTCAGGTTATGATCTTTAAAGTCTGTGCAAGCCTTAAATATGAATGCAGTCTTAATACCATAAACTTGTGGTGAAAATTAACAAAGGCGCTCTCAGTAGAACATGTTGCAACATGTGCTACCTGAAATAAAAACAGGAAACGTAACCAAGTTGTTTCCACTCATTTTACTATTTTGATTCTGAAGTTTTATTGGAAGTTAGTCAGCTAGAATGAAAGGTTACACATTTGATCCAGTATGGACCCTTAATTTCCTGTAATCATGCTTGAACAGTCTGTCACAACATACGATGCTTTCACTTTCATTTCAATAATAATACTCTGGATTGTATTTTCAAGTGTGCTGCTACTTACTGAAAACGTGGTTGGAGCTGTGATTTCAGTGCATACTTTTTACCAATATACAGTGCAGTACAGTATGCCCAGTATAAATATGAACACACTACCTCGGAGGTAATTGCATTTATAAACAAGACATGCTGTATTGTAAGTATTGTACTGATACACCTTGTATTCCAACAAGGAAACCATTTCCATTGGATTTTTATGATTGGCGGAATAAATATCAATCAGTCAGTCAATCAATCAATCAATCAATCAATCAATCAAGGTGCAGTGCAGCATGTAGCTGGCAGTGTACTCTAAATATCTATAGAAGGCCACACTTATTACAAAATGTCTGTACAAATACCAGAATAAAGTATTAAGAAATACCAAAGAATATAAAAATAGTGACATTTAGTTATTTCAAAAGAATTGAGAGTGCCACTATTTTTTATTCTTTTTTGTGTAATTTCTTTTTTTTTGGGGGGGGGGGGGATTCTCTACAGTACAGTAGGCCTATATTTCATGCATTGCAAATAATTAGGCTACAACCTAATTTCTTGACATCAAAATGTTTGAAGGTATTATTGTGTAGCAGTACAGTATATACAGTATACTGCAGGGTTTACTGAGGGTTGCATCATTTTATACTGGCCAGTAGGGCCAGGGTGGTTGTTGAAGCTACCTGTACTGTACTGGCCCACCCAGAGAATTACTAGCCACTTTTCAATACTAAAAAAAAAAAAATATTGGCAATATCAGTGCCAAGCTTGAACTACAATATATTGGGCTTTGTGTGTTTTCTCTCAATGTACCACCGGGATACAACTTTTTTTTTTTTACAAAGTAATGAAGTTGTGATTTGCTTTTCAGTACCTCAGCTTAAGATATTTAACTTTGCACTCTTCATAAATTCTTTGTCATGCATTCTCTTCTCTTCAAAGTCCAGTAGGCACGTAGTACAGTACATGATTTCGGTGGATGATTTCAGCCGGTTCTCGTATATAAGTACACTACACTACATTGTACTGTTAATTTCAAACCTGTTAATAGTGTACTTAAAGGAACCATATGCTGCTCCCCTTACCTCCTGATCAAAAAAAAAAAGTAATCTGGGTATTACAGTACATATAGCATGAAATGTAGGCCTACAGTACTTTATAAGGTACAGTGTACAGTGTAAGTTCACTGAGCCTGTATTGTTTACAGTATTGAAACGTTACATGTGAGTTACTATACAGTGAGTGGATACTGTACATAGCTGACGTTTAGTCTCTACATATTCAAGTACTGTAAAACTCAGTATTGTGATACAAAGGTGATATACAGTTCACACCAAGGCTGTATATAGCAATGTAATTACACAACCTTCACATGCTTTACAGGGTTCAAAAATTTAAGCACTTTATCATATGCACTCACTTGTTATAAGTAGAGCTATATGCCAGTACAGTAAATTATCAGAGGTCAGATTAATCCTCTTAGCTACCCACCTACTGTATTGTATAGTCTAAATGGCATACTGATTTCGTGAATTGTTCAATTGAGCTGTTGGCCCCCTTTGTATAGAAATTCATTATTGAGGGATTTCCAGGTAGTGTATTGTTACAGGTACAGTAACTGCCATATAACCTTTTCAGAGCATATACTGGTTGTCCAGTTTATGAACAAGAGTGCACACAGAAGAGGTGCCTGTATCACTTGCAGTTTAATATGGTATCATAGTATTGAAGGCGGCATTGTGCACTCACAAAACACTGAAAGCTCATAAATTATAAGGGCCTACAACAATATTGTGTTTACATTGGATCAACACAACATGCACAGACAGTAAAAAGCTCTTACCATTATTACGCCAGTCGGTTTCATATACCAGATCAGGCAATAGATTTATTTCTCAAACTATAGCAAAAGTTATAAATTCCATCATTTGAAAATTTGAAGTTTGGCTGATCAAATTATGAGCTGTAGGGAAGTGAATTTCTTTCTGTGAAAAGTTCCTTTCTTAGAAACAAAGTTATCCACCTACCCACGTATTTTGTATTGCCTATTACTGGACTGAGATAAATCATGTTTTCAGAGGCATAGTGCTATAAAACTTGTCACACACCACAAAGGTGAGAGGTACTGTACCGTTCACATGCACGGACTTGTTCAAGCATCAGCATGTATTCATGCCTGGAAATTGACTCGCTTTGTCAAGTTAATACTGCACGTGTTGCAATGTTTTGAAGTTGTAGGGGAAATGCAGTCATAGATTTATTTTTAGAAAAGGAATTTCCAGAAAGTAGTTTACTCTGTGACTCCAAGTTGTGGAAGTTGTTTTTCTTTTGGTTTTAAACATGAACAATATTGTATTTTAGATGGCCAGAAAAACATCTTTGTTTTGTTTGGAAAATTAATAACCAGCTGAGTTCAAAGTAAATGAGGTTAAAACTAAGA
Source organism: Holothuria leucospilota (assembly GCA_029531755.1). Classification (NCBI taxonomy): domain Eukaryota; kingdom Metazoa; phylum Echinodermata; class Holothuroidea; order Aspidochirotida; family Holothuriidae; genus Holothuria; species Holothuria leucospilota. The sequence goes on along the minus strand of CM055964.1, from coordinate 64,506,697 downwards.
AATCTGGGAGAGGGGTAGGGGAGTGTGCTGCACAGAGAGCTGTAGGCTACTGTCATAATGATACTGTAGAACAGATCCGACATGTAGATTAGAGATGTGTTTTGTTTAGGCTCTGTGTATAGTTCGATATACAGTGTAGTGTGTCAAAACATAAACCATTCTTTGCAGGCCAGAGCCTTTTGTAACCTGCTCATTGAAATCAATGCTTGTACTCAGAGTTTGTGTTCAGGCATTTTGATGTTAAGTTTAAAGTCCTTAAAGTCCTTGTAGGGGTGGGGGTAAGGTACAGTAAGGTGGCAGGAGGTCTTTTCTCTTCTCCATAGACTGAATTGTTGGAATGAAATCGCATGTTTGAGTTTAAGACATGTATTGATTGTTGTATCAGTTCAAAGAAGTGTTTATAAACCTTGAAAGCAAATTATGTAGCAATCACTGTTGAAGGGGAGAAGGAGGCACACCACAAAGCTTTAAGAAGGCCCATTTTAAGTATAATGTAACTCTACCTTTCCTGTTAGAAAATAAACCTTGCAGCCATCTTTTATAGAAGCCATTTCCACTACTCCATCCTTCCCCATCCACCTCCCGGTCCCTCCATATCCTCTTTGTAGGCATAAGGGGAGACATTAATTTATAAGGAAGCAGGTGTTTGCTATTACTCTTTTTAAACTAATCAGCAAAAACAAACAAACCAAAAAAAAAAAAAAATCCTGAAATGAATATATGATTTCAATGAGTACATCGTCGAAGGACTTGAAACAGTCAAGATTTTGTCACAAGTGACTCTGACTTCTTCAGGACTGATGCAAGGAAGCAAGTGCACAATGTCATGCAAGGAAGCAAGTGAACTTCACTGCACTTGCTTCCTTGCATCAGTCATGAAGGAGTCAGAGCCACTTCTGACGAAAGCTTGACTATTTCAAGACCTTCGATGGCATACTCATTGAAATCATGATCTTACTGTACTGTACTAGTATGGATTCCCACCGTGAAAGCCTTTCTACTTAATCCTGAAATGAATTTTGCCCTAAAATTCCCAGTTTTGCCCTAAAATTTCCAATTTTGCCCCCAAATTAATTTTTCGTGTGTGCGAGGAGGGGAAGGTGGGGCTGGAGAAACATGTAGCTGGGGTGATGGCCTCCAACCTACTGTAATATGCTTACTGTATATGCTCCCCTCAGTTCCTTTAAATCTACAGAAAGACTGTGTGAGTGTTTGAGCCACTATAAAAACATTACAGTATGCACTTCAATTAGAGGGTAACTGTCCTCTGCAGTACAGGTATAAAGTACATGGGTCTTGATCAGTTCTGTATTGTGCCCGCATATCTGCAGGTATGAAACTGTGTGGTCTGTTTTTGACTCTTGAAATGACAAGTATATAGAACTACACATTAACCTTTGGACTCTGTGATTTATTTATATATTTGATTGTAAATACTTCCACCATGAGAGAGTTAATAAACAGTTGTGTTGTACCATGGTCGGTAATAGCTCCATGGTTGTTCTATAGACTACAGTATTTCCAAAGTGTGGGAAAACAGCAGTGCGAAGTACTGTACCTATAATTTGATAAGTGTGCACTACAACAGACAGTAAATAAAGCTTTTAGTCTGGATAAAAGTTTGATATGAAACAAAGGCTGCTAATAATTCATTCAACACAAAAGTCAAGTTTAATAAACACTAGTCTTTACTAGTCATACATCTTTGTTTATTGTACAGTATGTCATTTAGTATGTACAGTGTTTGACTGCATTGTGTATTAATGCTGTATGTGTAACAAAGGTGATTGTTTTATCAGGAATAGAGGTCATACAAATTGATCAGAGTTGGGGATTGGGGTCTGTTGATTTGCATCAGTTAGACTTTTGGCATGACTTAGATTCCATCTCAAAAGATGGGCTACAGTATATTCATTTCATTGAGCTAATTGCCCTCAAAATTTCAAAGGCCACAGGCTTGCCTGAGGTTAAGGATGAATCGAGACAAGCTTGCAAGGACTGTTAGTTAGTTAGTTAGTTAGTTAGATAATATTTAACGACACACCAACACGAATGTGTTACACAGTGTCAAGTAGATAATTTCGTTTCAAGTCCTCCCCTTTAGTCGCCTCTTACGACAGGCGGGGAATACCGTGGGCATATTCTACAACCCCCAGCCCACAGGGGGCAAAAGGTTTTATTTTAAAGGGTTTTGGTACCATACCACTAATGAACCGTGAAAAATTTTTCATGGTCCACCCCATTGGTTTGTGGAAGTGATGGACGCTTTTTCTACCAACTGCTGGATGTTGAGCCAGCACATGCACACACTCCAGTAGCTTTTATACAGTAGAACAAGACAGTGTTAATAGCTATATAGTGGTGTTTCACAAAGTCAGGTTGTTGCCTGTCTCTTAGGTTGGGGGACATTTTACATGGCTGTGAAGCATTCATTGTGTCATACAGTCATACTGTACTGTAGTACTAGTAGTATCCAAGCAGTGAACACGGTAAACACGCTTTCTGCACATGTGCTGTGCCCAGTAGAAAAGAAAATCTCAATTGGGTGACATCACGTAAAACATGTCTATACTAGACACCATTCAGTTAATACAAAGCTATGCAGTACATCAGTGTCGACTCTAAGAGTTCCTGGCACACAGACATTCTTGGGTACACTGTAGGTTGGGGGTTGAGTATGCCACAGATGGAAATGTTAGAAAGTTTCACTATTTTTAATTTGAACTGCATGAGTTGATATATTTGGTGCCAGTGATGCTTCTCAGCTGTAGATGCATTGAGAAAGGTTTATAGGTCTTCAGTTTTGGTGATAAGGGAACTTCTGTATTGTAAGACTAAAAAGCTTTATTGTAAAATTCCAACTGGTTTCTGGTTAAAATTGGGGAATTTGATGCTGATAGTCATGCCACCTGTAGTGAAAGTTTGAGTAGCCTGGGTAGAACCCTACTTTGTGTACAGTAGCTAAAGTATAGGGTTAGCAAGTACAGTAAAAAGAGGAACCCAGTGTAAAATTTTGAAGTTCCCCTAAAGTATGTAAGTACAGGAATTCCCTGACGTTGTTTTCTATGATGCTTAATTGAAAATATGCATTATCGTAAAAAGCCACTTACGTAAACGTTTGAATTAGGGGACTGAAATAAATCAAGCTGAGGTGAAAACGTGTGTTTAGTGTGATGTAATCATGTGCTGCAGTATGTACTCTGCACATATGACACCTTTTAAAAAGAAAGTACAATACATAGATTTGAAGACAATACAAAGTAGGAAGTATTCATTTGATGTAAGGGGAAGGTGGGCAGAATGAACTGATCTAAATATATCACAGTATCCATCAATATTTTGAAACCAGACTAGAGAAACAGCTTTACTACATTACCTACATTTGAAAACTTAGTCTTTGAAAGTATTCAGTTTGTGGTTATTCAAGTTATAGTAACTGACACATGCAGAACTGTTCTACCTTATAGTACAGTATCTATTTGCCTGACACAACTGTTATCTTTCAGATATTACTGGAGGAGGAAGTTACCTTAGAAAAAGTTACTAAATAAAAAGTTTTATGATGTGTGCAATACAGAGTACATTTGATTTGTCATTGAGATTTTGAGGTCTCTGAGGCACCCTATCAGGCTCACATAGACTTCAGTGTTTGCTTTTATATATGAGTTGAATCCTATGGCTCTATACATTATAGTACAAAAGTATAGTACAGAGTGTCGACCTTTATAGTGCTGTGTATATCAGCTCTAGAGAAAGATTATTCACAAGGGTGTTATTTGTATGGACCGTGTTGACTTTCGTTTTGGATTTGTGCTTGCAACACAAAGGCCTACTCTACCTGTATCACCAAAAGAAATCGTCTGAGCACAATGGATAATTTATAACAGTCCTGGGTGAATAACCCTTTCGGAAGACAATTTTTCAGTGTTGTCAGGGCTTCATTGGTCATTGACCTATTTAGATCACCTAGGTGATCAATTGTTATCATCAGTCCAGTTTCTACTTCATGCTGTTGACTTGTTGGAAACATGGGTGTATTGGACCCAATTGTTGGTTTATATGACAACACTTATCGTGGATTCTTCCTTATACAGGCTGATACAGAAGAACAGGAGCACACCAAGCTGGATCCGAGGGACATTTATGAGAAACCTGCAATTTACAAGGAGGACCCTGATTTGGAAGTTCCGTATCCACTCCTCTGTGGGGAACATGTTATACGCATGGGTAAAACCGCCGATGCTGTGATGGTTCTCAGCAAGTACCGATTTTTTGTCAAGTACAAAAAGTCCTTTACAAATGTGAGTTGAGTATATACAGTTAACATAAAATTAATTTTCCAGGCTCAAATTATACTTGATTTGTTACCAAGGAATTAAATCTAAGTATTCTGGTGAAACCTCTATGAATGTAACCCTAACTACAAGAATTTTGCTTGGGGAGATTTCATTCTCCCTTGAAACCACTTACCAGGATGGTCTTTACCCCCAACCCCACCCCCCCCCCCCCAAGAAAGCAACAATAGATACAATGTGGCACACTCCAAAGTTTTAGGTTATGCTGTCAGTAGGTAAGAAATCATGAAGTTCTATAATATTGATGGTCTGGCATTATTCACCAAGTTGCATCGTTTCATCTGATTACACGCTAGACAAGCATGCACAGCTGTTGGTGCTATTAGGTGTACTGTACACACAACTGTACTACATTAGTAGAACAGATATTTTGCTGTTGCATCGACATGTGCAGTAAAAAGATCTATGTTGGTATCATACAGCTGCACATGGTATGTGCCACATGTACAACAGGTTTTTGCCCTTTGGCTTTGAGGACTTCTAAAGACAAGGAGTAGTACATTTACAGTACTGTAGTAACAGTAGTGGTACTGCCCAGCATTTGCATTCTGTATATTGTACAGTATATGTGCCATGCTGCATACACAGTGTATAAATACACTGTACTGTTCGTATACAGAATATTGTGTAGTACACACATGGACTGAGATGAAATAACTGTTGTACTGCATGGTATTGTACTGTAATGTTCATAACAGCTGGGACAGCTTGTACATCATCATGTAAAATTGCACAAGTTGGAACCATAGTAATATGCTGCAGTACAACAGCCCCTCGTCCCGGTGTATGAAGATCGTGAATACCTGTGTTTTGCAAAAGCTAGGCTGGTTTGTAAGTGTGTGAACAACAACCAGTTTGCTGTCAATGTAAGTGAAATATATTTCATCATTCTTATTTTATCCTATTGTTTGAGTCAATATAATAAAGTTTGTTTACTGTGTATGAACTTCCATGAGACTTGTTCTTGTTCCTTTTAGATTCCTGTGCGGCTTATTGAACAGCTGGAGGCTAGTGAAAATTTCTTGGTCATTCGATGTAAAGATGGCAAAACATCAAGGTATGGTAACATTGTATAAGTTTGTACCAGTGTTCGTGCTAAGGCGCGGGATTGCGTGAATCCCACTTTTGTCTTTCGAATTCCGCACAAAAATAAATCTTATGCGGGAAAATCCCGCACACTTTTCTGCAGCTGAGATCGTAACTACAGTTATAAAACACACATTAAATTGCAATAGTATCTTTACCAAGTGATAACCCCCTCCTTGATTTTGAAAATCCCTCCCAAAGAAATTTCTAGAGAGGGAATTCCCTCCCAGGTTCAATTCCTTAGTGCGAACACTGGTTTGTATTTGACACTTTTCATATCACTAACCATTGGAATAGGTGGCCTGTGTATATGGGAGGCTGTTCTTTTGGATTGTCAACTGGGGGAGGGAAGGGGAGAGCTCCTCATTTTGGTAGTGGTGAGCTTAATTAAAAACACACATGTTTTTATGTGATAGGGAATAGATGACTTCAAAGTGTGAATGTGTGAGAAATGGAAATAAATTTTTCTGACAGTAAAATTTTCTGATGGCTGCATTACAGTACAATACAAAATACCTGCAATCATCTTTCTGAATTTACAAACCGTGATATTTTGAGTTCTCTAGAGTTTGAAAAGTCACTCTTTATGAAAACATATGATACTGTTGAAAGAACACTATAAAACAAAGCATAAAGGGGGTAGTAGTTTTAATAAAGTTAAATATTTAGTCATTCCTATGATTGCAAACTTTTACTGGCAATAAAACAAAAGTATGACTAGGTGTAAACAGTTCTTGAAATTTTTAATAAAGTTTTGCCTATGAATGATGCATACAAGGTACATCACTGTTTAAAAGCTTTACTAAAGTTAGCAGAAGTATTGCAAGGTACCAACCTTCAAAGACATACATATAGCCTGTGGTTAAATTAATGAGGTCCTTTGGAAAGCCAGGGAATTGTGAATGGACTATGGAGCTGTTCCTTATGCCAAAAACAAACTTTTGTTCATCCATGTAAGCTGTAATGAAGATCAGGTGTTGCCATTGTCGTATTAGGAATGATGCGGGGTTTTTTCCATAGGTAGCCTCGGTAGCTCCCCCCCCTCCCCCCACTGATGGATTTCTGCTCACCCCCTTCCGTCATGAGAGATAGTACCATTTTGCATGTTAGCACCTGACATATCAAGAAAAAGAATTCTCAGAGGGGAGATGTCCCCTCCTGTGAAACACCTCCCCCATGCAGTGTACCCACTCTCCTACTTCCTTGCCCAAGAGAAAAAACCCTTAAAATTGGGAAAAGTTGCTCCAGAATTGATAGAATTGTTCCAGGTGTAATTGTGTGGAATTTATCTCATACTGTAGCTTGGTGCAGTATTGGATATTCAGCTGTGTGTATTGTGTGGTATTGTTACTGTGTGATGATAGTTACATTCACAAAGCTACCATCAAATTGCAAATTGTGCTATTGGCTTTGATTCTGTAGAGTAGCTCTACTTTATTAGAACACTTAGATTTAATCACTATGATGGGGAGAAATTTCTCATTACAGGATATCTTAGGAGTAGGTTAAGTACTGTATTTTGATTGGTCAGTCCATGTTAGTGATGAACGATTCATATTCAGAGGTCTTTTCAAGCCTCCTGATGAATTTGTGAATTCCTCGTTTCTGAAGCATGGAGAACATATTTCATTGTTGTGATGGCTTTGTCATCCCGAAATGGTTGTCCTTATGTTTCCTAATGCATTACTGAGTGTCAAAACTAGGTAGGCAAGATCGGTCGAATGCTTCTTTCCACAGTTTCATGGCAGTTACTGCTGCATCATATACCATGGCATCACTGTAGTCCTTTTTAGATTAAAAGAAGAAAGAGGCATGAAATGATATGAGCAATTGTACAGTGTAAGCTGAATAAGCTTTAATATTTGAGGCCTTTTTTTGATGCCAGTCTACTGTAAAGAGTTTCCGATGCCCTGATGAAAGCATTCATCTTTTGATGACTCTGTTTCCAGTTTCTAAGTTTGTATTTTGAAATTCACTGATTAAATATCAGATTTAAAATCAGTCAGCTATGATTCTGTCAAGCAGTGTACAAAATTGGTTAAGGGGGATGGGGTGGGAGGGGGCATCAGGTGATTTTACTCCCACCCAACCCATCAGCAAAAACATCCCCACAGAGATGTTGAGGATGGCAGAAAAAAATTTATCAAATGTTATCAATTCTGCCCTCTTCAACTACTGAATAGTAGTAAGCAAAACCAATATTTAGCCCTGTTGGACCCCCAAATAGCCCTCGTAAAGATTTTTAGGGGTTGGTTTTTTTTCCAAATCATTTGAAAAGATCCCTTTTTGAAATAAAATAAATAAAACTTGCACCCTGCTGTGAACTCCCAGGTGGGATAAGAGCTTTTAATTCTTCATACAGGTTTGAACTACTGTACCTGTGTATTTTTCATCAGTTCATTTCTTTTTATACATTCTGGTTCAGTACAGTATATGGAATGTGTACATGACACTTCCTGTTAAAGTTACAGCACCACAGTGCAAGGTTACTTGCAGGAAATATCAGTAGTTTATGAAATAATATACAGTATCAGACCTTAACATAAGCTTCAAAAAGGGCACAGCAAAACCTAATTTTGAGGGAAGGGCACTCACACTATTTCCTTGACACATTTCCCGAGGGGAACCATAGCAAACTGTAAAGGCAAAACAGGCTGTTTGCCGTTTGTGGGTATGTAAAGCCTTGCATTACAGTATGTAGAATACCTGAATCTAAAGTACTGTAGAAGTTATGATATGGAATTTGGTATATACTTCATCACTGTGTAATGTATACAGCAATGTGGGCCTAAGATAGTCTACAGTGGCATATAAATAGTGTGACCGGGACACTGTCTTACACCCAGCTCCTATGGTAAACTATATACTGTACTGTGTAACCTGTACATAATACACAGTACTTTGATGCATGAACTGTGCATTAATTCTCAGAGACAGTACATCTGCTTACAGTAGTGTAAAACAAATGACTTCTGAATGCATGTAACTTAAGTAAAATACCTTGCAATACTTGTTGACATTGTAAAGTACGAATAACATATCCAGTATTGCATTGCAGTTTGCCCTTGCTAGGCAAATGCAAAAATTTGTGGCCTATTTTGTCTGAATAACAATGTATCTTCAGGGTTTTCACTTGGTTCATAAAGACTCAAATCTACAGTATCTTAATCCTACTTACCTCCCCTGTTCCTACTATTGGCCAGCCCATCAACTGCAGAACAACTACTGGCAATGAAATTATCCTCTCTAGATAGTGCTCTATCTACTTCCAACCAGAGTTGCTCTAAGTGGCCCTTGCTTCATTGCCAGTAGAATGACTGGTTTAAAAATTTGAACACTTTCACAGTATTCCTTGGTAAACATTTGTGACAAGGCAATGGTGGATAGTTCAATACCATACTACAACTTTACATATGCAAAGTGTAACTTACTGTAGGTACCAGTCTTTCTTCCACTGTAAATCAAAAATAGCTTGAGAAACCATACTCTCAGTTGGTGGAAAATATTTAATGTAGAATATAAGTATGTCTAATCTTTACATTTATGAGGGGCGGTGAGTTAAACCACTTCCTAAAAGTGAAGGAGTCTCCGAAAACAAGCTTCAAGGGAAAAGGTGGGTAAAGAGTGGCTGTTGATAGTTTTTACTTTGTGTCCATTTTCATCGGCACCATGATGGGTATGTTATTGTACCTTTGACCTGAAGTCCCTTACTGTATGTCTGGGTCCCCCTTTTCAGTATCTATTCCAATATTAACAGCTCAAAAGGATTGGTTTTTTTGTACCTGTTTCTTGGATTCTTGTTGACCACTCATTGTACCATTCACATAAACTGAATAGTATACATGCTTACCAAACTCAAGCCCTTACTGTACCTATATAGGCACTATGTAAACCAGAAAACTTATAACAATGATCCACTTTCATGATGCTGTTCAATGTTTTGCAACTCTACAGGGGGGGGGGGGGGCAAAAGCTTAAATTGTCACTTGGTGACATACCAAAGAGGACCAGTTCCAGATGCTGAACTACAGGTCCCACAATTGGGAAGCCAGTACTCATATTGGTTGTTTACTGAAATTTGGTTCTTTTCTTTGGACATTGGAAGCACTTCAAAATTAATACAGAATTGTCTTTTCTAGGCTACATTGAGAAGGGGGAGATACATATCTGTATTAAATAGAATAGTACATTAGCTGAGTAAGAGTAGTATCAGTATGGTAGTTGATCTTTAAAATCTTGTATCAGGAAAAATCTAAACTGATGATTCCAGCTCACCTTCCATAAAATGAGAAAGACTGTGGTCCCGACAACAATCTTTGTAAACTGAAAATGATATTGTGACTACAGCTGTAGTCATGTGTCATGGGGGAATAACATTACTTTTTACAGTGGAAACTGAGGGCATAGAGCATGCCTGGTACAGTATATTAAAGGTGATGATAAGTCTCTCATCCTGTCTGTTCAATATCGTTAATTGTTTACAAGTAGGAACATTGAGCCAGCAATAGAGTACACCATTTTGTTGAAGGCAGATCTCTTGTCCCATCTGTTAAGTGTCATTAACAGTTTTTGATCAGTTTGAACAGCAAAAGTACATAGTCACAGCAATATTTCTTCTCAGAGGATAAATTGTCCATCCACTTGTAATGCCTGAAATTAGTATGCAGTATTGGAACCTTTGAAACCAAGGTTTTGAAAGTTTCTTCAAGTCAGTCTACAATATTGGAATCTTTGATACTAAGTTTTCATTGTGTCTTCAAACCAGTATATTGCAACCTTTGATTCTAAAGTTTGGATGTTTCGTACAATCAGTATGCAGTGTTGGAACTTTTGACACCAAGGTTTTGATTGTTTTTTCAAGTCATTCTACAACATTGAAATCCTTAATACCATGGTATCATTTTGTCTTCAAACCACTGTACAGTATTGGAACCTTTGATACCAGGGTTTCATTGTTTCTTCTAATCAGTATACAGTATTGCTGGAACCTTTGATACCAAGGTTTTCATTTCTTCAAATCAGTGTACAGTATTACAACCTTTGATACCAAGGTTTTGATTGTTTCTTCTAATCAGTATACAATATTGCAACCTTTGATAACAAGATTTTCATTGTTTCTGTCCAAAGGGTTAAATTTGCAAGTGATGAGCAATGCCAAGAATGGTTTCATATCCTGGAGGGAGCATCCTCGCCACCCACCATCATGACAGACTTCTTCGCCTTCTGCTTTCATGCCTGGTGCTTCAGTGAAAATGGAGATGGTAAAAAGGCCCCTGGAATGGATTTCTTGAAACCAGGTACATATTTATGTTGAGCATTTTGACTAGAATTTGGCCCAGTGGTTTTCAAACTTTTGCCATCCAAGACCCAGTTTTATGAGGCTCATCACTCAGGCAACTAGAACTCAAAAGAACACATGGCCATTGAAGGATATTGAGGTCAAGAGTTGTGAGTGTTGAGGGAGGACTTGGAAAGGAAGTCCAAAAACATTGGTGACCCTGAAGGTTTTTGAGTTGACATGTTTTGGTGTGACCTATTGTCTTTTTAAGAACCACTGATGTAGGAAATTTGTTGCTTCTGTAATCATTTTGCTGATGATATTTCTAAAACAGAGAGGTTTCAAGGATGGATCTTTGATAGATTAATTCTCCAATACTGTAGATGAACAAAATGAGTGACCTATTCAGCCTCTTCAAGGTAAAAATGTGTGACATAGTTATTTTCACAGATCTCTTCCATGGTAAGATGCATAAGATATTACCACTACCATATAGTTGCACATTAAGGGTTCCTGGCAGATATTGTGCTGGGGAGGGGGCAGGCGGCAGAAGTGTGTTTTCAACCCTCTTTCCCCCACTGTCAAGGAGTGTAGGTAATTTTGATAGGGAAGTCAGTGAGACAAAAAGAGGGGGGTGTGGGAATGAAGACAGCCTCCCTGTAAGGAACTTTGATTGAATCAGTGTGATATACCACGAACAAATGAGGATCCATGTTTCTTGAATTGGTCAATTTTACTCTGTTTCATCTGTTTTGGAGATATATTGAAACGGTTTCATAATGTGTATGAATTAGCAGATTATCATGGTATAGAGTTGTGCACCCTGCAGACTCACAAATTTGTAAAATTAAGCAGTTGTGCTACTCATAATTTTCAGTTGTGGTTTTTCCTGTACATACATAAGTTTTGTTCATTTATGCTCCTTTGAAATGTATGTAAAAGTGTGGTGTAAACACTAATGGTTTGCTGTTTTTCATCATTGCAGACAACCTGTTTGAATATAACTTTTCAAAAGAAGTTCAAAGACTTGGATTCAACATCGGAAATGGCTGGAAAGTTTACAGAAATGTTGATTTCAAGTAAGTACTAAAAATGTGTCTGACTTTAGTAGTTGTTGATACAAAATAATTTCCAGCAAGTTTTTGAGGCTTCTCTTTTGGAGATTCAGTTTTGTAAAGGTAGGGTTTGATTTTGTTGCTGGAATTTCATAAATGTGTACATGAAAGGGCAAAATAGTCTGGTTAACATTGCAATTTGCAACCGAACATACCCCAAGCCATCAGTTAAATTTAACTCCCCAAAAGTTTCCAGTCCATATTTTGTCTTGCTTTGCCTACAGGAGTATGTTTTAGCTGTTTTTACTGTAAATTTTGATAACTGCTTATCAATTCTTTTACACTATATCATCTCTTGGGGAGGAACAAAACATCCAGATTTCAGAAATCGCAAGGAGCTTCTTGATAAGCTCAAACCACCAGTAGTGTACAGTAGCCGTGCTCAACCTATCCTGATTGATCAGTCAATCATAGACTGATTGTCAGTCAATTGTGAGAAGCCTAGTCAATTTGATCAAATAAAGTAATTGTGAAGTTACCTTTGTTTCTTTGGGGAAGTTTCTAAAACATGAGATCTCAAAAAATGTTTGCCTGGAATTAAAAAGGGCCAGAATGTTTCATTTCTGGCAGTCTGGGATGGATTTTTTTGAGAATTATTTGTCTGCATGCTTTGTCCCAACTACTGGTGGTGCTGAGCATAGTGACTACAGCTGTAGGCCCTGCTGATTAATTTTGATTGCTTAGTATTTCTAATGATTGCTTACCCTAATGATGATCAGTAGCTACTAATTAGGTCTGCCAAAATATTTAGAACTGTACTGTAGTGTTAGTAAAACTGGTATAGCACATGTTTGCTGAATGGTTAGGTGGCATACATCTTTATCTGTGACATCTTATCTGGTAATGGTTGTTTTATAGTCAAGATAGGATAAAGGAAGTAGTGCCTATCCTTGGGGCACATTTGTGCAGAATCAAGGTGTTATCAGTGTTGTTGCATGCTGTTGATGTTGCTTGTTCGGAGCTTGTTTGTGCAAGAGGAAACAAAGGAATCTCTGAGAAAGCAAAAGACAATATGATGCAGATAGAGTTTATTTACAGCTACTTGTACTATTTGGAAATTCTCCAGAAATACTGTTAGCAATTCCTTGCTGAAAGTAGTATGCAAAACGTAGCCACTGACAACCTTTCAATCTACAGTCCATCTCAAGTTTTTCCCTGGTCAGTGGAAGTGACCATTTTTTTCCTTTTGGGGAAACTTAGGAGGGGAAGAAAGTTGTAAAGGTGGATGTTAGTCTCTTTGATTTGCTTGTCTGTATGATTTCATGGGATATCTTTTCTAGACTCGGGTGACTCCTATATTTTTTGAGTTTTGTACCCACATCCCTATTAGTTGCAACCCTTAAAGGAGGGGTTTAAGCAAAAAATTAATATTCATACATGAAAGAGGAACTAAATGGATGCAATTTGGTGAAACTTCCATTCAAATCTGACATGTAGTACTCAAGATACCAGCAAATGAACTCTTTACATTTGTGGCCCAAAGTGTGCTTGAGACAAGCAGGAGTTATATCACTTCCTCACACTGAAAAGAAATGCTTTGTTTCCTTTGCTTTTGTAGTCTCTTGTGTTGACCTTGAGGTTAATAGGGGATAGGAGCATCCCATTGGGAATTTGAAGTTTGTAAAATTCCCATGCTTCTCATGCATTCACATTCCCATGACATGAGATTATGGAGGAGAAAATTGGTTGTAAAGTTAAAAAGAAAACAAAAAAGTGCTCATTAAAGTGAGGTTGTGGCATCATAAGTGCTTGCTACAAATTCACTTTGTGTTGAAAATGTGACAGCTTTAGCTGCTAATATCTTGAGAACCACACATCGTATTTCAATGCAAATTTCACCAGAATGCTTAGAATAAGTATCCCTCTAAATATCAAAACATGATTAGAGCTTAGATCCTTCTTTTAATGGAGTCACAACTTCTACAGTGACATAATAACTTTAGGGACATAATATGTCAGCAGCTTTAAACTGTTCATTACTAGTGAGTATTAATACACCAGTAGGCTTACACTACAGGTTTGTCAGTGGCTGAGGTGCCTGATTGACAGATTTATAGTGACCATCTGAAAGGAAAACTTGCAATTAAGTAGAGAAAAAGATCTGCAGAGCCAGTTGTTTCATAATGTGTCATTAAAACCTGCAAAATAACACGAATTGTAACTAAAGAGTATGATTTTTGTGCAGATATCTTTGAGACAGTATTGAAAATTACCCAGGAGTCACGATTACATGGAAAGTAGAGTAGCTTTTCAACTCTCCACCAGGAGTTGTGACTCTGAAGAGAAGTCAGGTAACCTGACCAAGCTTAATCAGTTCCCCTGTGTACATAACATCACATGATTCTTCAACAAAGATAAAACATCGTATTCAAGCTTGGATCACTATAAGGTGTATACACAAGCTGAATGTTATCCTTGAAGTTAGTAAAACATTGATAAGAAAGCACTTGTCACTTGTTGTGGTTAGCTGCACACAAGTCTCTCAATGCTAGTTTGATGGCTGGTAGGGAATGTACAGGGCCATACATCAAAGACATCATAAAAAATAGTTTATCTCTTGTCTGCAGAAAGGTAAAACAAATTGGGAAAGGGTAAAGGTTGCTTTATTCTTGTTTAGGTGAGGTATGCCATTTGGAGGAAGTGTGTCACATCATAAAACTTATAATCAAAGGAGTGTGACAATATTTCTGAACTCCGTCTGTTGTTTCTTCGTAAATCCTGCTTTTGCTTTCATTTTAAAGATTGTTTTCTTATTGATTGTTATCTTGAATTTTTGTGAGTTTTGACAGCAGTATTTATGGAACCACACCTTTATGTGTTAAAGGGAATAAGTGGCAAGGATTCCGCCAGAAACTCAAAAAGGGGGGATTTATTACTGCTAAACTCTGAGGGTGCATTTACACTAGATCCGGATCTGATCTCCTGCGCGGGGTCAGATCCCCTGCTCGAGATCAAATTTGTAGTGTAAACGCAGATCAGATCCGGATCTGATCGCCCTATTTTGATCCTGGTAAGAGGGGAGGATCAGACCCAGCGCAGGCGATCAAACTTGTAGTGTAAACGCTCCCCGGATCAACGGTGACCCGAGATCAACGGTAATTCAACGTAAATTATTTGGAAGTCACTTCTGCAAAAACACTCATTATGCAGGGAGGTGGATCAGAGTACGAGACAAGTGTAAATGCACCAGGATCAAGCCATACGCGTAATTCGATATGCTGATAACATAGGGCGATCAGATCCGGATCAAGTGTAAATGCACCCTGAGTCCAAATGGATGCTGTCCTTGGCCAAAGTTACAAGTGGGTTCAAGGGGACAAAAGCTTGCTTCAGTGCCCCAATAAGGTGCAGTTTGAAGGGTTTAAAGCTGTTTATGTAGGTGAGTTCAAACATTGCTGCAAAAGTGACTGCTTCTTAAGTAAGAAACCAAAATATTGACAGTTTTTGATTCCTTGCCAAAGGCAGAAGGAATCTATGCGATGGTGATGTCGTGTGTGTGTGTGTATGTGTGTGTGTATGTATGTATGTATGTATGTGTGTGTGTGTGTGTGACGCTTTGCTTGTAAACACGATATCTCAAGAAGGGTAACTATGACTGAGCTCATACTTGGTGTGTGGGTTGGTCATATTGAGTAGATGATCCCTATTGTTTTTGATGGAGGTCAAACATCATTTGGGGTCACAGGAGGTCAAAAGGTCAAAACCTTGTAAACGCGATATCTCAAGATGGGTAACTCCGAGGGATCTCATACTTGGCAGGTAGGTTGCCCATATTAAATAGATGATCCCTATTCTTTTTGGTGGAGGTCAAAGGTCATTTGGGGTCACCAGAGGTCAAATAGTAAATACCCTTAAAATTGCTTGTAAACACGGTATCTCCAGAAGGATAAATGTGAGGGATCTCATACCTACCATGTTTATTGCCCATATTGAGTAGATGATCCCTATTGTTTTTGGTGGAGGTCAAAGGTCATTTGGGGTCACCAGTGGTCAAAGGTCAAAACCTTGTAAACACTATATCTCAAGAAGGGTAACTCTGAGGGATCTCATACTTAGCATGTGGATTACCCATATTACGTAAATGATTTATATAATTTTTGGTGGAGGTCAAAGGTCATCTGGGGGTCATCAGAGGTCAAAAGGTCAAAACCTTGTAAACATGATATCTCAAGAAGGGTAACTTTGAGGGATCTCATACTTAGCATGTGGATTGTCCATATTGAGTAGATGATCCCTATTGTTTTTGGTGGAGGTCAAAGGTCATTTGGGGTCATCTGAGGTCAAAAGGTCAAAACCTTGTAAACATGATATCTCAAGGAGGGTAAGTGTGAGGGATCTCATACTTAGCATGTGGATTGTCCATATTGAGTTAATGATCCCTATTATTTTTGGTGGAGGTCAAAGGTCATTTGGGGTCACCAGTGGTCAAAAGGTCAAAACATTGTAAACACTATTTCTCAAGGAGGATAACTGTGAGGGATCTCATACTTAGCATTTGGATTGCCCATATTGAGAAGATAATTGCTATTATTTTTGGTGGAGGTCCAAGGTCATTTGGGGTCATCAGAGGTTAAAACATCAAAACCTTGTAAACATGATATCTCCAGAAGGATAAGCGTGAGGGATCTCATACTCACCATGTGGATTGTCCATATTGAGTAGATGATCCCCATTGTTTTTGGTGGCGGTCAAAGGTCATTTGGTGTCACCAGAGGTCAAAATGTTGTAAACACTATCTCATGAAGAGTAACTGTGAGGGATCTCATACTTACCATGTGGATTGCCCATATTTAGTAGATGATCCTTATTATTTTTGGTGGAGGTCAAAGGTCATGTGGGGTCACCAGAGGTCAAAAGGTGAAAACCATGTAAATACGATATCTCAAGAAGGATAACTGTGAGGGATCTCACACTTGACATGTGGATTTTTTGAATTGAGTAGATGATCCCTACTGTTTTCATGCAGGTCAAAGGTCATTTGAGGTCACAAAAGGTCAAAACCTAGTAAACATGTTTTAAGGAGGATAACTATGAGGGATCTCATACTTGGTCTGTGGATTGTTCATATTTAGCATGTAGGTCATTTTGGGTCACAAGATTTCAAAAGCTTTTGACCTTAGTAACATGATATCTCAAGTAGGATACCTGTGAGGGATCTCATGCTTGTCATGTGGGTGATTCATGTTTGTTGCAGTATATCCATATGGCAAGGAATCACTAAGCCTTTTGGCTTTCTGGTTGATATTTTTATGGAAATGAAAATGAGGGGATTTTACTCTCCTTTTAGAAGGGGGGCAACCCCCTTCCCCCCTGACGGAAACCCTGAGTGGTCTTCCCAAACTTATTTTGACTTATTCACTAAATGTTACAAATCTTCGTTTCCCTCAGAAGGTAATTTCTTGATGTGTCAGTACATAAATATTGAATATTCTACCACCTCTAGCTATCTGTTATTAAGGCCCCTGCATTCTGATTGGTTAAACACTGACCTGTTATTCCACAACACATGGTTAGTAAACGTAAAAACTGATTAAAGTGAAGTTCTTCACATGTTTTTGGTGGTAGAATAGGAATAAACCACATTTGTCAGACTGTTATTGTCTGATAAACCGTCGTGACTCCAAATTTGGCACAATAAAGGACTTGGCTTCTCCTCATCCATTATTTTGCCGTGTTTGGAGTCTCGATAGTTTATTCACCAATAATAGTCCACCAGATATGGTTTATTCCTTCATTAAAGGTAAAACAAGTAGCAGTTCTGCATGAATTATGCAATTCAGGAACAGAAACATTTGTCATGTGGTAAAAAAAAACTATACATAAATGAGACTAGTTGTGTGTGCTAATTCAAATTGGGTTGACCTTATTTGCCTATCAAATATTAAAACAGTCTCTGAACTTTCTGATAGCACTTGCCCTCTTCTTTAAATGCTTAATGCTGCAGATAAATCAGCACGAAGCCAGTGGGTGTTTCAGGAACTAACAGCTGTCTTTCAAGAAAAAACTTTTATGTATGCCCTGTACAGCACCTTAATAATGAAATGACCTTTGAGAATTGTAGTCAAGTTTTTAGCCTTGATTTTGAAGTTGATAAGCATTGCTTCAGGTTGAAACAAGGTACTGTATGTTACTAATACTTGGTTGCAGGTCTTCCATTTATTCTGACATTCTTAAACATCAGTGAAATTACAGTCAGATGTAATGGAAAAACATAAAATGGCATAGAAATGTAAAAAAGTTAAAAAAAAATTTGAATTTTAAGTTTTAATGTAGATCATGATCAGTAGAGAGCCCAACCCTTAACATAAAGTTATTCATATACCCATGAAATATTGATCATGCCTGTTGGGATATAGTATTCAAGGTTAGAGTGTGCAGATTTGGAATATATATATGAAACAAAGATGTGAAAATAAAATACACATGAAATTTCTGAGAAACTGGCATTAAACCAGAAGTAAGTTTGTAGTTTGTTTTTGGCTTGGGAGTGGTCTTTCACTGTCTTTCCTTTTTGCCTTTTCTCCTTAGGGTGAGTTCCACCTACCCTGAGCAGCACATAGTCCCAGCGGTCATGGATGATGATGAAATTCGAAAGATTTGCAAATTTAGATCTAAAGGGAGATTTCCATCTGTGGTATGGAGGTAAGCTGCATAATGTTCAGTTGCCATGGTAACAGAACTAATGTTGTATAATTCTTTCAACAGGTTGCTTTGTGAACGTCATACTACAAACCAAATTCTAAAATGAATACTTCGTTGTAAAAATATGTTAAAAATAAAGAAAGTATACATAAAAAGTAGAGTTTTCACAGTAAGGTTACAAAATAGTCACAAAGTAGAATAATGAAAAAAGGCAAGAAATGAGAAATGTGCAATTTTGATATCAGTTATCAGAAAGCTATATTAGAATAGAACTCTAGTGAAAAATGTAAAGGGCAAAGATTGTTTTAAAATTTCAGATTTAACTTTGAATGCCATGCAAGCAACTACAATATTATGAAAAATAGCATAAAGTCATATTTGAAATCTCTTTAAAGACAACCTTTAGTTAGTTCAAGACTTATGCAACAAGATTGGTTTAAAATGTGTACTTGTTTCACAGACATCATAGAAATGGTGCCGTCATCGTTCGTTGTGGACAACCGGAGGTTGGGGTTTTTAACTGGAGATGTAAGGAGGACGAGAAACTCATTGATAGCTTGTTACAAGCTTGCAGCACAGATTGCCATGACAGGCAGGGAAGAACTTATATGAATGGTCATGCTGGCTCTTCTGATAAAGGTAATGAGAGATGTGTAGTACAGGATGGAAGAGGTTGAAAATCTCCAAATGCCTCCCCCGCGTCTACTGTTTTTTTTCAAAAGATCTGGTCAGTCTCCCCATACTAAACAAGTTTTGAGGTGCAATCTCCCAAAGGGTTAAAGTGCTTGAAATTTGGGAGCTCTAATAATAAAGTTATTTAGAGTGCTGCTGAATGTTTATCCAAGTTGGACAGAGCTTTACTTTTATAGAAAATAGTACAAATGTTGCTTTTATGGTTTTAACTGTTTCTTTTAAATTCTTGGACAACCAGGGAGTTCCTCTTACATTCAAGACCCACTTGAGGTTTAATTGTGTAATAGGAAATGGCTTAGAGGTATTTCCAAGTTGGTTAATAGTTAGTTTCCATGTTCATGTTGAAGGTTGTGGAAATAGTTGAGGTTAGACTGGTGAGGGTAAAGAGGAGGCATTTCATTTTTTTTTATATATATTTATATCCTTTACCATGTGATTTGCCTGTGAAAGAGAGCCATTGTTGTGATGGCATGTTGGGTACATACTTCTAGCAAGTTATAGGTGAACGCTTCTTTCATTTGTGGTTGTTACTTCTTTTTTTTTCAGTTCGTTTTTTTTTTCTTTTTTGGTGCTTTTTGCCATACAGTTTCTACTTATATACATATATGTTAATGTTTTGTAAGTGTCTTGTACCTCTTTGAGGCAAAATAGAGTATAAACTAAACTGAAACTGAAACTTGTAATAGTTAAAAATGGAAAAGTAGTCAAGTGATGTTGTGATAGGTGCATTGTCATGATAGGATCAATCCCTTTTGCAGAAAGATTCCTAGTGTGACATCATATAATCTTGACGGTCCATGCCCTTGCCACTGGCTGTAACCTTTATCAAGAAACTCTTTGTTGGAGCTTGTAGACATGGAGGCATCTTGCTTTAAAAATTGATTTAAATCATTCTGCGAAGGGTTAAGTCTCTCATGTCTTCTAGTGTAGCCAACTAATAAATTGTTACAAGAGACTAAAGCTAAATCAGTAAACATTTTTTGAGGAAACATTAACAGAATTAAATTAAAAATAAAAATGAGTTAAGATGATTGAACATTGGCTAGTAAGTAAGCAATTTTGTCTCTGTTCTTAAAAAAAGCCTTACACTTACACTTACTCTCTTTTTGTGTTCAGAAAACAACTTGCACCAAGCTGTGACAAGTCTGGCGCCCTCTAAGAGAGTTCTCATTGTAGACCTTCGGTCATATGCATCGGCCTACGCAAACAAACTGAAAGGAGGAGGTTATGAATATGAAGGTGAGAACTTTAAAGGAAGGGTTTGAGCAAAAAATTAATTTTCATATGTGAAAGAGGAACTAAATCTACGCAATGTGGTGAAATTTTCAATCAAATCGGACATTTAGCACTCGAGATATCAGCAAATGAAGTTACAACAATTGTGACCCAAAGTGATCTTGAGGCAAGCAGGGGTTATATCACTTCTATTGATGAGAAATGCTTTGTTTCCTTTGTTTTTTTCAGTCTGTTGTGTTGACCTTGAAGTTAATAGGGATAGGACCTGTCTATGGGGAATGTGAAGTTTGTAAAATTCCCATGCCTCTCATGCAGTCACATCTGATAACATGGAATTGTGGAGCAGAAAATTGGTTGTAGAGTTAAAAGAAAAACAAAAGACTGCTCATGAATGTGAGGCTATGACATCATATGTGCTTGCTTCAAGTTCACTTTGTGTGGAAATGTGACAACTTTATATGGTAATATCTTGAGAACCACACATGGGATTTCAATGCAAATTTTACCAGATTGCTTAGAATAAGTACCCTTCTAACATATCAAAACTTGATTTGAGCCTAGACCCTTCTTTTAAGGCTCAGGTTTTTACAGAGAACTTTTAGCTATTGATTTCTTTTAACACAAATTTGGATGGTACTGATCTGCTGTGCAAGCTGTGTACATCTCATTTTACATATTAGGTACATTGGTTGTATTTGAGCATGCAGAGGAGCATTGTCATGTGGAATTTGTTCAACCATTTGTTTGGAGTCAGACATACATGATGTTTTCTGTATGTTCTTTTACTGCTATGGTTTGGCCTTAATGCTCTAAAGTCTTCAAGAGGAGGGTATTTAAGTAGCAAAAGAACTGGATTCCTAGCTTGTTTGTTCAGTAATGTCTAGGGCCAGAGTGTTTTATTTCATTTGCCTCACTCCACCTAGATGTGATATTTACCAATCTTGTGAAATACTGTGTGAACTAGGTGCTGTGTCTGCTGCCATCTACCAGGGAGTATTTCACTATGAAAACTTAACTTCCATATGGGCAGTGCTAGTCTGATTTCTCTAGTTTTGTTGCCTGGTAAATGCAAATTGTTGTAATGATTATTCTTTCCTTGTATTCAGAGTACTATGAGACAAGTGAAACAATCTTCATGGGATTGGTTAACATACATTCCATCAGGAAGAGCTTTCAAAGCCTCCGTACAATATGCAGCTCAGCCACTGAATCATCAAGGTAAACAGTAGCTTGATATCTAGGAAAATATAAAAATTTGTTGAATTCTCCCCACAAAGTAGGACATTTGAATGGTGGCTCTGAGCATATTGGCATTGTATTTATCATAGACATGTCTCGTTTCGTGTTTCACCAGTCTGTTTATTTAAAGGCTTTTTTGTGTGAATTTTTAAAAAGTGTAAACCTGTTGTCATTTGTGCATTTTTTAGGCAACCCGTTTTCCAGCTTTACAGTAGCTGGACTTTGGGAATTTTCAAAACTTTAAAAAGTGCTTCCAGCTCCACCCACTGTTCTGTTCTCCATTAGAAAGTAAAGCTGGAGCTGGTTCATAAATCAGGACTTCCCTGATTAAAAACAGAACAGATGTTCCTGCTATCCTGTTTTGCAGGCTTTACGTTGTTTACACATGCAAATAGAACAGCTAGTTAAATTGACTGGTGAAGTTAGTCTAGTGCTTGTTATGTGTGTGCAACAGCCATTGTTGCATTGTGCACAGTTTGTGTGTGAGACTGGCATACAGGCTGCTGTACAGCATCAGTTTGCACAGTATGTACAGTGTAGTAGCTGTAAGTCATTGTTGACACATTGTACAATGAAACTGATGTTAATTGGCATAATGGATTGAAGTTAATAGTTGCTCAATACCTATGGCATTGTCGTTGGGTCTGAAATTGATGTGGTAAGAGAAGTCAACCTTCAGTAGGTTGAGAAGAACATTCTGGAAGAACTCTCAGACTAACTTTTTACTGTAGCATACTGTCACAGGTGTTTCTAAAATTATTTAGTTAACAAACAAGACTAGTCTGTGCCATAGTTTAGGTCTAACCTAATATACAATATTAGGATGGCCTGTGACTCAACACATGCTAGATAGACATTGAAAGTACTTTTAGCAACACAGGGAATGTTTGCAGCAGAAGAAAATATGAGCATTTTGGTCGAAAAATTAGAATGCTCATAAAATGGAATTGACCCTTCGTTTGTATTGTTACATGTCCGCTTCTTGTTATGTCATTTGTGTGTGAGGGATTGCAAGTGATGATTACAGCTCCCTTCACCCTTCACATTGAAACTTTTGTATGTGGCCCCAAATTTACAGGAACTGGAGGCAAACCCTGCTAGCATCTATGATTTTTGAACAAGTAACTTCAGGTTTCAGTTCACACCTTAGAGGGTAGCTATTTATGAAACTGTGCCATAAAAAATGTGAGAAGCATACAAAGGCTTCTTAAATTTCCTCTTAACACTTTCAGTACAGATTTAATTTACTGTCCACCTTTCACTGTGACTGAATTAATTTTCAAAATCTTCCTCATTTCAGAAGCCTGCTTTCAACGTCAAATTACTCTAAAAAATTTTGTTTTGTGGAAAGTAATGAACACAAAAGTTAAAGAATTTGAGCTTTTTCTTTCAATTGAGACCTAATTTGTGACATTCAGTATATATACACAGAATAAAATACCCTCACAAAATTATGCAACTTTATTCAAATTTTGGTAATTTTTACATCGTTCTTCATGTTGAGTCTTTTGTTGATAACTTTTTTCTGGTACAGGTTATTGATAAGTCTTTTCCAGAAAAAATAAAGCCCACTAAATTCTTTGTTATATGGTGTATAACTTGAACATTTTTATTTGAGGTATTTTCTTAAAATATCTACTCCATTTATATATTGTTATCATTACCCAAACCCCTACTTCTCTTTATAACACTAGCATGACTAGCCCCTACAGTTTTGGTGCTTAGAAGCAACCCAGCTTTCTTTACTGGGACTATAGGCCACTTCGTGTGTCACATTTGATAACCTTAGGTGGTTCACTAAACTCATTGAATTTGCACACTTGTTGAAATTGAAAGCCCAACATTCCCCTTTAAAGTTCTGTCCACATTTTTTTGTCCACTTTGTTTCTGTGACCATAAAAGGCTGTCTTTGTGGTAGGCTACTTGGAAATACTGAATCAGTTTCAAAATTTTTAGCCATTCGATATCAGTGAAAGTTTTAATGCAACTACCTGGCCTGTTTGGTATCAAAATTCACAGAATTAAGTCTTCTATGAGAATGATATCATTTCAGATTAGTGCCAAGGGAGGGTGCTCAGTAATGTTAGGTTGATCAAGACAAGCCACTTCTGGCCTGTAATGTGGAGAGCATAATTTGCATTGCAGATATATCCCCCTGAAGAACTGAAAGGCTTAACATCAGGTGTCCTTTGATCCAGCATTTACAGTATGTCAAAATAAGAACTGACTTGTATGAGATTGTCAGTTTGCATAAGGAACCTGTGCATTGCTGTTAAATGAAAGACCAGCCATGAGACAAACCCCTGAATGTCCACTTGCCAAGCTTCTTTATTTCAGAGGTTATTGCTCTTATCCACCCAGCTACAGCTCATATTTGTAGCCTTATGAAAAATTCTTTTAATGAAGATACCTGTCCCTGAAAATGATAGAGAAAGCTCTACTTTTGTTGTTTCTAGTGTGTAAGAATCTGATGTGGAAAGATTCACTTTGATAATTGAGGAATGAGAATATTGCTTAAACTTCTTTTAATGCCAATTTTTTTCCATAGTTGGCTATCCAAGCTGGAATCCTCCGAATGGCTCCTTCATCTGTCTCTCCTTCTGAAGACAGCACATGTAGTCGTAAAATGTGTACACAAAGATGGTAGACCGGCAGTCATCCATTGCACCGATGGGTGGGACAGAACTACGCAGATTGTTGGACTGGCTGAAATCATGTTAGATCCGTACTACAGAACACTAGAGGTATGTACTTGTGATAGTCGTAGGTTGAAGGCATGATTTCTGGGGTCAAGCTGTGTACTTAGGCACCATGTCAACACCTCAGGCTAAAGTTACCTCAGCAGAGTTGCAAAGTGTGCAGCCATGCTTTGTTGCTGTACACATTATAACAGCAGGATTAATTAAGCATGGAAACATGCAAAACCTTGTAAAAAGACAAGTTGAGAAATTGGATTTTGCTGTGCCATGTAGTACCACATATCAAGTCCACGGATATTTCCGTATGGAAGTTTTGAGCGACTGTTTTCTTGTGTTCCACAATTTACCATCATACTCCCCAACATTTTTGGTCTTAAAGACAGACAGTCATCACCCCAAAGTATATTTTTAGTGTAGGGGTATGAGAATTCTCAGTTGGTGACTGCTTTTTTGATTGACATCAAAGTTTGAAAATTTGAAAGATGCAGAGTAGCTCACATTCCACACAAGGCAGAGAGAGTGCCATTATTACATTTTATAGCCTTGTATGCTCACCAGGACATAGCGTTAAGCAATAAGACAGGTTTATTCCTGCACAAGGAGTAGCTTCATACAGTTATGGGAGGAGCTAGAAGTTGCATAGTTGGGAGAATTGGAACTGTCTGGGATGATGAAAATTCCCCTTTAAGTTGAGGAGAAGAATTATTTCCTCCAAATAAATCTCCTTTATAGTTCACACACATGAGACAATAGGTGGATGTTGTAGTGCAAAGATTTATCATCTCAAAATATTGTTCGACCTAAATACCTGTACAGTAATTGACCTTAATGCTTTGTATTTTAACACTTCATGTTTGTTTAGGGAATCCAAGTTTTAATTGAAAGGGAGTGGCTTGACTTTGGGCACCAGTTTGCCACTAGATGCGGTCATGATATCAATGAGAATGACTTGAATGGCCGGTCACCTGTGTTCCTTCAATGGCTTGACTGCCTCCACCAACTTTTGAAACAGTTCCCTACTGCCTTTGAATTTAATGAAACTTTTCTGGTAAGTTGATACAAGACTTTAACTTGAACCACAAGGTCCTATCCCCACATAACTTCCAAGATCAACTGTATTTACTGACTTAAAATTGTCATTCTTGTTCTTTGAAGAAACTTATAGGAAGGGTTTTGGCAAAAAATTACTTGTGCTGTGTGAAAGGGGAATTAAATCTTGGTATTGTGGTGAAATTTCCTTTCAGTTCCAAGGCATAGTTCTCAAGATAGCAGTAAGTGAAGTTACTATATTTGTGACCTAAATGATCTTGAAACAAGCAGGGGTTATATCATCTCCTCACATAATGAGCAAGAATTTGTTTTCTTTTGCTTTTCAATCTGTTGTTTTGATATTGACGTTTATAGGGATGTGAGCTTCCCATGGGGAATTTGAAGTTTGTAAAGTCCAAATGCTTCTTGTGGATTCACATTACTGTAACATGGGATGAGAGAGGAGAAAATTGGTTGTAAAGTTTATAGAAAAACAAAAGAGAGTTAATTAATGTGAGGCTATGATGTCACATGTGCTTGCTTCAAGTCCACTCAGGGTTGAAATGTGATAACTGCATCTTCTAATATCTTGAGAAACACACATCAGATTCCAGTGCAAATTTCACACGAAAGTTTAGATTAAGTACCCCTGTAGCATGTGAAAATTCGATTCAAGCCTATACCCTTAGTTAAAATGAATCCATAAAAGATTTTTGGTTTGGGAAAGTCTACATCGCCCTTCCTTACCTCCTATTTACATATGTAACCCTCACTTACCCGCAGTTATTCCCGGCAAATGAAAAGATAGCCTACTGGAAGAGAGCCCTCCTGAAGAGGGCCCACTCATTCTTTCACTTGCCGTATCAAAAGTTAGACGCAGTTTTCCTGTCGCTAGATATTTTTCCGCTTGTGATCGGATTTTAGTGATCTTGCATCACTACTTGTTCGTAGTAAGGTAAGTGAGGGTTACATATGTAAATAGGAGGTAAGTATCAGGGCTCGTAGACTCCTAAACCAGGGAGTTTTGTGGACTTTATGTGAATTTGCAAGAATAAGGTAAGCTGTAGAACATTACCTATACGACCTGCTGGTACTCATAAGTGGTTGGCATATCACTGGAAAAGAAATTTATTTCAGTTGTACATCAGTGACATTTATGTTGGAAAAGACTACAAAATTGTGTCAGAGAAATTGTGTGTTTTAAATGATAGAAATTTTCTGCTATGATTGGATTACAGGTCAAGTTAGCAAAACATGTCTACTCTTGTCTGTTTGGAACGTTCCTCTGCAATACCAAACGGGAGAGGCTGGAAATGCTTGTACAGGAGAACACTTGCTCTGTCTGGGCCATCCTTCAAGTAGAACCCCTCGTTTACAAGAATTTTCTTTACCATCCTAGCAATGATCAGGTTGGTATACATGTTGACAATGTTTTGAAGTTATTGGTGAACCGTATGGGAAGAATGATTGCAGTGTACATGACTTGCAATCCCATCATCTTTAAAATTTTGGTTTAAAAAATGAAATAGAAAAGTAAGAGAAAGTTCAAAGATGTCCCTTGGGTTAGTTTTGCATAATGCAATGAGTAACTTTAATTCAGTGATGTGTTAGGCTGCCAGCCTACAATCCTCGACAAAAGTACATGGGACAAACCCCGTTCCCCGTATCAATGTTGAAGTCTCAGAACACGTTGGGCTGCTGCAACATTGAAAAGGGGAATGGGGTGTAGATACAAGGATGGTGATCTCCTCATTGCTTGGTTTGCTTGTTTTGTCCTATCATTTTTGTTGAGGATTGTCTGAGGCCTGTACAAAGGTATAGGGAGAATTTAACGGACTTAGCCCATTTGGGCCTTACGAAATGTTAAAAATCCAGGAGCTTTCGGGGGGCACTGCCCCCTGGACCCCCGCCAGGGCGTTGCCCCTGGAACCCACCAGGTGCCCTAAGGCGGGCCCCTGGACCCCACCCGTAAGAGTTCGCGCTTTGCGCTCAGACCGACGCCTTCGGCGTTGGTATGCTACATACCTGCTCAAAAGTTCAGTAACTTTTTTTGTATGTCAGGCTCATCCCTGGGTAACATATTCAGTATTAAAGTGACTTGTGTCCATAGCCGCGCCGTTCATAAAATTATGACAGAGAGAACAAAATAAATCGGGTATAGAAGATTTACGTATTAATTTTCGGCGTTACACATTTCGGAAGGCCCGTAGCCAGGTAGGGTATCAAAAGGGGGACAGAGAGAGCTGCCAAGAGAAAAATACTTTTTCGGGGAGGGGGCATTTGAAGTACTTTTCAGGGAAGGGGGTATGCAGATATACTTAAAGAATTACAGGCAAAAAGGTGTTCGCATTTTGGAAACCGAACTGCGAGAGGAAGCCCTGCATGAGGGCTTTATCATGCTAAATTTATTCTTATCTCAATGTAGAACTCGTTGTCACTACTTTACTATTTCTCATAGTATAAAAATAGCACCACGATTTACCATTGACCTCAACACGGTTAACCATTGACCTCCACACTGTTTCAACGTTTGTCGATGGTCAACCGTCCAATCAAAAGAAAATCTCTCTGTGTATAGGAAGCTTTTATTGTGGAAAAATGGTCAACCGTTTCAATTTCGTGTAATCCTGAAGTAAATTGTCATGCTTACTACTCGAAATGATTCCCCAGATTTTCATCTATAACCTGATTGTAGTTTCCAATCATCATTCAATATTTATTTGTACAAAAAATAGAAAACTTGGTGGTTAACCGTTCGGTATATCGTGAAATGTGTTGCAACCTCCTCCTCCCCCCGCCCCATCAAGAAAAATAAGATGCAAAATCTCTTTGGCTTCTTCCCATTATAGTACATTAATATTTAAATATAAATGGAAACACTGTCCCACCCGAGTGCTGTCTCCCCTGCCCCCTCCCTCATATGAACTTGTTGAGGAAGAACATTCCTTTACTCAAGTGCCCACTGCCATTGTGACAAGCCAGTATTCTGCCCGGACAAATTCAACTCTACTCCCTTGCCATAACTTGAAAACTAAATCCGCAACCTCCTCGTTTTAAAGCATTAAATCCAAAAAAATCCCCGTATCAATGTTGAAGTCTCAGAACACGTTGGGCTGCCGCAACATTGAAAAGGGGAATGAGGTGCAGATACAGGGATGGTGATCTCCTCGTTGCTTGGTTTGCTTGTTTTGTCCCATCAATTTTGTCGAGGATTGCAGCTTTAGTACACTACCCCCTAGTGCTGTGTAGGCTGCTGTATTGTTTATGTACTTACCTCAGTGCATCAGAAGGTCCATGTATGTAAACAATTGGCTAACAAGCCTTTCTGTCCCAAAGCCTGAAAGTAGACATACTAATTATGGGCCCTTTTTAGAGCATAATATGTATTGTGGATTGGTCTTGAAAATATGCCAAGGTTGTAATATGCTTTGGCTGCAAAGTCATACCTAGTTGAAGGATTCAAGACTACTCTGTCCAAATTTGCTAACAGGTATAGCACTGTATTATGTCATGTAGCTTGCTTTTCTCAAGTTCTTGACCAGATGGATAATTTATGTCAATATAAATCTCTGTCTGTTTTAGGTTCTTCATCCTGCATGGAATATTAGTGACCTTCAGTTCTGGTCAAAGCTCTATCTCACAGATGGCTGGAGATCTGAGGTTGAAGATGGCCCAACTACTTCTCTGGGAGAAACTGCATCTATAGGAAGTCCAAAATTGCCAAGAACCAAGTCTGTTGATGACATCCATAAGACAGCATCTGAGGAAGACGGAAGAAGGGGAAGTTTTGTCGAAACGAGTTCGTTAGCACGTACATCTAGCGATCCCAATCTCAGTGATGTACGACTGGAGGAACTCGTGGGGACCCCACCCAAAGGCAACTATATGTTGTCGTCATTATCATTAGAACCACAGAAAGCAAAAGCAAATGCTTCATGCCAGGAAGAGCAGGAGCCATTACTGTGTAGATCAGAGAAAACAAGCAACTCAGCTGTGAAAGTTGATTCATTGGTATCGTCTGAACCTAAAGAGATCCCGCAAGTGGAATATTCTCTTATGCAATCTGTGGAACAGCAGCAGGTGACGCATGAGCTTTTAATGCAGAGCTCCACTGACACTGTCACAGAGGAAACCCCCAGGAATGCCCCCTCCTTTGGCTTGTGTAATGGTTACCACAGTGAAGAATTGTCAGTAGCAGATCATAAAGATAGTAACCACAATTCTGAGAACCATCTTAAACTCATAAGGAGTTCTAGTGTTAGTACTAGCACCAGTGATATTAGTAATTCCCATGTAACGGTTGTGAATGGTAGACGGAGGAAGAGGAGTTTTGACATTTTAACTGATATGGGCAAGCATCCCCAAAGCAGAATTATTAGAGGTAGCCAATCTGATAGTGAAACAAGGTCATATAGAAGGGATAGTGAATTAGCTGAGATATCATCTAGTCTTCTTAGAGGTAGAAATTTCTCGGGTCCGAGGAGTCCCACAGGGACAAATTGCTCCCTCCAAATTGGACGGCACCTGGACGAAGATGGATTGACCATTGTGGCAGACCCTGATCAGAAAAGACTTGTTGAAATAATGCTTCAGTTAGAAGCAGAGAAGGAGAGCATGCGAAGGAGAATTGCTGACCTTCAGACCCAGCTGAATGAGTTGCAGTGCCATGACAATTGGCATGAGTATCAAGGACTGCGATACAGGACTGCTAACTGTGAGGTGAGTGGTGTAGCCACGAGTAGGACAGTTGTGAAGGGGCAGGCTTAGCCATGAATGGCTGGAGAAAACATGTTTTGCTAACAGTTATGCATTCTAATAGAAAAAAAAAAGAAAAAACTCTGGGATGACTGGGTATCATCACCAGAAGATTTCTTAAAGTGTTCCTAAAAAGTCTAGAAGTAAAAAGAATGTATTTTAGAGAATGGAAAATGAATCCTTTCCATCTAACATCCATTTTTGGTTTCGATGATAAGAGAAACCAATGCATTCATGATGGCGTATGTGTGTATGTATGTGTGTATGTGCGTGTGTGTGTATGTGTGTGTGTATGTGTGTATGTGTGTGTGTATGTGTGTTTGTGACACTTTGCTCGTTAACACGATATCTCAAGAAGGGAAACTCTGACAGTTCTCAAACTTGGTACATAGATGCCCCATATTGAGAGGAAGAACCCTATTGTTTTTGGTGGGGGTCAAAGGTCATCTGGGGTCACCGGGGGTCAAACTCCGAAAACCTTGTTAACACGATATCTCGAGATAGGAAGGTTGGATAAGTTTCATACTTAGTCTGTAGATGCGTTATGGTAAGAGGAAGAACCCTATTGTTTTTGATGGAGGTCAAAGGTCATCTGGGGTCACCGGGGGTCGAATGCTGAAAACCTTGTTAACACGTTATCTCAAGTTAGGAAGCTTGGATAAATTTCATACTTAGTATGTAGATACGTTATGGTAAGAGGAAGAACCCTATCGTTTGTGGTGGAGGTCAAAGGTCATCTGGGGTCACCGGAGGTCAAACTCTGAAAACCTTGTTAACACCATATCTCAAGGTAGGAAGCTTGGATAAATTTCATACTTAGTATGTAGATGCGATATGGTAAGAGGAAGAACCCTTTCATTTTTGATGGAGGTCAAAGGTCATCTGGGGTCACAGGGGGTCCAATGCTGAAAACCTTGGTAACACGATATCTCAAGTTAGGAAGCTTGGATAAATTTCATACTTAGTATGTAGATGCGTTATGGTAAGAGGAAGAACCCTATCGTTTGTGGTGGAGGTCAAAGGTCATCTGGGGTCACCGGAGGTCAAACTCTGAAAACCTTGTTAACACGATATCTCAAGATAGGAAGCTTGGATGAATTTCATACTTAGTATGTAGATGCCTTATGCTAAGAGAAATAACCCTATCATTTTTAGTGGAGGTCAAAGGTCATCTGGGGTCACCGGGGGTCGAATGCTGAAAACCTTATTAACATGATATCTCAAGTTAGGAAGCTTGGATAAATTTCACACTTAGTACGTAGATGCGTTATGGTAAGAGGAAGAACTCTTTTGTTTTTGGTGGAGGTCAAAGGTCATCTGGGGTCACCGGAGGTCAAACTCTGAAAATCTTTTTAACACAATATCTCAAGATAGGAAGCTTGGATAAATTTCATACTTAGTATGTAGATGCATTATGGTAAGAGGAAGAGCCTTATTGTTTTGGGTGGAGGTCAAAGGTCATCTGGGGTCACTAGGGGTTGAATGCTGAAAACCTTGTTAACACGATATCTCAAGTTAGGAAGCTTGGATAAATTTCATACTTTGTAGATGTGTTATGGTAAGAGGAAGAACCCAATCATTTTTGGTGGCGGTCAAAGGTCATCTGGGGTCAACGGAGGTCAAACTCTGAAAACCATGTTGACACGATATCTCAAGATAGGAAGCTTGGATAGATTTCATAGGTAGTATGTGGATGTGTCATGGTGGGAAGATGAATGCTATCATGTTTGGTGGAGGTCAAAGGTCATGTAGGGTCACGGGGTCAAACACTGAAAATGTTTTTAACATGATATCTCAAGATAGGAAGCTTGAATAAATTTCATACCTAGTATGTACATGCATTATGGTAAGAGGAAGAACCCTAGCTATCGTTTTTGATGGAGGTCAAAGGTCATCTGGGGTCAAAAAGCAAAATTTTAAGAATTCCCAAGATCGTCTCATGAGTTCACCAGAAGGCAAAAAGCAAATTTTCCCAAGAATTCCCAAGATCATCATCTTGAGTCATCAGATGTCAAAATGCAAAATTTCCCAGGAATTCCCAAGATCAAATATGAACCTAAAATTATTTTTCCAGCATGTTAAGATAGCACTTGACCAGTGACTGAAAGACATGGGACAGTATGGCATTATTTGGAATAGAACATATATCATCGAAACCTCAATGCATTTTTGCATTCTGGTTATAGCTGTTTTTGGTGCTGAGATATAAAATGTTAAAGTTAGTTCATGTAATTTGTGATGTCCTTCTTGTACATTTCATATTCACAACTTTAGTTTCCTTTTGAAATTAAATGTTTATATGACCTTCAGAAATGTCACTTTCTTACAAACCGTGTTGTACAGGGATTACGTGTATATAAAAGACTCTCCATACGGTGAGACAGTAGTCACATTTTGGTGCAAGGTGCAGTGGCTTTCAAAAAAATAAAGAAAAGCAAATACGGTTATTTGAGTAGTTCAAGAATGACATCATTACTTATCGGGGACTGTACCTTTTTAAAGTGAGTGAATAAACTTCCAACATTTTATATTATAGCTTAGAAATATCCTGTTCAGATGAAAGTTGAACCATTTGGATTCATTTTCTAAGCTTTATAACATACAGTTTGGGAAGTTTACACTAACAGTACACTTTGAAGGTGACTCCTGATAAATATAAAGCAAATACAAATTTTAGAAAAGAATCATCCTATCATTTTATTTGTGTTCCTTCTAGCTAACCATAGGATCATTTTTTCTTATTCGAAGTGCATCTTCTCCAGGGTTGGAATTTTATTTATTATTTTTTTTTTCACAGTAGCTCTTTTAAAGTGTTTTGGAAGGAATTTTTTACCTTAATACATTTCCAGTGGCTATTATACTGTCCAGAGGGTTTTTTTATAGTCTTTATGGTTTTGCAGTTTTTGTTTACAGTTATATAAGATGGGAGTAGGGTAATTTTCATTACATTTGGATCTTTTATCACCCTTACCAACAATTTAGGGGTGCAACATTTTTCTAGGGGTGACTGTGGCTGCTGCAAGAGGTGAATTACCAGTTGGGCCCATTTGGTTTGAATGTTGATCTTTCCATTGTGTTCTCAGGGACCTAAATCATTAACTGTGGAGGAAGAAGAAATAAAACCATCATCGGTCCCAAATTCTCTGCACTCTGATACATCCTGGGACCAGCTGGATGACAGAGAAGCCAACCAGACACTTTGGGTTCCAGATCATGCAGTTACACAGTGTGAATGTGGAACCAAATTTGGTCTGATTCATCGAAAGCACCATTGTAGGTGAGTACTCTGATGAGATATTCCCAAGACCTTGGCTTCAAAACTTTTAAACAAATTTCTTGAGAAAATTTTGTACTTCATTACTCAGATCACATAGACAGCTGCTGTTGGTCTACAGGAAGGTCAGAGTTGGGACTAAATGGAGGCCACAGTGGCCTTGATGCCCTGCAAAATGGCATACTTTTCAAGGCCAACTTGACCTTCATGATCTTCGTGATCTTTCTTAAAGTTACAACCAAACATATACCAGATAACACAAAATCTTCTGTTTGGCCTTGGTGCCTTTGAGATGCATAAATGTACCCTAACAGCTAATATGAAAACATCCTTGCCCTTTTTACTTCCAGCCATGGGAGGGTTGTGGTTTGTATCCCGTCCCTACTGCAGTGGAAAGTTTGGTTTGAGTGAGAAAGAAAACTGACCTTAATAATTGTTTGATTTGACAGCAGTACATCATCACTTTCAAACAGTCGCCCACCTCCACCCCCATCTGGAATCTGTCCCTCGTAAAGAGTTGTCCCAAGTCATTCCATGTAATGATTGAATCAAGTCAGTTGAAGTTGTGTTAGTGACTCCTGTGAAAAAAAAGTGGCCAGAGTTTCTTTAGTGAGGCCATTTTGGGAGGTACTGACTTAATCCATGACTTTTTACAATACTACATTGTGTTGAAATGAATACATGATTTTTCCTGTTTATGACCAAACCCTTGTCAGAATATTGAAGGAAGGGTAACACAAGGTCGTCCTCCTAGAAAAGAACCAAGTTGCGTATTAATTGTTTCCAGCCATTGAATCTGTGACTTGTAATTTTCTCCAAGGGAGGAAGTCAGAAAAGATCTGTACCTGTTAGTTTCGGGAGGTTTTTAAAAAAATGAGTGCTGTTAAGAAGACCTCGCCAATATTTTTTATGCTTTTGTGTGTTGGCTCCTTATGAACAGATCTTGCACGACTTAGAATGCCAGACTACTGGTGTAACAATTTTATGGCAGTCCATTTATGTGAGAAACTTTTCACAGATTGGACTCAGGAGACACCCCATATGCTGTAGAGTAGTGGGATGATTAATTTTAGACAAGGGGGCATATTTATAATTATGGAAAGTTTGTTTAGACATTGCAGTTAGAGACGTACCATGGTGGGCTTGTGGTTAAAGCATTGCACTTGTGATTTAAACATGGTTCAAGTGATGGCTTGTTCATTGCGATTTAGTCCGGGGCAAGATACTTATTTCAGGTCCCCTCCTCTCTCAAAGGTTATATGGGGACCTCTGAGATTACTTTTCAGTGGGTACTGATTTAGGCTGTGTTGACCATTGTGAAATGTTTTATTGGAGACCCTATCTCTGGTGAAAAGATATATATGGAAAACAAATATCACTATTACTGGAAAGTTTTTGAAGGATTTTTCTTGTAAACATACTGAAACCATTGGATTTTCCACTAGAATCATTTTTCTCTTCTGTTTCGCAGAAATTGTGGGAAAATCTTTTGTAGTTCATGCAGCAACTTTTTCATTGCCATTCCAAGGGAGCAGTTGTATGAACCACAGCGAGTTTGCATGACTTGTCATCGTAGTCTTCAGGAACAGCAGCCACAGTCAAGCCGGCTATGCTCCAGCCAGACTTCATTAGATGAAGGGGGTAACTTACTGAAGGTTGTAACAGTTGTGGGACAAGGTTGAACCACCGAGTCATGTAAAGAGTGGTCAGTCTTGCAGGAGATGGATGGAAGCCATGAAGTATTAAACCTGAGCTGAATTTGCTATGAAGGATGGAAAGGTCAGACTTGCTTGTATTGGGGGTCAGGGTAAGGAACAGGGTTAATTCAAGATAAGATTTGATAGGGTCTTGGAACTTGAGGTTAAAAGTGTGATGCTTTTCAGGCTTGGTTAGTCTGTCGGAACTGTTGAGAAATCTCTTTTCGAAATGTTTGAAAGAGTTTGAAGAGAAATTTGTGTGTGGTTACAATTGGAAGAAATAAATACTTGGAAACATCTTAACATAGTAATGTAGTATGATAAATTTCCTTTATTATCCAAGTTTGAGCAAAAATGTTAGTTTGGTCGGCCATCTGACGTGAAGTTGTAATCTGAAAATATCAAGCTTCCTTGTTTTTGTGTTTTTAGTGTCATATCATAATTGCCTTATTGTAGACCTGGATTTCTAATTGTGTCATTGTACCACTCATTGTGATAAGGTACCCTTCAGAGCATGGGTTTGGGTCAAAGTATGACCTTCAGCCTGACGAAATAGGTTTGGGTTACAGTATGACCTGTAATCTGGCCCTGAAGGAACTTTTAGAATACTTAATATCAACTTAAATGTGCAATTATTGAGAATTCCATTAAAGCTAAAAATGGAAAAGGTTTGTGACACTCTTGTGCAGCTGACTTCGGAATATCTTTGTTTAAAACACAAAAACAGTAAATATGTTGTTCCCACTCTTGAATGCTAAACAGAACACTGTCATTCAGTTATGATGTAGTCAAATGCTATGGTTAAGTTCATATACAGGTGTAAACGTATGTTGGAACAGTCACTGCAGCAAGGCATGCTGAAGCATGGTTTCGCCCACGGTAATGAGCAGTGATATATAGGGCTCTTCGTAGCCTAGGCCTAGCTCATGCAGGAACAAAGTGTATGTATAAGAACTAAGCCTATTAACCCTAGGCTAAGCTGAGATAGGGTTTGCTCTCTTCTATTGCAAGGGCTCTATGGGGGATTCTTGTTATGTGTTGACTGTTAAGGGTCATAACTCCTTTTGGGAGTGTTTTCGGGGTTTACCAGCACTAGTGGGAGGTAGCTTTAATGTTATGTACATTTTACAAAGGTGGTTGTCATGGGGCTTAATTAAGGTTACCATCATGGGAATCTCCAAAATGACAGGCACAAGTAGCTATTACTCGTAAAATATCAACACTGGGGCAGCATTACTAGTATTTGCTTCTCTCTAAGCCAGTTCTCTTCATCAGAGGTCAGATCTGATTGTACATACAAACCATATTTTAGTCTCATCATTTTGTGGTAATTGGTTGGAATACTTAATGTCCCCCGAAAATACGTGGGTGTAGGAGTGGAACAAGTTTCTGGAGAACGTTGTCCTATTGGAAAAGGATGAGGGAAATCCCATTGATTTTATTGTGGAGTTTTGATTTTTGTTGCTCCCTGACATCAGACAGAGTGCCCTTTTATGCACAAGAGCACCCAGTTTTCAAGACTTTATTTGGAAGTGGCTTGGTATCATTTGTACTCTGTGCCCCAAAGTCCGTATCAGGGGCAGAATCTTATAACTAAATATTTTTCTCATCCTGAGAAACAAGTGTTCCTCTCAAGGCTAAAGATGAAAGACATTTTGGTGAGTTAAAGGTGTATGCTTTGCTTAACGTACATAGACTAAAAGATGTCTTAAATGCTTTAAAGTTACTGTGTGTGTGAAGTTAATAGTTTCTTTCAGTAGACTGGAGATCATTTTTATTCTGGGGGAAATAGTAAAATCTGTTTTGATGGTCAATGGACCATGTGGTTACACTAGTTGGTGCTCCAGTGCAAACAACTTCTGTGTGGTCATCCTGTAATTCTACAATGGTCTACTATATAGTAATCAGAGTACACCTAGATCAAAATTTGATGCTTTTCCAGAGTTGAAAAATTTCATATGGAATACAGTGTTTAGTATAAGCAGATCTTTTTTATCATTTTGGTATTTTGGCAGCATTCTTAAACAGACATTGGTGACCCATATGTTGAGGTGTGCTTGCCTAAACAGTACTTGGATGTATTTGTAATGACTTAGTTGTCTAGCATTACATTTTGAAGTTAAGTATTTGACTCCTGTTAGACTCATGCACTGCATAAAGGAGAGAAAGAATACTTTACTTCCTCACATCTCTATATTATGTGGCTGTTCCTAAGGTTACTTGGCTTTTACTGAAGGTATTTAGATATTTTTGAAGGTATTTGGCTATTGCTGAAGTTATTTAGCTGTTTTTGAATATATTTGGCTGTTCCTGAAGTTATTTGGCTGTTCCTGAAGTGGAACTGTTGCAGATAAATAATATGTACTACTAATAATTGATTTCATAACTTGAATACGTAAAGGATGTAGAGGTCATGGAGATTTGGTGGGGGTGGGGCAGGGGCACAGTGTCAACATATTACAGCTTGTATCATAGACAGGTGTAGTGAAAAACCATTTGTATCATGAAATAGGGTGTCACTAAGCTCCGTTCCTCAAATATTCAAGTTAATCAAACTCCATAACACTTTATTATTTGAATTCAGTTGAAACACTTTTGAACTACATCAGATTATCCCTCCCTGGAATTTGACAATTGAGTGTATGGATTGACACTGAAGAAATTATCACAGTTTTAGTGCTGTCATGTTCTTTCCAACTGCCATAGACAACTCTGTGTTTGTCATCTTTCAGTCTACATGCTAATTTTAGGTTTATGGATGTGATAGATTTATACCAGAATTTTCAAATTTTTATCTATTTTTATTTTATTTTTTCTTTTTTTTGTCTGTGCCATAGATGTGAACTTTGTCCACAAAGTCTAAAAAGTGTTTATCCTAAAGTAGAATGATATCATTGTACAATTACTTTTCCCAAAAAATACTCTTCAGCTTATCAACTTATTTATAACAGATTTTGAGGAAAGTGGGTAATTTTGTGATTTGCAGAGCATTGGGTGAGAGTAATTTCTACAAGTGTTCCTTAAAATCAAGAAAATTAATAGTAATAATACTAAATTGCACAAAAGTAAAAAAGCTTGTTTCTTTGGACGTAATACATCATAAGTATCTTTGTATGATATTAATTGTGGTCTAATCCTTATTTAACTGAAATCAATCTGTTTGATAGTTTCTGGCTCCTAGGGAGTTAATGTCCAAATGGAAATAAATGGCTTTGTCCTTATTTTTGTTCAGTTCATTGTGTAATTTAGACTGTTATCTGTTGTTCAGCCTCATTGTTTCTTGGGGTTTATTTCACCTGACAGAGAAGAGCAGGGAAAGGTGTTTATTAAAGTTCTTCTGAGAATGAGATCCTGATTTAATTTTGCTTGATCAGGGGTATGCATAGCCTGGGGTATGCATACCCAGGGGTATGCAGGATCTTTTTAGGGGTATGTCAGACCTGCCAACCGTTCCGATTTAATCGGAACCGTTCCGATTTTTGAGTCCGTACATAGCAAAAAATCGGAACGTTCCGATTTCTAGCACCCACCCTAAAATAGTACAAGAAATATCCTTGCAACATAATTATTTAAAACGCATGTCACGCACCTCATTAATGATTCGTGGATCGAACTTGTATGGGCTTCACGTGTACATATATGTAAACACTATGACCAAGACTTCAGCATTATGTATGCGACATCCGGCGTGCGCGCTAAAATGTCTCAGGATATGTGCACACTGACAGTACATATCCGTAACGATCGTTGTAGTTAATGCTTTACAAAGCACCACAGCTGCGCCCACGGACCGACCGCGAAGTCCGTGTGGCACCTGCGGTGGTAGGTACGTATACGGTATATACGCAATACATAGTGCATGTTTGTTTAATAACCAGTGGGACTAATCGCAATGCTGTTGTTTGAGATTAAGAAGGATGAAAAAGAATATTTGAAGATTGAACAAAGTACTTATGACAGTGTTCAATTTTGAACGGAAGACCAGCAACGAAGTTTTTGAGTATTAAACTTTGGGACAGTAAGCTGCGAGCCTGCAGGCGTTTTTCGGTACCGTAGTTCGCCGTATCATACTAACGGTAACGTAGCGAAAGTGCGGCATGGCCAAATAGCACATGTGTGCAGTCTAGCCTAGGCCTGAACTTAACGGTTACGTTGAGGTCTAACTTTTGAACTACGAAAGTCGCGGAGATTGTGAAATAGGTGGGACTTTTTTATATGATTTTTTTTCTGAATACATTGCATAAACCCCACCAAGAATCGTTCACATAGGCCAAGGCCTAAACGAGGTTTGTGTTAGGCTAGGCCTAAGTGTGTAACATGACTAACATTACCATGCAGCCTAGCCTGCCCAGCCTAACAGTAACAAGTAACATGAGCTGAAAGTTTTATTTTTTGCACTTATAATGCATAAATTGATGTAATCAGCACTGCCGGGAACTAGTTCAAAGTTCAATTTGCTAGACTAACAAAACCTTAGACTTATCACTGTGATGGGGTATGTTGATTCTTGCATTTTTGTTTAGGCTACAATTCCAGCAGACATAACGTTAGGCCTAGGCCTACCAATCATCCAAATTTTTAAAATAAAGCCAAGAAAATTTGTAATTTTGCCTGTTTAAAAATTTGATGCATATTCCTTAAATATGCCACCATTTTGAATCTAAAAGTATTTAAACTTCAAAAAATTTCCAAAGGGGAGGGGGCACCCCCTCCCCTTAGACCCCACCCCCAGGCCGGCGGATTCTCCAAAATTGCGCCGCTGTGTTCCTATTTCCAGTTTTCAAATGTTGGCAGGTCTGGGTATGTGAATATCTTTGATGAATATTTATCATTTTGTTGGAAAAGAAAAGATGTGGAATGCACATGGCTAGGCAATACCAGGAATTGACATTTGTTTCACTGCTAAAGGATGAACTCAGTTGTAAGTCCATTGTAATCATCTTTAACAGCAGAAAATATAATTCTCATCTGACAAAGTTGTAAATGCAGTATTATATATGTTTTATATTTGCAAAAAAATATTTTTTCTTTCAGGGGGTACATA
Source organism: Holothuria leucospilota (assembly GCA_029531755.1). Classification (NCBI taxonomy): domain Eukaryota; kingdom Metazoa; phylum Echinodermata; class Holothuroidea; order Aspidochirotida; family Holothuriidae; genus Holothuria; species Holothuria leucospilota. Next base: position 64,466,555 of record CM055964.1, on the reverse strand, counting down.
TCATGGGTGATATGAATCCCAGGGTAAGCTAATGTAAAAGGTTGAAAATCCCAGAGTTTGATTCACATTTTTTAACAACTTATGATAAATCAAAAAAGATTCATACCATTCTAGCTTTGGGATATTTTCTTTCTTGTTTTGTGTTGTGTATTTGTCTGCATTACACTGGAAGTATGCTTTAGCATTCTCAGAAATCTGTTTAATGTGGTTTCTACCAAAATGTGTCAGAAATAGATTATTCAGGATGAAATATATACTGAAGTGAGTCTGTAGTGTCACTTGAAACTTGCAACAAGTTGATATGTTTGGAAAATGGCAGGTATCTTGTGTGAAAGAACAAAGATGGCTGGCGTTGTGACAGTTCTTCCTTTGTTGTTGTTGCATTGGGTTTAGTTTCAACCTGTTGTGTTGCTCTTCTGAAAAGAGTAGTTCTGTGCCTTTTCTGTTTCTTTAAGCATGCTCCTTAGAATATTTCAGAGAATCATCTGAAATTGTTTAATTAATATTGTTTCTACATTGTCAACTTTACATCAGAGGTCTGCAGTTATGGCAGATTGAAAAAGTAATATGAAAGTAGTTTCTTTGCTGGCAGGGGGAGGGGAAGTTTGCATTTTTGGGGGGGGGGGGGGGTGGAGAGAAATAACCATATACATACTGTCATGAGTTTCATAACATGGTGGTAGACTTGTTTGTAAAAATATGCTCTGATGTTTGATATGCAAACATCGTTCAGAGTAGGTGCAATTTAAAGGATTCTGGCAATTTAAATATTCTGAAAGAATAGTATGTTGTCCTGTGTAGGTGAGAGCCTTGAGTTTCCTTTTATTAGTATGAGGCAGTGAAAATAAGAAAGCCTCCAGGGTTTAGAAATGTGTTGCCAACCATAGGCAGGGAACTTGGTGTAACCATTGTTACTCTGTATGAAAGTCAACAAAACTTAAGGTATCCTACTTCTAAAGCTAAGTGGCCATCTTTGGAAAGTTTCTTTCTTAGTTAGGAGAATGGTAAGAGGAGTTGGGAATAACTTATTGGTAAGAGGAAGTGTCCAACTATGGTTTGTGAGCAAAGTCTAGTGCAGGAGTGGGGAACCTCCAGCCTGCGGGCCGTATGCGGCCCGGGAGACTATTTCATCCGGCCCGGGAGGCAATTCATAAATGCAAACTCAGAATCACTTGAAAAGTTATTGACAATAATCTTTTAGCACACAGTGCTCACCTTTTATCCTGCTTATACAGTACCACTTTTCGAGTATTTAATGTAAATCTGCTGCGAAACACTATCAGTATATTGCTAAAACCCCTGTAGGCACAATGTAACATGCCAACCGTTTCATTCTACATAAATCAGTTGCAGAATTCTTGTACTTCTGGAGGTAACAGAAGCTTTGCGTGGCAGAGGCTGCATTACATTGTACACGTTTACACTGTCAGATGTGTAGGTCTATGTATTAGAGTACAAAGCACAGTGGGCATTGTAGCCTATCTGTTGCGGTAGATTCGGAAAAGGGGATGGGGGGGGGCTTCAGAACTGTTCCTCCAAAGAGTGAATTAAACGTTAGAAACTGGACAACTTTGCAATGTAAAAATGAGGAAAAAATAAAGTTGGTTTAAATTACGCAGTTTTTTCGACCCGCTTCATGCGCACTTTCTTATGCGCTCATTCATTATTATTTCATACAAAAGTAAAAGGACAAATGGTCATATTGTGATACTTCTGGTCTGTGTAGCCTTGCACATTCTAAGTCATTTAAAGATAGTGGATGAATATTCTGTTCCCTACAAATTAGTACAAATTCTAGAGTCTCCAGGGGCTCCGCCCCAGTTCTTGCCTAGACATTTTCCGTAGACCCCACCAGGGCCTGTTTGGGGGCCCTTGGCCTGGGCCCTGTGGAAGAAACCTTATTGCACCATCTCTGTGTGCTGCCCGCGAGTGGATTATGACCTTCAAAACTGCCCGTCAGAGAAAAAGCTTCCCCACCCCTGGTCTAGTGGATACACCCAAACTAAACAGTTTGTAAGTTAGTACAAGCTTTACAATTGATGGAAATGTGTGCAAAGAGGAAATCACAAGGTTTTTACTGCCCCATTGATCAAGATGGTGTATCAGGATTGGAAGGTTGGAGACCCGATCTCACTCATCACCCTCTTCCTCACTACCACAACTGCCAAAACCTTAATAACGAGAGAAGAGTTCCCCCTCCCCGTCTCCTTCTATACTGTTTTGCAAGATGGGCAGTAGGGGTGGGGAACCCCTGACCAAGTTAGCCCCTTCCATTGCTTGCTGAGAGCAATCAGGGTAGGACCCCCCTTATGTCTTCACCTTGCCCCCAAGGCTAGTCGCTGTCATGCTTTTAATGTAGTAATGGTCATGGCAAGAAGACCCCCACTGCCTGATTTAAGTAAATCACTCAGTTATTTTCGTAATATACATTTCACCGTGGATATTCTATGTTGTAACTGAAAGGTCTGTTCATGGAAACACATTTTAATCCTTTTGAATTAGATCTCAATGCAAGTTATGAAGTTATTTGTTGTACAACAGCATTACACGTTTCATCTCTTCTTATACATAGTTAATACAAATATATAATATTATGTATATTTCCAAACACTTCTGTGGCTGGTAATAAATCAGAATTCAGAAAATTTGCTGGTAATCGTCGACTTATGATTTGTGTTCGTGACTGTCAAAGCGTATCCATGCGTGGACGTCTCAAATGGTGGATATGCTTATTTATGTATGGGTGTGTGATGCATGGCCTGCAAACCCGAACTATCGTGAAGGGAATCTTTAATAACTTCTTATTTGCGTGTGTAGATGCCCTATATTCAGAGAAGTGTTTACGTTTAAAGTCATTCCAAAGGAGAAACTCCTTGAAACTCTGGGTAGTCAACAAAAATGAAGCTTAACAGAGTTAAGAATCTGAAACTTCTTCGAATTGCATGACGGATGTATTAGGCATGCTGCAGACAGGGAAGAGGTCTCATTTTTGGAAGTTATGAACAATACCAAAGACAACTGTCGATCTGGTGAGAGCAAGGTGTTGGATGACACATATGACAAGGAGTCTAAATTCAGTGAGAGACCGATTCAATTCACTTCATAGTTTATTCAACTAATGCATACAATATACATCAGAAATTGGTTCGTTGCCAAAAGCACCAACGCAAAAAAGTGAACAATTAACAGTAAAACAACTAACATGTAAAGAATAAATACACACAAACAAATGGCAAGAGCAAAGAATGATATGTACGAATTAAGAACAAAAGACTGCAGCGAATAAAAAAGAAATAAATAAAAAAAATAAAATAAAGGAGGAACAATAACACATAAAAATTAGAAACTCTTTTAAAATGTACAGGGCTCAGGTGGACTCGATCTTAAATTGGTGTGACTTAACTTGATTTTAAATGTTGCTAAAACCACAGAAATGATAACTAATTTTCGGCGCATCAAAAACAAGAGGGAGCCTTTAACAATTAAGGGGCAGACTGTTGAATTTATGTACAATTGGTTAGATGTGATCCAACGACACGCCAACACAAATGTCTTATATAGTGTCAACTAAAGGTGAAGTTTAAATACGGTTTCAAACGCGGTTCAAGTTCAGTTTCAAACAGTCCAAATACGGAGCTAGCCCTTCCCTTTAGTAGCCTCTTACGACTGGCGGGAAATACCGTGCGCATATTCTACAACCCCCTGCCCACAGGGGACAATTTATGTACAAACTCACAGTACATCGGAAATGGTGAAATTGACATCAAAAACAGAAACAGGCGAACAAGCTCATACAGTAGCTTCGTGAGGGTAAGACTTCCCCTCTCCCATAGAAAGTTTTTGAGAATAAGAACTAAGTATTATCCCCACCTTACTCGTCACTGTGAGAAATATATTTCTCCCCGTCAACACCTTGTCTAGCTATTCGCCTGTATACAAATGTATGATGCAAAAACCAATGACGGCGCCGAGAGGATGGAGTTATTACACTTATATGTCCTCTCCCTCGCTCCGTGACACTCCCGTCCCGAAACTTATTCATTTAAACAACACAATCTGACAATTATGCAGCCGACAAGCTATTGGTTCCCTTGTAATTTCGTATGTTTCCGTTTCGGCCTCTCCCTTTAAACCGCAACTGATAGAAACTACCACACACACGAAAATAACATATTTATCGCGGTACGTTGTTAGAAACCATGCGCGCAAGAAAGAAAGCCTGCAGCCATGAAATGCGACAGCCGTAAATAATCATGAGTGAGAGGGAGACTGGGCTTGTTGCAGAAGATAAATAACTTCAATAGACGCAATGTCATGAGAGTTGGTGGTTAGGAGGGGAGGGGAGGGTATATAGAGAGAAGATTTTGGAAGGAGGCTAACGACTTTGTGGTCGAGGCCGCTGCTTTATTTCGCGAAGACACCCCCCCCCTTTCACTCCAAGCCGAGCCCCAGCCCAACTAGCCGTAAACAATCTGATATACAACACGATAAGCCTAAACGTTACCATTTCAGTTCGTGCAAAGTTTCAAGTTTATTCGATACTGCAAGACAGATTTTGTGCAACAAGCTTCAAACATTTGAGGCTGAAAATGATTCTTGAATAAAAAATCATGCAGTTGTTGTTGTGGGAAATTATTAGGTATCATTTCATAGCCGGCCTCGAATGGGAATCGATTAAATTTTCGAGTCCGTAGACCTATGACACGACGAGGCCGAGACTACAGAAATTTACAGCGAGTATAGACTGCATTTCAGGCCCGTAGTCAAGGGGGGGGGGGCAGGGGGCAAAGCCCCCTTGGAAAATTTTTCGCCCCCCTAAAAGATAAAAAATTAGCATTGCCGTAATGCGTTTTAGTATGTTTCTCCCCCTCTGGAAAATTTTTCGCCCCCCTAGAAGCTTTTTCGCCCCCTTCAGCACCTTGTCTGGCTACGGGCCTGCTGCATTTTCCAATTTAAGAGGAACTTAAGAGGAAGATTGCAAATATATGCCTTGGAACACTTGAATACGTAATCTATGTGAACATTTATTCATTATAAATCATATAATATGTAAATGGATATTATAAATCAGTATTCATTTATTATAAATCAATATCCAGGTGAATGGAGTCATTGAATAAACGTTTTTCACATCTGTGACTCTGTAAGGAGGTAATCCGGTTTTATTTTTGTTACCAAAATATTCTCCCAGCCTCAACAAAACTCGTCCCGGTAGTGTTGCCCTCCGCCCAACCCTTATTAAAATGTTCAAATGAGGAAATGTGGGACAAGCGAGACTTTAAAATGCGTTTTGTAATTTTCTTGCATTGTTTTTTGCCACCATCTTCATTTGAGGAGCTGGGCTAAGCGGGTGGGGGAAGAGACTTAAAAATTGGATTTACGCCCTTTCACGCCAGTTATACTTATGCACTCATAGCTTTAGAGCATGGTGTGGTTGCGGTGATGTCTTCTCCACTGAAGGCTTATGAGGCAATCAACTCACTTCCTTCGTGTTAATGAGTATCACCTGGGTATCACCTGGGCGAACTTTCCTCGACTTCAAGTGATGTGCGGTTATACACCAGCACAGTGAAGATTTTGTTTGCCGTCATGTCTGAGAAAGGAAAGAAGAAAAGAAATTGGTCAAATTTCTTTTCCCAGACGTCAAAATTCTCCCAACTATAAGTTTACTTCTTACCCCTCCTGCAACTTTCAAAAATATCTGTCTAATGCACGTCCCAAAAATAATCGGTAACATCTTCTGAGATGAAATTGATCAAGGCTGTATTCGCTGAATAGACCGCTGAATGACCAGGCTGTAATCGGCTGAATAGATCGCTGTGTGACCAGGCTACTATGACCAAGGATGTATTTGGCTGAATAGACCGCTGTATGACCAGGCTACTATGACCAAGGCTGTTCTCGGCTGAATAGATCGCCAGGCTACTATGACCAAGGCTGTACTCTGCTGAATAGATCGCTGTATATGGCCAGGCTTCTATGACCAAGGCTATATTCGGCTGAACAGACCGCTGTATGACTTGGCTACTATGACCAAGGCTGCATTTGGCTGAATAGACCGCTGTATGACCAGGCTACTATATGTACGCTAGACTAGTCACAATTAACTGATCTGCACAAGCCATTGGCCAGTCGAAGAAGCTAATATTTGATGATACAGTTTAAATTTATGTCAATCAAAGTACATTCATCATCAATTACAAATTTAGATACTCTGGGCTTCCTGAATAGCTTATGTGTTGGGGTGGGGTACTGAACGATGTTTCAGGGGAGGGGTCTAAGAGGAGGGGTGCCCCCGCTCCTTTGGGAAGTTTTTGAATATTTTTAGATTCAATTTGGTGCGACTAGGTAGTTGTTAAGGAGATACAACAGCCTAATCTGTCAGACAATATGTACTTGAAAATGATTTAATTCTTTTCAGGCAGCGCCATCTGATTGGCAGGTTCCTCTTTTCCTATTGTTAAGTCTCTGTTGGCTAAACCCTTTAAATAAAGATCTCCCCCTTTCTTTTCCAAGTAATACCGAGACAAAGGCCATTGTCTATGCATGCTTTGAAGTGAGGTTTGTTTCCGCCAATGAACAAACTTTAATCAGGATTTTCAGTAAAACGGCTGGCAACAAACACTTAAATAATGTACTTGAATACGGTGTTTCAGAATGAACACAAGTAGCGAAGGTCAAAGGTCAAATGAGGGGAACCTGCAGGGAACGGACGGACTTTTTGCCACCGTCACTGTGTAGCTAGAGCATATACACAGCCAATGAGAGCCGCTACGCAGACACTCGGCTGATGGCGGGATGTAAACATTCAAAAATTACATGTACGTACATGTAGGTACGAGATACGCATAGTGCATATATACTGTACACATAATTGTATGATTGTGCACGTACAAAGCGTTATTGTGCAGAGACAGGTAGCTAGTTGCTACTCGACTCATAAGCCTCACAGCAGTACTCAGATTGATCACGTTATCGACGCAGTTTAGGGAAGGTTGTCATGAGTTAGGCTCACAAAATCTAGGCTATTGAGATTTATGAAAGATGATGATGTATCTACACATTTAATTTGATAATGGCGAGTCGAGAAAACGGGGACTTAAACTAGCTTCGCTCTAACGTTAAGTTAGTCCAACGTTAACGTTAGTGTTAGCCACACTGAAAATGTCCGAACTCGAAACGCTACCGTTAGGCCTACCAGTTTAGAATAGAAGAAATGCGTGTGATAATGATCACTCGAAAAAAATGGTAAAGAAAATAATCTACGATTTCCCTTCACTAACCTTGTAGGCTACTTGATGAAGTTCTCTAGCGTCACCCGACCCACACCGGCTAGTCAGTCTGCATGATATGTGTGCATGTGGGCTGCATAGTTAATAACTGCCGTATACTAGTACGCTTATAACAGATATACGTACGTACATGCCGTGCATTAGAGGTACGTGCGAGAAAGAGTACGTACGCTTCGGTAGCTATGCAGAAGACATTCCACATATGTCTGCTTACAATTCCATGTATTTAAAGAAAATGTCCTGAAATAGACACTAATTTCGATTCATTTTAGAAAATATTTCAATTTTTGCACGTTTTCAGAAAGAATTTTTATTTCTGAAATTTCTTTTAACCTTTGAATTCCCATTTTAAAGCTTCTGGAATGCACTAAGGTTCTTTTTATGAAAAGGAGATTTCCATGAAGGTAGAAATATAAAACACTGCTGAAACAATGAAAACCCCTCACTTGACCTTATTTCAAAGGTCATTACGCCTGCGCTGTAGGTGATTCCGAAATACCGTATTGTGCCCCCACGTTTTAATACGTTATCTGCTGGAATCATTGTTCAAACCTATACATTTCTCTTAGTTTTTAGCAAATTTTCCCATCATTACGAAACATATTTGAAAGTAAGTTACAAAGAAATTCTTAGTTGACTTTAAATGAAATATTTAATGTGAAGAATAACGACGAAAGATTAAAATTTCACATTTTTGCATGACGGCTGGCAACGAAAACTTAACGAGTTAACGTCAGAGGTGTGTCTTCCCATTGTCATTTAGACAATGCATCACTGATCCTAGTTGATGTAGGTATTGAGATAAGAACTTTGAGAAGAAAGGCAAGATAACTGTCGGAAACGAAATTGCTTCAAACAGTCTATAGAACGTTGAATCTCCTTCCTAACATCTCCCTGGTGCGACATACTGTGCAAATTTTAAGGGAGAATAGCTACTAGTGAAAGTTTCTCACATTTTTGACAGAGGAAATAAACATGAGTCATTTGTCTTTGAATAGGTGGGGGACGGAAGCATACTTCCTCTCCAACATTTTTGACAGGGGCCTTTATCCCCTTCCCCACCCCCATCTTCCGCATCCTAAGCCTTTGATGATTCATTTGCCGTTCGGTACGATTGTTTGAGAGGTACATAGTCTATTGTCAGTCCAGAATGGATCGAGCTACTCATACCGTCATAAGAAGGTTTGAGATTGGATCCGTTGGCCAGGTCTGTCTTAATTAGTCCCTTATCGTAACTCCATTTGCACTCTTAAAACACCGGGGTTAAATTTGACCAGGATCGGTGTTCTATTTACTCCAACACAATCCTGGTTAAATTTTCCATGAAATCCTGGTTAAACTAAAGCAAATTCTGTTAAAGTAACTAGGATTTGCGTTAGTTTAACCTGGATTTCGTGGAAAATTTAACCAGGATTGTGTTGGAGTAAATAGAACACCGAACCTGGTTAAATTTGACCCCGGTGTTTTAAGAGTGGAGTAGTTTCAGGTTTTCGGTAGCGGACTTTTCATAATGGTCAGATCCAATAAACGCATTAATGTTAACTATTATCATAAACTTGGAATATAATTCGAAGTGGTTCATCTTAAAAATAGGCTACATTCCGCCGTCTTCGCCATTGTCTAGTTTACACCACGGGGCAATCTTACCTTAGCTTTAAGTAATAATTAAGGAAAGAATGGAACTACCACTTTACCGGGATATATTTCCCTTTTGTTTCCAGAAGAAAAAGACAGACTACGGCGGTAAATAAAGCACATGCCGCATAAATAAGCAGAGCCAGGTGAAAATTGTAGAGTGACAACATCTGGAAAGGAAAAGTAAGATAAAGAGCGTATTGTACCTCAACAGACAAGATTATTCAACAGTTTGAAAAGGCTTAAAGTCTGGGCAACTGTGGGAATGCATGGGACAAGAGTATGTTTCCCGCTGCCAGGAAAAGTTACTTGAATGAAAATACTATTTTCACTTTCCAGCCTAGAAATCATGGAAAGTCCAGGAAGTTTGTGAAGTATATGTAACTTCAAAAATACATGTACAATTTTTCACTCATATATTAATACCCAAGGAAGGCTTGGTTTGTTCACCAAATGTCAGAAAGAGGTCATGGAATGTACTGTTCTTACCAAGCTGAAAATTCCTTTTGAAACCCTTTGTTCCGATTCCATTAAAGAAAGGGTTCCGATGGGTTTCAAATGATTTTTGACACGGTGAAAGGGTTTTCAAAAGGGTTTGGTTTATCTAAGGGTACTGTTGCAATTGCCTTTGTCCAGTACCCATTAATCAAAGGGGACCTTTTAATTCAAAGAGCTTTTCCAAAGGGATCCCTATCAATCAAGGGGTTTTTCAAGGGCTTTCCTTCAAAGGGTCTCAAAGGGAATTTTCAGTTTGATGAGGCACGGGAATTCTACAAAGGTAACCAGGCGTATATGAGACATCCCATAAGGAAGGGGGCAATAGGTGTTTGCCCTGAAGATTTCCCTAATTTGGAAACAATCATTGCAGGGATTCCCTTGACTAAAAAAAAAAGAGGAAAATAAAACATGTTTTGACCAACGCCTCAGTCCCGCCTCATAGGTAGCTTTGGTCGGTGTTAAGCAAAGAAATTGATATCGTCCGACATTGGAACAATACCAACTTGAAGTAATACATTATGTCTTTCGATGAATACAATCAACCCCGGCGCAAAGAAGTACGGACCTGCACGTGTAGTATCCGTGCATACATGCATTATTCCTTATCGGTTATACGCACGACTGAACGCGTAAAATGCTTTGCATGCGCGCCACTGAACGCGAAAATACTTAGCGTGCGCATCACTGAACGAGTAAAATACTTGAAATTGCGTGCGCAAATCTTAGACTACGATATTATTTCCAATACAGCGGCGGCCTTTTGGCGTTACATAGGTGAAATGGGTTTATTTTATACTTACCTGGGCGACAAGTGGTGTAACAACCGCTCCTAATCTTGACACTGAATTGCACACACCAACACTTAAACCCCGAACTCTTGTTGGATACACCTATATGGCAGAAACGTGTGTATATCAAAATAAATGGAACTTGAAAAATGCAATCACCACACCCATGCTAGTTCAAGCATGGGTCTTTTTAATCACGCGACAATTATTTTTCTAAATGTTATGTCTTGGGCGGTACCCTTATTTTACTATTAATATGCAGTATCTATCCTTTTGAACAATTGGGGGAAATACCAAAATACCTGTACTTTTTTAAATCAAATAGCTTTAAAAATGTAATTATGATTCGACTGGGCATACTCGTTTCATGTAAATACCTATCCCCATGAGACGTGAATCTCAAACTGGGCAACCGCTTCAAGAGGTGGGTGATTTATTTTTGACGTCAAGGAACCACTGGAATTAAAGTGACCTTGCTTCTTCTTGAAACTGCTCATTGCTGCCTGGCATTTTTACATCATCGATATTTTCACAAAAGTTGTTCCGATTTTACCAGATCTTAATGCTTATTTATGCAGGGAGTTGAATTTGAACATATATAAATTTGTAAATCTCAGATTTAATTCTGAAAAATTATTGGACTAGATGTCCACAGTTACTCTGCTAATCACAAAAATGCCCACAAACTAATGCCAAGGAAATAACGTTCTGACAAAATGCAGCCAAAATTTCGCACCAGTACAATTAAACATATTTCATTAAAATTAAAAAAAACTTCCAATTTACCGAAAACAATTACGCAAACCGGTGTCGTTTGAACTTAAGGAGGTGTTACCACACTAGACAATTTGAGAACTCCAAATGGCTACTTCGTAAATATATTTACTCATTTGATATTGACGGAAATATATCACACCCTTCCAACACCTTATCTGACAACGGCCTGCTGGAGTGGGATCAAAAGCCACCAATTTATGACAAATTAAGAAATAGTATAGACCCAATTATCGAAAATATTTAACAAAATGAGAAATGGATGCTTTACCTCAGGAGTGTACACAAAGAGTGTTATAAGGGTTACATCAATAGCACCGCGAGATAAAAAGTAACATATTGTTGAAAACATTCTGAAAACAAAACAAATATGTAAGTGTTAGTTTCAACTTTCAAGAACAGGGGGTGGCTTTGGGTGTGGGCAAGGGGAATGGTCGCCATGCAGTCGAAAAGGCTGCTCCAGCTGATTCTTTTTTTAGTTTCGTTGCGGAACCTTTGTGGGCACGATAAAGAATGTAATCTCCAATTAGTCTCCCCAACGGTTTACTTGTTTTGCCTTCAACGTTGATTACAGAAATCGTAATAAGAGAGATCGATAATTCCCCCGCACATGCGCACTTCCTCAAAAACGTCGGGATTAACGTTACGCATTGGTACCTAAAGCACGTGTCCCAAAATTTAAGTTTCTTTTAGAAAATTGTCAAATCACCCTTTTTAAAATTCATCATAAGTATATGAAACGCTCTTTCGTGTTGTTTTGTGTTCTTGACTGCATATAACCTGCCTCTTGCCCTAAAAATTTGCATTATAATCTGCCGTAAAGTAAGATGAAACCGGCCCCCTGTCTCAGGGAATGCAGTATACCACATGCTGAGCTCGATTTGTTTATCCCACGCGCATCCAATAATCCCACGCGGCATACGAATCATCGAACTCGTTCATTCGCCCTCCTTTTTGTAACCCATCACTCAGCTGTCGGGCAAGTGGTTGCTACCCCCTGTCCTAGAGTCTGGCCATCTGTAAGCTCACAGCCAAAGGGGGAGGAAGGGGATCCCCCGGAGGGAATCCCGCCTAGAAAATTAAAAAAAAAACTCATTGTGTCAATACAGTTTTGTATAGCTTTCCCCTGAAGACATTTCGCCCCCTGGAAGCTACCTCACCCCCTGCTTTCAGTACCTTGCCTGGATACCGTCCTGACCCTTGGCCGGCAAATCCGGGCTCCACCAAGTTCAGGATTTCTTTAGTAGGCCTAAGTGTAAGAGGGTTGGGTGCACAAAATATATGAAGAATTACAGATTCAACACAACACAATCATATCAAATTACACAACTCTTGAAAGTATTAATGAGCGACTATTTACAGCGTTTATATTAGGAGTACAGTCACACATTGGTGACAAGGCAGATATTTTCTTTCTGCAATACAGATAACTAGTGAAAATACTTTAACAAGGATCAGAAATCAGACTAGCGTTATTATTCCGGAAAAGGGTAAGAATTACATGGATAGGGAAAATTAATTAAAATCTTCATAATTTGGGATCATAACTAGCAAGAACTTGCAGAGCTTCGCTTTTAAAAAAGTACGTTACGTGATTAATATACAGAATTCGTTTGGTCGTAATTGACTGTACCCTACAAAACAAGGAGTTGCCCCAAATAGTTTTGTAAACGTATAGGCCTTCGTATATTTGGGGGTATTGGCCGAGGAGAAGCTTCTAAAGAAACGAGCATGTTGATTACCATGATGGTTAAAGTTGACTTTCGAAACGCGTGTACTTTGCTGCTGGTGTAAATTTGTTATTACTAAAGGTATAGTGGCAGGTATTGTGGACGGAAGTTGACTTGCGAAACATGTATTGTGGAGTATATCCTGTCACTATAAATATAGAATCAGTTAGTTGAGTTATGACTGTGTGATTTCCTCAAAATAGGTAAGAGTAAAAATTGGGTACGATTTTTCTACACTACGTACTTCTCTAGTCTTATTTATTGTAAGTTAGTGTATTAGTGGCTAGTGCACTGAACATAATGACAAGACAATGTCTGAGGGCAAAGCATCAGGGTTGGAAGGAACGGAGATCTGAAGGGGGGGGGGTGCCAGCCCCAATAATTTCTCATTAATTGTTAATTAAAGTCATTCTTCCTTTTAACGTCCAAAATACCTTAGTAAATATCCAAACTTGTGAGTTGAATGGTTCAGAACCTGGGCAGCAATCTTAGCAGGGAAGTTGTAGCTAATACCACCTCCCTAATCTTAGAAACCTCCCAACCGCCCAGATCGTTCTTTGGCGTGGACGAATTTTCACGTAGTAAAATTTTCAGATACAAACTATTCTTAGAACTCAGTATGAAGTGTAATACTTGCGACTTCCGGTAGTTACTTGTACTAGGTAACTTTCGGTTCCGTAACAGCTTCCTCTTTTTACTGAATTAAGGCTCCGATGCTAACATTAGACTACACTGGCTGTATATTTTTCTGGGGTCAAATTTTCCTCAGCATTAGCATATTAAAACTTTCGTTATTTTTCTGTCTTATTTTCAAGAAGCAAAGCTACGGGGCGGTCTATAATGAATACGAAGTTCTGTAACGACTGTAACTGGCTACAGCATCTTACCTGGATTTCCAACTCCCAAATTGTACGCACGTAAAAACTGCAGAGAGTAGAGCGCCACCAACTAGCAATGGCTTCCTTCCCACATATTCAATGGAAAGTGTACCGATGGCGGTTCCTGTAATTAACAGTGTATTAAAATCTCAAATAGTTTTCTCAAAAACCTAATCAGTGCTGGGTCCAAGGTCAAGATAACCCGATCCCGGATGGCAATGATTTCAACCCTATATGGTTAGAATGACCGTTGAAACGGAGAGCAATCTCGACTTGCACCGTAAAACTTCTCACTACTGAGTTTCCTTCTTTGTCCCTATTGCTATACAATAATAATAACTAAAAATAGAAACATGAATAAATCAATCAATCAATAAAAAGCCTAGTGTGCAATTCTCAGGCAAAATTGCAGTAGCCTGCTGTCAGTGTAAAGCGCTCAAGGCCACATCCGCACATCACCGTGTGTGCACTGTCTGTTATGCATTTTATCGTACTACTGACTGCATGCATAGGTCATCTTTGACCAATCGTCAGATTCAAACTATTATTTGAATTAATGTGAATCAAAATGCAGTCACCAACTTTTCATTGATATGGGGATGTTCTTATATATGTTTGGGGTGATGCAACAGCCCTTTAATGTCTAATGCTGTGCACTTTTTCAGAACTATATTTCATTTTAACCCACCCCAAATAAGTTTGAATCATGTAATTCATACAACTAGAACCCGTATTTCACGACATTAGACAATCTCTTCAATAGTCCTGGATTTCCAACCGAAAATTTATTTGGGGTATTTATTGACATGTTTCTTTCCTATTCAGTTTTTCATACAACATTGGGCTATGGGTTGCTCAGAATGGCAGAAAGCAAAATTGAACGATAAATGCTAAGATGCTAAAACCCAGCTGCATTCTTGTCATAAAATAATGAAGCAAGTAGACAGACAGACAAACAAACAAACATACAGCAATCATTTCCACATTAAGGTTATTTCAAAGACAAATATTCGAGTTGCTGTTGTGGAAGGGCAGTACACCTAGACAATAAGAACCCTTGTTATACTTTGAGTCCGGGTCTGAATCCAGAAAACGGAAAATTACTTGAAATCGGTAATCAATGATCTTTTACCTTAACTGTTAACTGCAATCTATAGGCCTATGACCTGTTGTAATTTCGAACTTCAACTTATACGAATTTTCTTGAATTAAAGTAATACTTTTGCTGTCAATGACCCTGTCCTAACTTCCGTTTTCCGACAAGTGGAGGGGTACGATTCATAACATGATACATGCAGTCATTCTCATTTAACTTAAAAATCTGTGACTATGGTATTTCGAAAGAATTGTGCCGATGTCTTTCTTCCTGTTTGCTTGTAACGTACCATAATTTCCTTCTCAACTGTGCGTAAATACGTGTGCACAAAATAAATATACTTTATAAAATGTGAGAGGAAAATGTCAATATATCGACAAAATAATTTACGAGTCTCAGATTTTACCTGGAAGGTCTGCCAAAGACACAAGAAGTAGTTGAAGGTAAGTATAATCGTCCATTCTTTTACAATCTTCATGACACATTGAATCTGTTGGTTTATCACATTTGAAAAGATATGCGGTAATTTCATGAAGGTAAGTATAATTATCCATTCTTTTAGACTTATCATGGTACATCAAATCCGTTGGTGTATCATCTGTTATTACATAAACAATACTTTGATACAGGTAAGTATAGGGTTCATTCTTTTAAACTCATCATAACAAATAGAACCTGTTGGTTTATTACATTTGAAAAGATATGCAATAATTTCATGAAGGTAAGAATAAAAGTCCTTTTTTTAAACTTTTCATGGCACATCAAATCGTGTTGGTGTATCATCTGTTCATTCATACTTAGTTAAAATCCTCAACTCCTATTGGTTCATTACGGTCAGGTGACCGTGCATTATCCTAGGATAACCCACGGTAAATTAAGAATAAAATCACCGGCGAATGAATACATTACCATACTATATACACTATACTAAGATCACCTAGCTTAGGTATATGGCTGGCTTGACGTGACACATATAGGCCTAGCTGAGCATGATATATCTAACGTTAGGCTAGCCCTCAATCAGTGCCTAGGATGCTACGTTCCGTTGAACTACGCTCCGATTACAACGAGCAAAGTGCTAATGGAGGGTAGTATGTATAGCCTGATTGAGGACTAACGTTAGGCCTACGGTGTGACACTACTCACGTCAAGGCCTGCGAAGACGCTTCCAATTCTAAGAAGCACTTTAAATTCCCGCAAATCTTACGTGAAACCCTTAGAGGCAAAGGATCCGTACACGGTTATAGGCTAATTCAAACATCAAATAACCTAGGCCCAAGCCTCCGTAACGTAACGTTATAACTTACATAAAGGTTACTTGTCGACCACTGAATCCTCGAACGAAATCAATGTTACTAACGTTATACTAAAAGGACCGCAATTCGGCAGGGACCGGAATTCGTTCACTCCATACCAATTGTACGACATTGCGCATTCGTGAAGGTGACCGAATTCTGGTCCCACCATGCTACTGTTGTTAGGGGCTGAGAACTCTAGGCTAATATGTCCAAACTTTTCTCCAAATGTACGTTTTAAATGCTGTTACTGTTTATCTCCCCAAATCAGTAGTTAATCCTAGGTTAATTCCATCATTTGAAGTAACAGTTAAAGGCTCAAGAGTAACTGAACAGGTCAGGCGTTAGGGTTTGAACAAACGACGAACAATTTAAAAAAGACCGCGCTAGCTGGTGAACGTCACTGCCCAGTATATACGTCGTACGTCCATGTGTTTATCGTTTATGTACACAGCATGTGCGCTCACAACATACACAACGTACCATGTTTTTATCCTAGTGAATATGCTTTAATCCTAGTGAATAGCATACCAGCTCGGTGTGCAGTGCAAATGTACATGATACAAATGCGAGACGTAGCTAATTCGGGGATGCCATGGAGTCATAATACCTCTAGTCACGTTACCAACTGTTACTTTTTTGTCCTTTTCGACTGCTGAAGTTTTTGAAGAAAACCACCATTTCTCAAATTTAGTCACATCGTTGTTATATTTCATGATTCATGAATATTTCATTGAATTCATTTTGTTTAATAGTAGGCTACTTTATTAATTGCGCAAGAATATTGCTTTGAAAGGTTGTGAATACGTCTCATCTTTCCTCAGGGTTTTGATTTCAGTAAAAATGTGTTTATCTACAAACACAAATTTTCTTTCTTTTTAGTATTTTTTCATCAAATTCTTGTTGTGTATGAATGAACAGGGTTAATCAACGCTGGACCGTGCATTAAATGGAGGATAATGCACTCCGGGGGTTAATGCTATCGCTAGATGCACTCGGGCCGCGCCCTCGTCAATCGCTTGCATTAACCCCCGATCGTGCATTATCCTCTACTTAATGCACGTTCCAGCGTTGATTAACCCTTTGTTAAAAGATAACAATATTTGAATAAAGGTAAGTATAACTGTCCATTCTTTTACACTCATCGTGACACATCAAATCTTTCAATTTATCAATGTGTGTAATTAATAACCAGTTGACAGACATTTCCAAAGACTCATGCATTGACCTGCATTTCCACCGGTTGGACATGAGGTAATGTGTGGAAAACCAAGAAACAGTATACTGGGGTAAAGTAGGTAAAGTGTGGAAATGTGTGGAGAGGTGTGGTGATGACACTTTGCCCTGGTTTGCCACATGTGACACCTTGATACAACTTTCCCCACTTTAGCACTGATTTCAAGGTGTGACAATCATGCAGGGAAAAGCGTGGTCCTGTGTGTCAGATTGGTTCTAATACCACACGTATCACCACTCATGACCAGACTTTTTTCCTTATGCATATTCATATGCCCTACCACATGTGATTATATGTGTTCACATGTGGCATGCTACACGTTTGGGTTGTGAACATTTGGGAATTCGGAGTAGTTTGTTATCAATCACTCTCCAAAATGCCATGGCTTAGGCTATGACGTCCAGACATTTTTATGGTGAAGAAGGACATTCTATATGGTCAGTATAATCATATGACAAAAGTCTTCAAATAAACACTTCTCTTTCAATAAGTAGGTGTGAAGGAAAAGGGAGGCAAACCATCCCCTGCTTTTAGCCCTAGGTCGTTTCACAGAATGATTAATGAAGCTTATCTTACTTTTGCATGCTTAAAATGTACGGTAATTATTTTATTGCAGGGTTAAACTTCCTAACATTAATGTACTTCCCCTCTTTTGGAATGGTTCATCCGGTCAGGCTTTACTTACATCCATCACATGCTTTTAAAAAATTGAATGGTTAAAGGCTACCCCCAGGCGCGGATCCAGAAATTTCGAGGGGGGGGGGGCCAAGATGGAAAATCTCATGTGCACCGAAGGTGCACCACGAGCGCGAAGCGCGAGTCTCTACGCGTGGGTTCCAGGGGCCCGCGTTAGGGCCCCGGGCGGGGTCCAGGGGCGGAGCCCCGGTGGGGTCCAGGGGGCGAAGCCCCGGAAGCTCTCGCAATATTGCATTTTTAAGAGCACATAAATCGGCTCCAGTTCTTATGTCAGTGAGATTTTATACCTTTTCATGTTGCATGGAATTTGATGTGTATGGCTCAGTATAAGTTACTATATGTACCTACAGAAGTTCCGGAGAATCTAAGTTATCTTAAAACTTACACGCCAACATTATGAACCCGTGCAGGTACCTTGAAATGATTTTTGCCATAATGAGTGTTTTATTTTCGTTATACGGTATTCGGGTTTAGGAAGTCAGATGAAACAATTGCGGCGCGAAGCGCGCCGAAAATTTGAATTTACATTTAAAACCATTGCTATGATTAAATGTGTCAATTCCCTTTTGTGATCAATTAGAAGGTGGGTTCGATACAAAGTTTTCAGTTCTCATAAGAAGAGGAGGGTGAAAAAATGAATATCAATTGCTTCACATCCTTACAATGTTGGCTCCTCTGAAATCACGTTTATGCACACGAATAATTGGCTTATGGTAGAACCCCACCGTGAGTAATGCGAATACGTTTTGGCACTTTTATTGATAGTAAAAGGAGAAATTCAAGGCTAAAAGTGTGCAGATCAAGCGAAAATCAAGAAATATTGAGAAGACTTTGCAAAAATCGTGAAAGATTTCCAACGACTTCTGGTAAAAGTGATAAAAATAAATCCATCACTCAATAAAAACGTACCTCTCTCCATAAGCATAAACAATTGCGCGCGCAGCGCGCCGAAAATTTTCGGTATAGAGACTCCCGGGAGCTCTGCATTAATTGTACACTGAAAAGGGGGACAACAGGACTCTCACAACCTTACATCCATATGGCAGGAGAGATGATATATCACCTTCTTTATGGACTTCTGAAGAGTATACCCTTCAGAAATCTATGACCGATGGTGCCGGCGGGAGTTGGTGATTGGAGGAACCGCAGATAACTGCTAAACCGTGGCCTTTTTAGGCAGTGGGATTTTGTATACGCTATATACAAGAGTGGGAGAGCCTTTTTCTCATTAGTACATGAGAGTGCAATCCCAGGAAGGGGTTTTGAGAAGTTTTTGTTAATTTTAGGGGCCTATATGCAAATGGTGGTATCTTTGGGTCATTCTAAAGTGATTGTATGTTTAGAAAATGTCCACAATTTAGTGAATTCTAACTTTTGTTCGGGTGAAAAAGGGGAGTAAGAGACAGTTAACATATTGTCTTCAAACCTCCCTAAGTCCCAGGAAAAATCATGGGCGTTGATCCATCTCCAAAAGTGTGTGTGTGTGGGGGGGGGGGGGCGGGTTTAAAATTTGTGAAACGCCGTCCTGGTGGCGTGAAAGAAGCGGTTGGTGGTAGCCAGAATTTCCGTCACGGGGAGGCAATAAGTTTTTGTGATCTTTGGCATGGGGGAGGGGTCTAAGGGAAATTTTTCTAGAACTGAATGCCCTCAGATGCGATTTGGTGCAACAAAAGTGTACGATTTTGGGTTATTTTTCTTCTAAAAATTTCGTTTTCCTAGGCATAATTGCAGTCTGTTCCATCATTTTTGAAAAGTGAGGGACTTTTGACTTTGTCCCTCCTTCCAAAAAAGTGAGGGGGACGCGTCCCCCCGTCCAGCATGATCCACGCCCATGGGAAAATTGTACACGCAATTATACCTGCGTGGAGTCCACAGAAACATTCTTGGACTATAATAAAATTTTTCCTTTACATTTTAAAAGGATATCCAAGGTTGACAGAGAACAGTATAGAGCCTCCCGGGAGCTCTAAATTAGTTACAGTACACAAAAGAGGGACCAACGGAATTCTCACTACCCGACATCCATATGGGAGGAGATATGATATATCACCTTCTTTTAGGTAAAGCAAGAGGGATGGTGGACAGGCAAAATTTGTTTCAAAAAAGATTTTCGTCATTAATGAACGTTGCGGTAAAATGAAAATGTTTGGAAAATAAGCAACGGTAATTACGTACTTACAATCTTTCAATTCATGTGCTAGACTAGATTAGCCAAAGATCCCATAATGATGAGAGCCATACAGAGAAGGAGATGTTGTTTTTAGAAAAATGTTGCATTGGAATAATTTCTTGCGTCATAGCTTTGTCAATGGTATATAAAATCGAGTGTAAACCCTGTCGTATGCGCGCGAAGCGCGCCGAAATTTTGAATAAAATATTAGTCCATGACAAAACCTGCATTTCAGAACCTGCATCGGAAACTGTCACTTTCCCACCAACCTATGCTATTCAGAAACGAATCTCCTGACTGAGAATTCTTAAAAAGCACTTTTGCTCATTTGTTCCCCGTGAGTAGTTACGGAAAGCTATTGATAATAAGGACAACTCTGACACAAGGCTTGACGCTAGCGGAGCGTGCGAAAATTTGGAATTTGTCAAGAATTTCCAAAACTTATCATAGTTTGAGAACAGTTTGTGAAAGAAAATGGTTAGAACAAATAAACCAGTCATCAATAATACATCTCACCGTACACCCTCCACAGAAATCTGAAGCTTAAACGACTTTTGGGACCATTTTAAAAAATTCAAGAATCGATGGGGGAGGGGGACACACGTCACCCATTGCCCACTGTGCCGACGCCACTGTCTGTAGCTTAAAAGCCTTTTGAGTTCATTTTAAAACTTTTCAGACAGTTTCGAAATCGAATAGGGTATACACGCCGCTACTTTGCCTGCAACAGCTGGTGCTACTGTGCACAATAGTACGTCACCTGACAGCTTGTCTTCTGTATTCGTTCTGCAAGGTCTGTATGGCGAAAACTTTGCGTCTCAATCCCTCTAGATTACAAAAAAATTTCACTCTTTAACACAAACTTGTTACTAAATTTCAGTGCACCTAGCCGAGCCCTTACTACATATGTCACGATGTTTACTTATTTAGATCTTAAGTCAAGGATCATTACTCAGCTATTCACCTGTTTTCGAACATTGTAGCTCTCCTTTCGTCGCCAACCACTTTGAAAGATATCTAAAGAGATAATCCAGCGATAGCTCCACCCAACCCCTACAGAAATATATACTTTGAATACGTTCTTAGGCACTTTTATTTATTTTTTGCTCTTAATTTTTCTTTCCTCTTTTCTTTTTTTCCTTTTTTTTTCTTTTTTTCTCCTTTCGTTTTTTTTCGTGGCGAGGGAGGGGGGGGCCGGGCCCCCCAGGCCCCCCTGGATCCGCGCCTGGCTACCCCCTACTTTTGTCTGTCTGCAATTTATATGGGTATCTCAAAGGAGGTTGTAAAAACGTCTGAAAGCTGTATTAAACATACATAGAACTGCAGCAGTTTTTCCTCCACTGTATTGTTACTAATGCATATCTGTTTTAGCGCAGAGTTTAATAGTTCCAGACCATCAGATGAACTGAAGGCAGTTTTATTAGAGAACTAGATGTGTTTTGGTTGGTGTGGTTGATATCTCCCCTAGTTTTTAAGTGTTTTGCCCTCGACGCTTGCAAATTATTATGCTCCACACACTGACACGCTGTTTGATAAGATATACTTTAAACCAGGATGTTATTATTCCATGCTTCCTGTTGACAGTAAAAAACTGTGCATTATAGTAAATATGTTTCTTTTGGTGTTTTCTCCTTCCTTTAATATGGTTCGACTAACACTATCTTCAAATTACATACGATATTTGCCTAAAATGCAGACAATTGTAAGACTATCTGACTATGAAATGAATATTCATTGCTGTATTTAAATGACAATGGTAACTTACACGAGGAGTGTTCGTGGCTTTGGAATTCTAACGACGACAATAAGAGCAGTCCATAATATATAAATACACTGTTGAACCTATGAACAAAGACAAGACAAGTAGAAAATGTAGTTGTTTTTATTGAATAAATATGTTGTAGAGGGCAGCATGTCCATCACAAAACAAAAACCACTGTTTTTTTTTACTTTACGACAAGGAGGAGAAATTGGAACTGCAATTGGAATTGCTGTCAGAACGCCCTTTGAAACATCAATGAGTAGTCCCTTTTAAAGTACACTCTACAAAGTCTTTAGAGCCTTAGGCGTCCGCAGAAAAAATAATAGGGGGAGGGGGGAGAACTTTTATTTGATCAAATCTGGGGAAATTTCTACTCCCAGAGAAGAGCTTAATTGCTAAATGTTGGCCCGTTTTACAGGGGTGTAGCCAGGAAATAGCTAGGGGGCGAAACCTGTAGGCAAACTATGGTATCTAAGCGTAACGTCACCATAGTTTGGCGCGAAGCACCAAGAAAATTTTGGCCGAAATGCCTCCCAGATCGCCTGAAAATGGCACTTCCCAGGCCTTGTGAGTTGCATCTAATCATTTTCTGTTTTGAAAGCTCATGATCTGGAAATTTCTAGCTATATCATACAAACAAGTTGATGTCTGATGAAAAGATGAGTTCTGAGTGTCGAGAGGTTGGTCAGTTTGGTTTTAAGTCCCTTGGGGACGTAGCTCCTTTTGCGGAGCAGAGCTCCTTCTGGAATAATGCTTGGTTTCGTCCCTTGGCTCTTCGCCAGAGAGTCGATGGGACTTTTGAAAAAGTAGCATCAATGAGTAATCCTCTTAATTTGATTTAATAATATTTTTGGAAGTTTTTTTCATGAAGGATGATCAATAAAGTCCATTGTCTAATTTTGATCATAATTTATATTTAGTCCCCCTTCATTGGTTTCCAAGTACAATTCGTAACAGAGGAGTACTATTCACAGTACTCGCGACAAGTATAGGGTCTCCAGTGTTCCGCATAACCTGAGTCAACCAGAAGTGCATAAGGAAGCGATTTAGGGGGCTTAACCCCCCTTAAGAGCTCATATGTTGCCATTTTGTGATATTCTTTGAAATTTGGGCTCAACCTCCTTTTTAAGGTGAAGACTATGAATACACCTCTCCTCGTTCCCAATCTTGTACTCGGCCTCGCCAAACATAAGGAGGCCGTGAGTATTACAGATAGATGGCATCCCAAACTCTTTATGCTGTAGGCTGGAAGAAAACTTTCGTCTAAAACACTTATTTGCAACCGTACAATTTTGCCCCTGGGAATGCACAGGTATCAAATACTGAAGTATGGGAGATAATTTGCAAGTTATCCCGAACACATTGGATCCAGGATTTGGGATTGTGAAGCATACACTTATTACATATCCCAGTCTTTTATGAATGGGTAGCTTGTCCAGTCCCTGTCCTTTTGTGGAAAAGATTCAATGTATGTTTGAAGCAAATACGTAGGGACATGCGAACTTACCACAGAATTGGTAGAATTATAGTCATTATCGAAAGATATGGAGTAGAAAACAGTTCTCTGTATTCTCCTCTCACCTTAAAAGAAAAAATCCAAGAACTTTTTGAAAGACTAAGAACACACTCTTACATATACACTATAGGAAACAGCAGCTCAAGATAGCAGTTGCACATATAACTACGCTTAAACGTTGATTTTATCAATACACAAAGTTAAAAAGTAATATAATTTATATGAAGCAAGTGTGGACTATTCATATCATTAAGCGGTAGCTTTACGGAGCCACAAAGACTCTGCTATTGAGCCCCTAGATATATCCATCCTCTTCTTAATTAAACAGTTTAAAGACCTTACGAGTTTGTTATTGAAAGAGAGACTTGCATCACCCCAAGTATGACTTTTACTTGGTGGTAAGCACCGCCCATATTTGTCCTTTCTGCTTCTCCTTGTGCAGACACAAACAGTTCATTGCTCAAGGCCAAATCCTGGTGAGCATGAAAGACCCCATGTGTAATGAAAACATTCTCTGTGGGTACTGTGTAATATGAGCTGCTCTGCATCTTTGGAATTTTGTAACTGATGTCAATCAAAGAGTAGTCACCAACTGAAACTTTTGCTAACCCCCAACTGAAAGTCATACTTGGGGTGATGCAAATCTGTCTTTAAAGTCGCCACTTACTTGCGGTATGGTTGATGTTCTGCCTAGGGAACCCGAGGGCAGTGGCCGGTTATTAATTGATGATATGTGTCGTAAGACTTGTGAAGCTTGATGTGGACGTCCTGTGGCTATGTAGAATTGAGGGCTTTCGGGCAACCACTACAAAATAAAGTGCGAGAACGTGAGAACATGCTGTGTTCTCTGCAGCAAAAGATATTTGAAACCCCACAATTCTGTTGTCTAAGTGGCGTATATTATGTTGCCAATTCAAATTTCGTCTTCGAGCTCGCAACTTTAAGCGACACCTTTAGGCAAAACTAGGACAATAACAAGTGATTAATTTTATGAAGGCCAATTTGTGATGAGTCATAATGTTGAAGTTATAATTATATCGTCAACAACTGATAAAATAAAACTGTCAAAATCACGAATTTTAAAGATTGCCCTTGAGGCTTAAAGATGTAACTCTGCTGAGGATACCCTGTGTTAAAGTATTGGTTATTCAAAATGTGCTGCAACCATTGTGAGGTGTATTCCTTAATCACAGAAAAGAGACTTTTTGTGAGAATAAATCATTTCCTTGTGATAGAACTTAACATGCAGTTTGATTTAGACTTACTACATAATGCAAGAGAAGGTTACTTTGTCGGTTTGAAAATCCTTTGATAATCTTACGAGAAGCACCCCACTTGCCTTAAACGTACAAGGTTCGAGATCCCAACCACAATGCATCACGGGGGAAATATTGGCGACATCACATATCGAGGTTACAGAAGTAACTGTGAACTGATAAGGGTTGACACTAAGGTGGCTTGTCAGCAGGGTTGGAGTTAACATTCTCCACAAACGAGAATGACGAACCTTAGTGACCTTCTTGAAGAGGGCTGTCGGGAATTTACCCCGTGTTCCCTTATGAGGTCTCCCCTGGAAGTATGCTTTACGAATTAGCTATTCGGAGCTAATGACCATTTACTGATTGAAACAAGTATAGGCTGGAATCGGAAGTCTTTCCTAATGCAGGAATTACAAAATACTCTCAATATTTAGGCAGATGTATAGACCTTATTCATTGACGTCACGCACCGTCATTTTGGAAGCAAAACAATGAAACATATGGCACGAACGCTGTAAACTCTTTACGCGAGTGTAGTAGACTTACGTACGTATTCAACAATATATTCATAAGGTCTATAGAAGACCTCACTCAGCCGACATCAATGTATTAATGAAATTTCACAAATGCTAGTATTGGGTTGAAAAAGATACACTATATCTTACCTGACATGAAATGAAGAAAAGCGTGGAAGGCAAAGCACAAAGTGCCAAGTAAAGCCTCCATCCCCATCTGGGAATTACAAGCCATCCTAGTGCAACTGCGAAGGCGCTACCCAGTGTAGCTGAAACTCCCTAAAGAGCAAATATGGAATGTTAAAGTTTGGTTAATCTCCCTGGTTAAACTTTTCACCTACATTGCATGTTGTATTGATGGCGCTAAAGAAGGTGTTTTTCAAACCACATCATTCTATTACCTAAGTGTGGTGTATCATGTTACCAACCCATCATTGTATTATCTAAGTGGAGTATATCATGCTACCAAGCCCATCATCCTATTGTCTAAGTGGGGTATATCATGTTACCAAGCCCATCATTCTATTGTCTAATTGTGGTATATCATGCTACCAGCCCCATCATTCTGTTGTCTAAGTGGGGTATTTCATGTTACCAACCCATCATTCTATTGTCTAAGTGGGGTATATCATGTTACCAACCCCATCATTCTATTGCCTAAGTGGGTATATCATGTTACCAGCCCCATCATTCTATTGTCTTAGTGAGTATATCATGTTACCAATCCCATCATTCTATTGTCTAAGTGGTATATCATGTTGCCAACCCCATCTTTCTATTGTCTTGGTGGGTATATCATGTTACCAACCCCATCATTCTATTGTGTAAGTGGCGTATATCATGTTACCAAACCATCATTTTACTGTGTAAGTGGGGGTATATCATGTTACCAACCCATTATTCTATTGTGTAAGTGGGGTATATCATGTTACCAACCCATCATTCTATTGTCTAAGTGGGGTACAGCATGTTACCAACCCCATCATTCTGTTGTGTAAGTGGGGTATATCATGTTACCAAACCATCATTTTACTGTGTAAGTGGGGTATATCATGTTACAAACCCCATCATTTTATTGCCTTAGTGGGGTGTATCGTGTTACAAACCCCATCTTTCTATTGTGTAAGTGGGGTATATCATGTAACCAACCCTATCACCTTATTCTTCGTTGCACATGCAAGGAGCTCTGAAATTTCTACGGAAGATGCTAGTACCAATCGAAAATGTGTCTTCGAGATCACTAATTCATCTGAACTGTTGACCCACAGGCAAAACTATGGTAGAGTAAGTACTGACAATTTTAGGGAAGCTAACTCGTCATGAATAAATTATTCGCAATAATAAAAAAGTGATAGGTAAATTTATACATAAATTCAATTCTTCATTAACCGTTTGTTCGTGAAAACTACCGATATGCCACGTTTGACCCTTAGAACTTGTGTAACGTCCTTTCATTGCCGATATATCAGGCCCGTAGGGAGACAAGGTACTGAAGGGGACGAGGTAGCTTCTCGGAAGGAAAATAATTTTGAGGGGACGAGACAAACTTAAAAGCATGAAGGCAAGGGTAATTTTGACTTTCTAGAGAAGCGAAAAGTTTTCTAAAGGGGCGCCGCCCCATGGCCCCCTTGGCTACTGGCTTGCGAAATAAGTTGTAAACTAAAGCGTATAGTACCGACTATATCATCACATCTTAATGACGAATAATTTGTCCTGGTAGAATGGAAACGTTACAAAATTATTTCATATGACCTTTTGAGAAACTTCGTCCCCTGATCATATTTAAAATAGTTTGTTTCCATGCTTTTGCATGATACAATTTTATTTGTTTATAATATATTTGACGAATATTTGACGAAATATAGTAGAAAAAGTACTGACTCTATTGGAAGCAGCATAAATATGAAATGTAAATTTCCTAATTACTTTTCCTCTAAACCCTGTTGTCC
The DNA here is from genome assembly GCA_029531755.1 of Holothuria leucospilota. Taxonomy (NCBI): domain Eukaryota; kingdom Metazoa; phylum Echinodermata; class Holothuroidea; order Aspidochirotida; family Holothuriidae; genus Holothuria; species Holothuria leucospilota. The sequence goes on along the minus strand of CM055964.1, from coordinate 64,439,465 downwards.
TCAGCTTTTTGCTTGATTAGCATAAGCAAAGAATTCAGGCCGATACTGTTATCAGATACCATCAGTTCTCTTGTATTCAATTAAGCAGAAACTACTCTACCGGACATTTCGATCACTCTTAAATAAAATGGTAGGCAATACACATGCAATTAACATACTATCAGTCCAATGTGCAGTCATGTGGAATTATTGCCCATTTCATTACGAAGCTCAGAAGTAGGAAATTTTCAATTTACTGCTCAATGTACAATCTCTTCAATAGGACGGTCGGGTACGGTAATGTGCGTATATTGTTTCGTCCCATCATTTTATCGAGGATGTAGTCAATAGGGGCACGATTGTAAAATAATTGAATTTTGGTTTAAAAAAAACACGTCATTCAGTTCATTTTGTGACAAATCCAGGCAAACAGTTTACAAGATTACAGTTTCCACCCCTATGCGTGGTGATTTTATTCTTGTCAGATTTAAATTCCACCTTTTATTGAATGTGAGGCAAGGTGCGTCAGGTCTTGAGGGCGGATTCATCCTTGGGGGCCCACACTGTTAAAACACTGTTTAAAATTTTTAAACAACCACATATTAACCAGTGAATCGCTCAATGTTGTTCAAATTTCAAACAAGGTTGTTTGAAATTTAAACAACATTGAGCGATTCACTGGTTAATATGTGGTTGTTTAAAAATTTTAAACAGTGTTTTAACAGTGCACCTTCATAGACTCAGCATGAGGGTTTATAATGAGAGCCATAGCTGTAAAAGCAATTGTAGGTACTCCCCCAAACGCCATTTCTTTGGATGAAGGCTTGGGATAACTCAACCTTCTCCTACGGAAAGAAATAGCGCTCCTTATTGCGATTCAGGTTTTATGACAAAAAATAAAATATTCAAAGGAACGATAACATGACGTACGCATTTAGCTTTTTTCAAAGGCAACCATGTAGGGTGAGTCCATCCACGCATGGTGTATGGAGTTTTTAATGTAGTATAAGCCTTATTGAGTATAGGCTTATTGTCCAAAATCATGATGTGGCTATGGCAAACATACTGTGAACAGGTTTTAAATACACGAAATGATAATGCCGTACATAAAATGCTCCATCAATATCTGACGTTTCCTAATATATCTGAAACATTAATATCTGAAAACTCACATTCATAATCCAAGTAAGAGTTCCGCGGTTGTTGGTTGGGACAAATTCTGGAAGAAAACTTAGTCTACAATTAGAAAAACAAAAAAAGGAGTTATCACTTAACGTGTTGTATTTTTCCGGTTTACTTTGTAGAGGCGGTTCTCCACTCGGGTTCTAAAGCTGTAACGCCCGACTTCAGACTCGGACTCAAATTTGCACCCGAGTCCATTGTTTTTCTCCGACCTCGAAATTAGTCAGGAATGGGATTACCTGGAAACGATATTGACCCGTGCATGTGCTTCAATTTAACTCAAACTCGGAGCCGAACTTATTAAGTCCACAAGAATGAAATTGCATCGAGATTAGGTTCAGTGAGGCTGCTTTGTCATGAGGAATTGAATTGATTGCGCTAATAAATAGTTGTTTTTCAAACCTCACCCTTCTTTTGTTGTACTAAAGTATATCATGCTTCAAACCCCTAAGTCTGTATTTTGTCGCTACATGAGGATTCTTTCCTACTCAGGTTACAAACCATTACACATCAGTCACTGTGCCTATTCCTTTTTCACTCGCACCCTAGTTGATGGTTACATTAAAATGCAAGTTGCACAGATAGTCTGCTGCTGTATGTCCGTTTGCAACTGCAATATGCAAAGAGTAAGACACATTTTCCCGAAGGTACTTTGTATCTACTCAATTGTCTTTTTATTTTCTTAGCTGTATTGGTTGACAATGTTATGGTCATAGTTATCCTGCCCTAGCCATTTGCTGCAATGAAGATGGGAAGGAAAAAACTGGCAATTTTAACGAGATCAATTTATCAATATTGATGCACGGAGTTATTTTGTTTGAATAGTCACATACAGTCAACTCAATTACTGGAATTACTGGATGGGCCAGACTACGAAATCTGTCCCTATCAATGGCTTTATTACTTAGCTGTACATGTAAAAGAGTTTAAAAAGCATAATGACAAAGCCTCATTTCCAACCAGAGTACAATCGGGCCGGCCAACTCGGAATTAGCTCTGGATCGAGGCCAACAGAACCAGAATTGGTTCGGATTCAAGGATACCGGACTCGGCAATGCCCCGGAATTGGCATTACTGGAATTGACTCAGATTCGAGCACGTAGGACAATTGTATACAACCCTGGTGGGTTCTGTAGTAGCTCCAAAGAGTAAACTTGACGCACTGGAGTAGTTTAGGAAGAGGATATCACAGGCCGAGGAATTTGGTTAAAATCAATGTAGACCTAAGTCTAGTAATTAACACTATTGATCTTGGATGTTGTTTGATTCTCTTGACCAAAATGGTGGTGAAAAATTGTTTCGTTCATCAGTCGGAAAATGAGATTCAGCAATATGACAATAAGTCCAATGCGATTTCGAAATATTAGCTCAATGCTCACAAATTATTTGAAAGTTAATTTTTCATACAAAAGTTAGGCTAACTAATTTTTATGAATAAAACAATTACATGACCGTAGGTAGCGGGGAAGAGGAGAAGGAGCAGTTGCCTCCCCCACCGAAATTTTCTCACATCAATCGGTGTAAATTCACGAGGTTTTAAAATTCAGTGCTTTGATGCAATTTGAAGGGCACGTCGAATGCCATTTCCTGCAATAAAGGAAGAATTTCTGGCAAACTTTTTCTTGGTACACTATGCACCAACTTATGATGGCCCTGTTCTTACATGCCCCGCCCCCTGAGTTCAGCCACGAACAATTATGTAAGAACATACTGTACGTGACAATGGCTTTGGAACCTTTCTGTGAGCGATAAACCCCTCCCACTCGAAATTTTACATTCGCCCAATCACGGTATATGTTCGTTTTTCGTATCCGTTGCATAAAGAAACGTAGGCCTACTACAAACGTATCTGTTGATACAGGTAAAATTGGTACAGTTTTCTTTGCATAAGCACATTGGACGGCATTCCTTTGACAACAGCACTAAAATTAAAACAATAGCAATAGTACTAAGAAATATGTGATCTACATATATCTATGAAAAAAGTTGTTCTAGCTCCATACGGACATGCTGATGCTACACAGTATACTGTAACATGAAGTATGTACCATGTTCAAACTTATCAGTGACGTCATCTGCAGGTCCCTAAAAGAGATATGATCGGCTCTTTTAAACTATAATTTCACATGAATATGGTTAGGCCTAGTGTAAATAGTTATGACTCACACGTGAACCTATTCTCCCCGACAAAAGTATTGAAACATCCGCCCCCATTTTCAGTATGGGCTCAAAATTGTTCAATATGAGAAAGTACGCAGCAGGCTGAAAGGAGGAATAGGCGGTTTTCAATTAATCTTTAGATTGAGAAATATTTCTTAGTTTTAGCGATTGTGTTTCATTTGGTTTGTCGTAGATTTTAGGTTGATAACCTACCCTTGACTGCAGCCGCTTGCGCAGGCTGTTGTAGATACTCGGAAGATAACCAGCCAGAAAAAGTTCGGCACAGCGGAGCAAAGTAAACCGAAGACCAGAACAAGAACAGTTGATAGTTTGAGGTCCTATTGAAAAAAATGACAATAACTTTGAAACGGAAACTTATCATGTGTGTTACTGACGGGATGGTACAAAAAAAAAAGAAAGTAATGATACCTTCAAAAGAGTAGACCTAAATTTCTGTAAAATTGTAAAAAAAGATGTAAGAGAAGGCTTTAACATCGAATCAAGTTTTGATATGTTAGAGGAGTACTTATTCTAAGCATTCTGGTGATATTTGCATTGAAATCTGATGTGCCGTTCTCAAGATAGCAGTTACAGTTGTCACATTTTCAAAACAAAGTGAACTTGAAGCAAGCACATATGACGTAATAACCTCACAATGATGAACACTCTTTTGTTTTTCATTAACAATTCATTTTCTCTTCCACAATCCCATGTTATCAGAATATGATTGCATGAGAGACATGAGAATTTTACAAAGTTCAAATTCCATTTGGGGAATTCCTGTCCCATTTAACTTCAAAGTCAACTCAACAGATTGAAAAAACAAAGGAAACAAAGGATTGTTCATCAGTGGGAGGAGTTGATACAATTCCTGCTTGCCTCAAGCAGTCAAGCTCACTTTGGATCATAAATGTGGTAACTTCATTTGTTGATATATCTCGCCGTACTACATGTCCGATTTGAATGAAAGTTTCAGCAAATTGCGTAGATTTAGATCTCCTTTCATATATGAAAAGTAATTTTTTGCTTAAACCTTTTCTTTAAAAAAAAATTGAGTCAAGCAAGCATGAATGCGATACGATTTTATCCTGGGAACAGTGGCGACGTTTTAAAATGGGAGATGGCATTTAAGGGGCAGAACGTTCCACTGGAGATGTATACTAGAATGAAGGACGAAGGGCTCCCCTGTAGGGCTCTTGGTGGGATCCAGTGGAACGCCCCCGGATGCTTTTGGGTATTTACAAAATTGTGACTATTAGGTAAAGCATTTTAATTATCTCCAAATGGCACTGGATGCGCACTAAGCATACCACAAAATAAAAGTCTCAGTTTGAACGAACATTTTTTTAGCCTTACTCGCACTAGCGATTTAATTATTGGGGTGGGGTGTGATTGGGGACGACCGATCTTGCTTAAGTTTGCATTGAGCTTTAGAACTGTGATTCCAATGATTCTGCCCAATAAGAATTAATGAATTAATAGGAAGAATTAATAGGAATTAATGCTTAGACAACTACCTTTCAGGTATGCCACTGAGAAGAAACCTTGAAGTTCACGTTAGGGCATCGAAAATGCATATTAACTGCGGATCCTTTGCTAGCCGGAACAATTTGGAAAAAGAATCCATTGAATGTGGTACATTGGGGGTTTTGGAGCCTTAAAATTATAAAATGACAAATGTATTTCCTGCATTTTCTTCAGCAATAAATGATAACGGGTGGCTTGTGTCCGCTGATACCACCACTGGTGCCCGCGCGAAGCGGGCAAAAGACTTTGGTATTTGGCGGTACATGTACTCCTTTTGGGGGATCACCACTTTGTGATCCCTGGTGTGGTGCTTGGCTCGGCTCCTGGAAGGATTTAGGAGAGAAAAGTTTCCTTGAAACTCTGAAGGCACAGGTATTTAAAATAAACGTAAGTTAGCCTTTGATATGAAGTTATCTGAGTATCCTCACATTTGTTAGATATGCGTTGAAAAGGCAACTAAATAGCAACTTTTTACAGTCATCGACCATGAAATCGGGCTAAAAGATAATAGATGTGGAAATTGTATTGAAGGGAGAGGACTAATGGCAGCAGTAGTACCCAAGCTGTTGGAAATTAGATGTTGAAATAATCGATGTACATTATATCAGCCAGTAAGACAGTGCTTCACATAGTGTAACAAGTAGATGTGCGCGCGAAGTGCGCCGCAGAATTGCAGTTTTGAGAAGATTTTGTGCAATTTTAGCCTTAAGATTAACTGATAAAGTAACAGCGGGTCCTCATGCTTATGTCGGTATATAAAAGGTGTTTTTGTGTATAGTTTCCTTTGGTACCCAAAATCTCACGGGGGACGTGCCTCCTGGCCCCCATTGGCGACGACACTGTATGGGAAATGAAGTGGTTATAGATACTTTCTGCGAGCATCCGTGGCAAGTTCATTGTGTTATCAACGAAACATTAACGTCCACTTATCCTTGCTGAGAAAATGAACTACATATGGTCAATTAAATGCAGGTTATCCACATAGCTTCTTGAATAGTTACGAAACGACTACAGGGCTACTCATGCTTGGTATTGGTAAATTAAGCAATTACAGGAGAATAAATAAGTGTTAACCCGTCTGGTCCCATATATAACTCGGGTGGTGCCGTGTTTTTCAAAGTGGTAGAGACGATGAACACACTATGCATTTATCAATAAATACCTCATAGATATTTAAATACCTTACAGGAGTTGGTTATCGAAAACTACGTTTATTACCTGTCCATGCACCACATCTCTTCAAACCGACCTGTCGTTACATGGTTTATTGTAAATGTAATGTCAGCCGATGAAGCGTAATGTTGTGTACAGGCCGAATTCTTTATGGGCTAAATCCTCACTCTCCAAGGCCAAGCGGAATGCCTCACCCCTCCCCCAGACGTAGACCAAGACCATAACCTCCGAAGCCAACTCTAGTTAACTGTGTGATATGATTTCCAATTATGAACCCAAGCCCAGCCCAATAGACGAGTTGGGAAACTTCGGGCTACAATGCATGCTGGGAAGGAAAGTGTACCACAACAGAGACTGCATGTGCAAGACAGATATTTTGTGTAATCACGCACAATTTTCCAGTGTTAAACTATGGTTCTCTAGACATCAATCACGGATCAAAGAGAAATTTTTTTACAGGAAAAGTTCTTTTCAAAGTAAATCTCCTTAATTAGGACCAAAAGGGTTGGGTAGTATGACGGAAACTTGTGAAAGACAAAAAACAGTTTCTCAAAGCCTTCGTGTCCGTGCGCAGTTATCCTTGGCCTTGATCTGTGGTAGTACAATGGTACAGCAAAATCTAATTTCCCAACTCGTCTATTAATTTGTTATAACCTGTTGCGATACTAAGGCAAACTTGGTGAGACGAACATGTGCAAACAGGGAAATGGTTTTCCAGGAGAAGCGATCACTGGCATATTGCTGACTTTCTTTGTGAAGATTTTATGTAGCATTTTTGTAGCCATTATTGCATGGGTCTCCAACAGGCCTTGGGTAACTTTCTGAGGTCGCAAAATTAGCTCTCGAGACTGGGCCTCGAGAGCTTCACAGTGGCGGCGGAACGGGGGGGGGCTTAGGGGGCTCACCCCCCATGAAAAAAGTGAGGGGCTAAAGGAATGTTCAGCCCCCTTAATATTTGCTCAACTCATCTGATATGTGTTACCATTTTTCATATATTGAATTTTTCTCTTTAATTAAGAAATTGCAGACATGAGATCCACATTTCAAGGCTGGATACATACAGCTTAGAACACACTGAAAGTGCTGTTTCCGTCCATCTGGAGGGTTTGTAAAGTCAAAATTTTTCTTGTACGCTCCGCGCCAACTGATGGTAGCGCTCCGCTTAGATAGTCTTGCTCCACTCAGCGCCCCCCTCCCCCGTATTTTTTCCGTTCCGCGGCGCCAAGAGCTTCAACACTGATGTAACAATCCCCTATACTGTCTCTTGAATGAAACTGATAGCTTACGACTTTCTTATTCATAAATAGGTTGGGATACATCTCTTCAGACATTTAGACTGTGTAGGTTTCTTTCCCGCTAGGAATATAAAAATCATTATGATCTTTTCACTTACAACCAGTCTTCCGAATTTGTCCGATATTATGCCCCAGTATGACGACATCACGATTACACCGAAGAATGACAATGAAGTTAAGACTGCCTCTTGAAGCACAGATATATTCCAATCACACAGCAACTCGGCACCAAGTACGCTTAAAACCATTAATTCCATTGTATCAACAATCTGTAATTAAATTTGAAACTGTATTTAAAAACAACCACTAAGTAAGTGACAAAATATCATACAATTATAGTCTTAATGAAGATATTGAAAGGTAACAATTCCTGTTAGGGACTTAAAGTATTCATCAATGGTTTGAATGTTTGATGTTTTTTTTTTGTTTTGTTTTTTGTTTTGTTCTTTTTCTTTGTATTTTCTTTTTTGTTTTTTGTTTTTTTTTTTTCGTAAAATTGACTGATGTATGATTCCGATGTTTTGCATTAGGCTACCATGGCGAAAACGACGGCAACGACGACGTCGAAGGAGACCGCACCGACCACCGAGACGGCTACGGCGACAACGATGACTACGATGACCGGATGGCGACGACGACGGGGACGGAAATGATGATGACGACCGTTACGGCAATCATAACGATGACGATGATAATGCCGACGACAACGGGGTGTGTCCAAGAAGGAATATTTTGAAACTATTTATTGATAACTGATACTCATTCGCTTCAAGTTTCAAACTTGCGTCACATCAGCGTCTGACTTGATATGATGGACATGCGTGTATATTATAGACAAAAGGGTCCAGCTCTTCAGTCCTCTCCAGTCTGGCTATTCATTAATTCCAGCATGCAGGAATCACTTGAAATATCAAAACATATAAAAAATAGCACGTCTGAAAGAGTTCACTTAATTAACAGAAAAATAAACCATTTAGATATGGTTTATACCATTACATATGTGATGCACCATGATAGATCGGGTGTAATATCAGGCTGCATGCAGATGAATTGCAGTCGGTCACTTGTCATGTTAATTCAATTCACTAAAATCACCTCAACCCAACCTTTGCAATATACACGAAAGTCATATACCAATGACGCTAGTATATACCTTATGCACTGTCATCACGCTGACGTCATTTTGGAGGAAAACAATGAAGCAAACGTGCAAGAGTGGCATTTCGCACGCACGTGTAGTAGACTCACACGCGCATACGATTGATTAACAAATCAACTGTCTTCATTTGTTGGTGCAACTTGCAATGATACGCGCTTTTCCTCCAAACGAGAGAGCACTTTCTGCTCTGTGACGTCATATGCATGAGGTCTATCGTATCATAATAAGGTATTGAATGAATTAATTCCATTGGTGACTGGGAACTTCTTTTGCCCATTCTCAGCATTTCACCCACACAGGTATATCGGACTTGTGGTCAAAGGGCATCAACCCCCTCCCCTCCTCCCTCCCCTCCTCCCTCCCCTCCTCCTTCCCCTCCTCCCTCCCCTCCTCCCTCCCCTCCTCCCTCCCCTCCTCCCTCAACAGAATAAGTGTCGATTTTTGAAAAAATGTTTTCGGGACAATGGCCTGTATTCTGCAGGGCACAATTTATTTCGTGATTGTTAGCCAGTTAGAAACTTTTTAGGGCAAACACCTGTTGCCTCTTTGTTAAATGTCTATCCGTCACACGCTTGTGGTAATAATCTGTCATGGTGTTTCATAACCTTACACTGACTTACCCATCCAAACGTTAATATCATCACTGCAGTGTATTGAAATCTCCCGATACCCATGTAGTCGATTGCCTCTTGCACTGTGTAATCCCCTAAGAAAACAAACGATAGAAGTATTCAGTAATGAAGTTTACCCATTAATCATTAACTGGGATAAAACAGTCTTTCACACCCCACCGTTCTATTGCCCAAACGGGGTATATTGTGTTACCATCTATTGACTAAGGATGTTTCAAATGATATGAGCTTTGGACTGTGTTACTGTAGCAGATGTTTGTCTTCTAGTTGTATCTTGAAGATCACTGCTTCAACTAAAGGGTACCCCTATGTAAAACTTATCTAAGAAGAAATAGGCATAGAGAGGCTAATTATGTCTCCTTTACCCATCAAGCCATCTGTTGATTCCTCCTTGTAGTTCTAGATGGGCAACACGGCAGGTAGTCCCTACAGACATCACACCATGGCTTTTAGAGCTCTAAGCTCCTGCCGTTGGCAGTTAATCCTTTTCAACCCCACCCCTTCCTTTCCCCACATGATAATACAGGAAATGAAAGATGCCGCTTAAGCCGAACGCACACGGACGACAGAAACGCGAAACACGAAACAGAAAACACGTTTCGTGTTTTCTTACCCTTAGACAACACATCAATTGTACAAGTAAGTGGAGCTTGATGCTCAGTCATACCCTTAGCGGTAAGGTGGTATGGCGTTATGGTGCTCCCCTCACCCTTAAGGGATGTGGCAGCTATCTGTCAAAAATCAGACTGACTTAAAAAGGCACAAGCAACTGTGCTGTTTGTATTACAGAAAGCTGCCTAGGTCATTACTAAAAAGGAAGCTGCCTAAGTCATTAATTAAAAGATTGTGTAAATCATGTAAATTTTTCCTCCATTCGAGGGGTCTCGTCAATAAGGGAGCAGGTGGGCCATGCTACCTTCGGGGAAGGTTGTCCCTCTCTGGGATTGTTACAATTTCATCAGGGACCTTCGTGGTTACGATAACGTATGTAATCGCACACAGCGATCTGTCGCTCCGATGATTTACTTGTTTTTGTTCTCAATGAAGGCAGATTACTCAATAGCGTACCGATGTGTACTCAGTGTGTACCAATACGTGTTTACGCGCTCCGCGCCCTTTTCACTTTCTAAAGTAAGACTTTTCCGAAAAAGAAAAACATTAACCCAGCACCAAATTCAGTACATCAAGTGTATATCTTTTGTGTGCAAAATACGCTCTGTCATGGCCCGACTTCGTAAAGGTTTTCTCATCGGCCCTTCATCATCAACCCCCTCCCTCCTCATCGCCATCCCTCCTGCAACCCGACGCCACTGTCAGGGCCTCTGATTCCCCCCCCCTCCCACCTCCGTCGAGGAGCTTGGCCGCCCTAGTAGGGCAAATCATCACCCTGCTCCATTCAAAATACTAGTATGTCAACTAAATTGATTGTCTGTACTCACCATGCGAATCCATGCTTATGAAAGACAATTTTTCGGATTTTACCAGGAAATTGTCCCGAAAGGCTGCCAGGTGCAAATCTGTAAATTGTACCACAAGCTTAACAGCTTACCATTAGAAAGAAGCAATAACTAACAAAGCTTATGATGCCGCAGTCCGTAGAGATCTGCATGGAAGGCATGCATATGAGAGTTATTTTGTGTTGTGAATCCCCTAGAGAGGTAGGCTAATTACTATTCAACCATTGATAATTACTACAAAACTGCTGGTATGCGACTAGCTAAGCAGTTACCAATTTTCACATACTTATATTTTAAAGTGTGTACCGGAAAACCTGTAGCTGCATTCTGTGAGTTAGATTTTTATCTCACACAGATGATAGTAGGATTCATGGATACACAGGCATAGCGCGAGATGAGAAACACGAGATTGTTACCACTAAACCGATATCTTTTTTCAGTACTTCTTGTTGAAAAGCATGGAGCAGAGCCTCGTTTTATAGGCTTTGACGTTAAACCAGTAGAGTAGGCCCGCAAAGCAAACTAAAATTTCTAGAATACTGAACTTTTGGTCAGGTTTATTTTGGTGGGTATTATGGTCATTACTAGCCTATCGTGTAAAAACTGTCACAGACTATACAATTACTGCCCACTTTAGCCTTAAAAAGGGAAAAAGGTAACAAAGGGTGAAGGTAAAGAAGAAAACACCTAGGCCTATCCATTCCTATTGTCCGTTTCTCATTTCAGTGCTTTTATTTTAGGCTACTCATGAAAAGAGACATGTTCCCCCTTAAAGTCCCACGAGGGGCTTCACCCGGTGGTTTAAGCCAAATCTTTGTGGAGTACCACTTACAGATTCGTTCACCCAAAAGAAATTCTGCATATGATACGCAGGATGTACAGTTACGTCATCAGTTTTGTGCCTATGAGCACGACGGGGAGGGTAGGACCCCTCTCTCACCCCTATGTTTTGGCCATTTTGACGTAGGCTGTGTGTGACCACCACTGTCCTTTCTATAGTCCCAAAGAGCGAATTGCATAACAAGGCACGATTTCATAATTGTCTCTTCTTGTAGGTTTCTTGATTATTAGACAGGCCCATAGCGAGATAAGGAAGGGCGTCAAGATAGCTCTCAGAGGGATATTTTCAGGGGCGGGATATAGTAAAATGTATCAAGGAAAGATTTTTTTAATTTTGAAGAAGATGAACATTTTGTTAGTGGGTGTCCTCTGCCCCATGTTCCATCCCCTGCCGATGCCTTTACCCCCTTGGCTATGAGCTTGTTGCCAGATGCAATCAGAACGCACCGAATAGTTTTTAATCTCAAAACTTTCTTAGAGGAGTAGTCACACCATAACACCTAGAGGCACCGCGACTTCGGAGCTCGCACATGTCTAGACTTGGTCCATTCAACGTAAAATCCCCTGTTGAACCCCTCATTCATTGGTTTATTTTTAGGCCATGTGATGTCACTTTAAGGAGATCGTACAATAAGGGCTGGGCGCATTATTTATTTCTGTTAATTTTAAGCCTGAATTAAGTTGGACCCTACGCCCAATCCATAACGATGCGGGTAAGTCACAAATAAACACAATTATTAGTCTCAAAAAGATACATCGACAACTTAAGCAGTGTTTGTAGGTTTTGTTTGTCTGAAAATTGGATCTCGCACACCTGCCAGAGTTGCCATTAGGCAAATTTTCAAAAACAAGAGAGGGGGAGGGGAAGATTGGATGCGGCATAAATGTCAAAACAGAAATAGTTTTACATTTGTATCTTTTCTTGTGAGAAAACAAATACATCGAATCAAGTCAAATATAAATGAATTAAATCAAATCAAATCTCAAAAAAATTGAATCGAATCAACTCAAAGATATATACGCAATTGTTTGGCTTTCCATTGTACAGTGACCAAAGTAACAGCCTCTTTGTACCACAGAGAACTACTACTACCTAGTGCAAAGCCAAGCGGCAATTGTGATTGTTGCGTCAGGTTTTGCGTGGCTTGTAAACAGCTAAGCATTCGACGCAGAATACGCGGCACAAGTAGAAGGAACTCACTGAACGCTGCTGCAGTGTTGGTTATATAGTCAAACTTCTTGGGCTATTAGCAGCAAGTCCAATACACAAAAATAACGCTATCTGCTGTGGGAGCTTAATTTTTGAAAGCCGCCTGTTAAAAAGTAACTTTGATAATCTATTACAGTTATCATTTCAGTGTAGTTTAAATACTGCTCTTATTAATTAGGCAGTGTTGCGTTTTACCTTCTTAAGGGTTTACGCTAAACATTGATATCTGCATACATTATTAGCTAGTCACATGGAAGATGTTCTTGCTGCCTATATCAATTGACTCGTTGTGAACTTGTTCGTGATTGAAAAAAGCCACTCAGGAAAGTTTTCATTAACAATTAGTATAGACCTTATGCATATGACGTCACATAACAGAAAGTGCGCCCTCTAATGGAGACGCGCCTATAATGGCAACTTACATCGACAAGGACAGGCACTGGTCGGATACACGCGTAGTCTTCTACGAGCGCGTTCGAAGTCTATGGTAAAGCGAGCAGTGTGCATCATTGCTTTGCCGTCAAAATGACGTCGAGTGACGTCAATACATAAGGTCTTTTAGTATGCAGAATTTGAAAATGAAAGCTAAAAATACTAACCAACTCATTCTTTGGAGTTGGTTTATAAAACTATTATAAGACCTTGAATATCGCGTGAAACAAGATGAAGTGGGCTTCATGTAAAATATCGCACATTAATAAAAGAACAAAAGTATTGACTAAGCCATATGAAAAGGAGAAGAAAGAAGAATTAGACCGATATTGCAGTTTTTATCAGTTACATTTGAGCTGGAGTATCAGACTTTAGAACTTCTTGAAGCATATCATCCTAAAAAGGCAGTTTCTGTACCTCTTTTAACAAATTTTTGTTTGCCTAAATTTGGTTCTTTGCAGTAACATTAATGCAGTAAGATTTATCACCAAAAGTTTGCAAGATACAGTCTTAGCAACAGACGCATATCTCTAAATCTCTACCTTACCTGAAATACTTGTCTGTGTCTGCAGCAACTTAGTTAAGTTTTTCCGTTTTCTGTGAGATTTCTCTTTCCTTATTTTGATAACTGCATGGTACGATTATCACCCCAGCCTGTTCCTTAAAATGTCGAAGAGTTTGCTAAGATCAGAATGTTTAATACAGTCAACCTTTACTGGAATACTTCATGATGATGTGACCTCTCTAAAACGGTGAGCTGTGAGCTGTGCCTTTTTGTGCTAGTCTTGTACAGATATTTCAAGTAGCCGATATTACCCATACCGATATTTCAGTTCTCAATTTCGAGCGATAACGATCCGATACCGATATATGGGAAATAAGCGTTTGGCAACTGTCCTTAGGCAACGGGACACCACAATGAAGTGTCGCTTCATCTTGAAATATTGGAACTTGCATTAAAAATACTCAAACAGTGCCCCGTTTTCATGACATATAGGACGATTAATATTGGTTAGGTAATATCGTTATTTGAGGTAAATTTTACCGATACAGATAAAGGATTAAAATGGGGAATATCGGCAGATAGGTGAATACCGATAATCGTTCCAAAACTGATTTGTACACTGTATTGTGGAAGCGGTGATCTTGAACACACATTAAGACAGTTGGGTAATTCAGTATTTCCTGTGGGGTCACAAGGTCAGCTGTACGGTGACCCCTTGTTCGCTACGGTAAGTGGTTCACTTGACCTTTGACCCATCCCATGATGCATTGTGTGAAAAGCATTTTCCCAGCTCGTCTATTGTTTGACATCTTCCACATATCCCATGCAAATGCATTTCAGAGGTACTTTCCTTTTAAACGGCTTTATGCGATTATGTTGGTGACATGATACACACCATGCACTTAGACGTTAGAATAGAGAAGTTTGAACACATTTCATTAGTGAAGTCATTAATGCATGTTTTTTACACAATATCAACATGAAAAGCCATTTGTTACTCGGGTTAGAATATCACTCAGTTCATTTCAAAACCTAAGGTGATGACGGAACAGTAACTAGTGACTTGATTTTTTTAGAGCTGGAATAAAGGATGAAAGAGTGGAAGACCGGCTCGAGACTGTAAGGGACAGTGTAATTCAATTGGTAGTTGAAATTACTTGTTGTTCAAGCACTGATGACGAATTGACTTTGAACTTATCAATTGTTATTTTTCTCGTTCAAGTTTAAGTTTATTTCTACCGTTATCTTATACAACAAAAACCATTTTTTTAACACAATTCAATGTTGTTCTTAAATGTTGCATTAAAAACAATTAAAAGAGATCTTTAATAAAGTAATGATATGGTAATTTGATGTTGCACTAATAAATACATATACCTAATTGCTATTTTATTAACTCAGGCACAAAAATACGATTACTGGGTTAAACTTACTTGAGGCCTCTAAGGTAGGCCTATATTTAATCAAGGAAGTTTGAATGTAGCCCTTACTGATGATTTAATTGATGCTAGGGTTTTGCATTCTTTAAGTTACTTGGGAGGGAACTCTAGAGAACAACTCCATGACGGCAAATTTATGATTGGCTAAGTTTTGTCCTTGGGTGATCAACAGGTATAGAATTTTTAGTGTAGTATCTTTTACATAAAAGTTGCAGTTGTATGTAGCCATATTATAAGAAATTTCATAAAATGAGGAGGGTATTTGTCCTGAATATTCCCTACGAACAAACAACCATAAAGCGAATTTTGTCTTTAAAATAAAATAACTGCCATAAAACTATATGTTTGCATTTGCTCTGGCAACTGCCGCTATCCACCCCTCCACCCCGCTTCATATACCTATGTTTGTACTGGTAAACCACGTGATAAAACACCATGATACATTATGATATTTTTGTTACTAAAGTTTCTTCAAAACTGGACTTAATGAAGGTTTATTGCACGAGTGCCCAACCAGTAGATCGTGGTCTTCTGGTAGACCGCGGACTGACTGATCCCAAGTCAACCGCGAGGGGTGTAGGAAAAAATAAAAAAAGAAAACAGTTTTGTATGTGTAACTCTATGACAGTGTATGTTATGTAGATCTCGGGAGGGTGGCTACTTGAAAAGTAGATCTTCGGTCAAAAAAGGTTGGACACCCCTGGCTTATTGGATCAACCGTTGTGTTTATGATGCTTTTGCTTAGGAAGAACATCACAATCCACCTCCACCTATAGAGGGATTCATGCGACGTCACACGCGTGGGATTCCCAGGCACAGAAGGGCAACACACACAGCTAGTAAGCGTATTTACACCACATGCGCACGGCAAAACCATAGCACTTCTGTGACACAATGCAAGCGTGGCCTTCAAAACAAAAGAGACCCGGGATCTTGCCCTTCAAAAGCAAAGAGACGTACGATCACGTGATGCTGTAAAGCCCCTCTATAGTGGATTTTAAGGTGCTGAAATCTCATCTGTCTTCTGGAGTCTGTCCTCGATTACAATTTTGGATAAATAAAAAAAAGTACCTTTCGCAAAGTCATGTCAGCAAACATCCTGCGAATCTTCATCTTTAATAATCATGTAGCCTATTATACTAGTTATACGAGCCAGTGAGCTTACCCCCTACCCCAAAATTGTCGGGCAAAATCTACTTCTTGGGCAGATTATGAAAAATTGAGCAATTTCCAAACGAGCCACAGATCTTTTTTTTTGGGGGGGGGGATCTAAAAGGCTAAGCTGCTCAGATAAACCACAAATGTCCCTTATATACGCCTATCACATAATGCTTTGAGACACGGCGTATAATTGTTGACGTTAATTTTTTTTTTCCTTTTCATCAGACCAATTTTTAAGACTGCAAGGGTGGAAAAGAAATCGAATATAGAAAACTTGAGCTTTTCAGTTGCCACAAATCATGAAATTTCATACACGTGGGCTGAATTAGCTAAAATGTCTTGTCAACCATGCCTGTGGAAACAAATAGGTATTTTCTGTTCCATCACGAAGTTCATTATTTCAACATAATGTGTAACTTTTTGACCTTATGCATATGATGTCATATAACAGAAAGTGCGCCCTCCAATAGAGGCAAGCGCGTATCATTGCAACTGACTCCAGCAAATGCAGACAGATTTTTATTTAGGTGATTCTTTTAACGCCTTGCCGCCCTCTAAGAGTAACTAAAACCTACGAAGGAGCCCCCCATTACTCTGTTGAGACACGAGATGCCGTCCGGGTTTGTAGTGACTGTAGCCGCTGATCACAAGACTCATATCTTTATTTCTTTCTAAGTTGTGATCTTGTTGCTGCTTATTTCCTTTGCCAAACAAAGGCAGTCAGAAATTCACCAGAACGGAAATTAAAAGGAGAAATATTAAACCAACATTAAGTAAGCCTCATCAAAGTAATCATTGAAACCATCGGCCATAAGTGAATGTGTTCTCCAGATAAGTAGCACTGCATCTTTATTATAAACTGTTAAGCTTTGTCTTGGTAAAATATGCCCTATTCTCTTTATGGTTTGTGTCTTGGGAACAAAATTCATGCGCTAAGGACTTGCTTGTTACATATTTACTATCTTCTTTTTATGTTATGTTACCAAACAATGCCCTTATATTTTTTCATTGACATAACTGTTATTTTACAAGGCCTCGCTAAGCTGTAAACAGGGCCGTCGAAACTGGAGAGGGAGGTTTGGGCGTTGCCCTCTCCCTTCCAATCGGTTACAGTTCGGAATGTTAAATTAAAGTTATCATTCAGAGTGCCAAACCTCAGAAGTTGACTGGTTTAAGCTCCTGATGACAATATGGTACACCTTGAAACGGTTTTTGGAACATTGAAGTTAACAACTATCATATTCTTATTACATATCAAAACGTTTAACTTAGACAATGATGTGTTTCTTTTTCCGGTTATGCCGGTAAGTGACCCAGGCGCGTAGCCAAGGGAAGGGGCGAAGGTGCAGCCGTCCCCCTCCTTGAGCATATTTTTGTATTTTTTTTAATGATTTTGTTATGATATTGCCAGTAACTCAAAATAAAAAAAAAATGTTTAGATGCAAGTTACAAGTCCTGGGAAGTGCCATTTCCCGGGAACTGGGAGACATTTTCGGCCAACTTTTCTTGGCGCTTTGCGCCAACCTGTGGTGGCGCTACGCTTAGATAGTTTGCCTACGGACTTTTCCCCCTCCCCCTTGGCAAATTTCTGGCTACGCGCCTGAAGTGACCTTTAAAAGAAAACAAAGTTGATCTCAATTGTAAAATTGCTTAGCTACGTGACAGATTAAGTTGTTATCTATAAGCTTCCTCCATTTGTGGTTGTTGAGCATCGCCTCTCCACGCCCGCAGGCTAGGGACCTGAACACGTTCTTAGATTGGGGGCTCTCGACTCTTTCGTCTAGTCTGCATGAAAACCTCTATCATGAAATGCCGCAATTTCGTTTTCTTGTATCAGACAATGGTACGGTACGGGGATAATCCTTCTTTGACAGAAAGCAAGGCATGCAGATGGACTTACTAACAAAGGAAATAAGCTATATAGTAACGCATAACATACAAATCAAGGAAGGATTGGCTCAACTTGAAATTGTTACTCGCAGAACAGACTTTGCCACTTGCGAAACACGCTAGGCTTTCCATTCTGCAACAACCTACCTGTAGTGCGGAAAAAAGAAACTGTCAGTCACGCAAAAGGAGGTTAAAAAAGAGGACTGAAGTCCGCTAGACAGACAACAGAGCTGAATGCGATTGCTCTTCAGTAACTGCATTGCCGTGCCGTAAGTTAACTTTGTTTTTGAAACGTTTCTCATGCAAGGATCGAAGTAAGACTATCATAAGACACCCCTTCCCCCACATGACCGTAAAGGGATGTGAGTGCTGTACGATTTGGATTTAGTGCACGAGTTTTGAGAATAAGGACTTGTTAGTTAATTGTATTATTGCAAACGAAAATGCAAAGGGCGGGACCAAGGGCGGAATTATTGCGGTGGTAGGAAGTGTCACTATGTGTAAATATGTAAATATAATTGAAATATTAAAAGGGTCAGCTACAAAAGGAGGTGGAAAAGAGGTTCATCGGATTGTTCATCTCCATAGTACCTGGTGAGGTGAAATGTTGTGTCCTCAGTTCCGGGTACCACCGATTCTAAACCGTAGTAGAAGGATGCAAGACAAGTTGGAAAAGAGTAGGTTAACGTTATCGAATGGAATGCGTACTACACTCTAAAAACGGTCGGTTCAAATTTGAACCGACCGGGGTTGGAGGGGTAACTAACCAAAATCTGTTCAGAAATTTGACTAGATTTGGTTCAAAGTTAAACCAACTCGGTTCAATTTTAAACCACATCTAGTCAAATATTTGAACAGATTTCGGTTAGTTGCCCCTCCGACCCCAGTCGGTTCAAACTTGAACCGACCGTTTTTAGAGTGTAGGGTTGGTATGGAAGTGAATGGTGCCTCATATTTTAGTGAAATCGAAGCAGGTAATTTTGCTATAAAGTGTTAAACTGTTATGGGCTATTGCTCCATCTTTAAGGAAATTAAAAAAATGGAGGAAAAATGTAGGTTTCCTGTGTTCATGAAAGATCCTAGAGAGGGAAAGACTAGCATTTTATTTTAGTTTTTTGTTTAAGTGTTTTTTTTTTTTAATATCCTGTTGCCTGTACACGAGCCAGCCTACTGAGGTGCATGCTAAATAAATGTGAATTCTTATTTGACGGGAACAGAGACTGAATAAAACACGTCGTAAAAGTTGAGTCCGGTCGTGGCAGTGTGCAGCTGTCATCGACCCATCTGCGACCCATTTTTGTAAGAATTGTCCAAAAAAGCAGAGTTTTAGAAATCATACGATGGTCATTGTGCTCACCCCCATGTGTTATCGATGAACAGTATATATACTTACTTTCATCTCAGCATTGTGTTGCGTGCTTACCCTATATAATCCGACTGCGACCCTACAACTCATCCCAAACAAGCAGTCAGGTTGAGTTGCATCACATTACAAAAGGCTTTCATTCCACAGTGTTGGACATGGTGATTATTTCATGGCAGACAATAATATGCAATACGGTACTTCTGTTTTCCGGACAGCCTGGATTTCTTCAAAAGACAATGGCTTCCCGAAGAATGTACCTCGGAGGTACTATACTACTGCTGACACCACAGAACCCATAATTTGTGATTACTTTCTCAACAATTTTGTAACACTTTCCCGGCAACGATTAAATCTGGAAGGGGTTATTTCTTTGGTATGTGGTATTCAAAGCATTATTTCCACCGGTCATTTTAAGTAAAACGCTTTGATCGTAACATCCCGACATTTTTGTAGCCCCAAATAAAACATTTTTTCCAGATAAAGTTAATGCATTGCAAAGGAAAGTAGTACTTTTTTCCAGACGCTCTGCAAAAGTTTTCCGACAGACGGTAGTTTGAAAATTTCTGGGGTGTTACACCCCCACACTCCAGGTAGTGACACCCCTGTTTCATAGCAAGGAAAATTCTATACTCATTTATATTTACAAACAAACACCTCACGGCTGCTTGGCAAAAGTGTTGATAAGACCCTGTTACGCTTTCGTCACAATGAAAATTAAATGCTAATTCGTCTAAGTTCTGCGTGCAGTTGCGCCAGCGTTTACACACGCAAAATGAACATGCATTCAATTATTAATGCGCATACTCTATGCCAACTAGCGCCAACCAGTGACTTAACCGTGTATGATCTAATGAAGAAGAAAGATACTGATTCAGTATCCACATAAACGGTTGAATCCTAAAGATCTGATTTGTAGTTTATATGGCATGCTACGGTGTTGTGTTTGGTTTGTCTGCTACGTTCTAATGGCTATTAAAACTTTGTAGAATACAGCTGACAAATTTAAAAGGGTAAGATCGTTAATAGTTACCGTAACTGCAAGAAAGAAGTTTTCATTATCAGTTGACCTAGGATATATATAGTATCAACCAATCCAGTCACGTCAGTTGTAAGAACATCAAATGTTGGAGCTTTATAAAGTCGAGTCAGTGCCAAATAGTCGCGATTTCGACGCTATGTCTCACTGAACAATACTGTACTTTGAAAGACTGTTAATACAACAGAAGTTAAAATATGTTTGTACACTACGGACTTGTTCTTGGGTTGTGTATCCAGATATGGAGTCACACAGAACTATGTGAAGCTCAAGGTAAGGGTTTAAAATATAGCAATTCCATTGAAATGTTACGCTACCGTACGTTTTCGTTTTTCCCAGTCTGTAAACAATGTTCAATAGCAAAAAAAAAAGACTTCAAAAAAAGACTTCTTAGAGTGAGTAACCAACAAATTCTCATTACATCATTTAAAAGAAATAACTGTAACGTTTTGAAGGATTCTGATTCAAGTTTCATATAACTTTATTCTAATCTTTTAACAAGATATCATTCATCTTTCAACCAGTATACATAAAAAATATCTTTAATAGAGTAACTACAGACGTTGCGCATCACAGTGTGTGTGTAAACTGGAAGGAAAGTAACAACATAGTGTCGTCAGCATAAGAAAATGTGTGGAAATTATTACTGGCCCTGTACAGATCAAAGTTACAAATATTCAGAATAACAAGGGACCTAAAATCTATCCCTGCGGTACAGAATTACTATCATGATATAATTAAAATTATTAACGGCAAATAATTTAAACACTTTTGACCCCAAGTTGCATTTGACAAATTTTGATAAGACCCTTACAAAAAAATGTGGGGCATGCCACGTGTGAACATGCATAATCACATGTGGCAGGGCATAGGAAAATACATAACTGGAAAAGTGAGGTAATGAGTGGTGACACATGTGGGATTGGAACCAATTTGACACACAATATTCCACTTTACCCCACTTTGCCACATGTTTGCCTTTGTAAAAATTTATTTTGGTTCTCCACTCTTTGTCACATGGGGCAAACTGCGGTAATGCAGGTGAAAGCATGGCAGCTTTAAAAAGTGGGTCAAATTTTTATTAAAATCACACATTGCCCTACAAATAATCACATAGAACTCACTATTTTTCACACCCAACCATAGTTTTACACAGTATGACACGGTTTTTCCAGTGTGGTATTGGAACTTTTGCCACACAATTTTTTTTTGTAAGGGGAGTATTTAAATTGTTTAAAAAGTTGTCCCTTTTAGGTAACCCGTGTTAAAAAGGGTGTTCAACATAATTCGAATAGTAAATGGTTAAGTCTATACTCAACTCTTGTCAAACTAAGAATTTCTTGTACAAAAACATTTCCGTAGTCGGTCCAAAACAAGTAATGTTAATGTGTAAAACGTTTTCAAAATGGTCTCACGTCTATCATCAAACAGGCTAAGAAATGGCACAACTCAACTTGTTTTAATTATTGCATTTATGACACGAAAACCACTCTCTTAAACCTTTAGAGTAAAAAGTCACTCTTTTAGAGAGACCAATCTAAATTTGGATTGAAAGAATTCAATTCAAAAAGAGTCATTCTCATTCTTTTAAAGTAAATACTTAGTCTTAATTTAAGATCCGTCCCTAATTTCACTCTTTTGGATTTGAGAGCACTTGGCGCTTAATAAATACCCTTTTATATGGTCAAAGTGCTGATTAAACCCTGATAAAACTAACCACCAATTGACTTTCCAATAAACTATGTCAATATTTTTAACAATTATTACACTGATACAGGTCCTACCACTCAGCCAAGACTCTCACAACCCACTCTTATTATAGAAATTGAACCCGTCCACTCCTGGTATTAACTATTTTTCGTTGGTCCAACAACACGTTGGTAGGTTTTAAATATTATATTATGTCTCAAGAATCTGCCGCCGGTTTGATGGAATTTCTCCCGTTACTTTACAACCTGGGTGTTGCTACTCCCTAAGCCCATTATTTGTATATCCCACCTACCCATCTTTTCAATCTTCTCTTGATCAGGATAATGTACCTTGGTCTTTAAAACTTTGTACGTGTTGTACCTTTCTTTAAATCTGGTAACAAAGGTTTTGTGACAAGTAACAGACTCTTTCAATTTTACCCTGCTTTCGAAAGTAAACCCATGTTTACTAGATTACACTCATTCCTAGGGCAATTTATTGTATAGCTATCAGTTATTTTGGGCTTTTACCAGGCCGTTTCACTTTGTATGCCTCATTACATTTCACTAAAGAAGTCAATGAAGCTTTGGGGAATAATCATCTCTCATCAGGATATTTTTCTGGATTTGTAGAGGGCTTTTGTTACTTTGGACGATGAAATCTTTCTTGACAAGTTTAAATACTAGGGCATTAAGGGTACTCCTTTAAGCTGGTTAAAAAGTTATGTTATTAATTGTACTATTCCCCGTAAATTCTTAGCACCGAATATAAAGGTCGGAAATTAAATTAAATGTCGGAAGCAGAGTTGATTAGTAACTTTTTAGATATATTTACTTCAAAAACCACACAAAATGCATCATGAAACTGCCTTTAACAACGCTCGAATATTTACTAATATTTCCAAATGGGTTAGAGAATGACAGTCTGAAATATCCACTCCCAGCTTAGAGCAACTTGGACCTCCTGAGCCTATCCCGGAGGGGAAATCCCCCGAAAGCTTTGGGATATTTACAAAGCTGTGACTATTATAATGAAGCATTGAAGCTATCGTCAATGCAACTAGCTCAGTAATCCGTTTTTAATTATAGCCTGAATTGGAGGTAAAAAGATTAAGGATGTAGGGTATTGTGTTTTGGGACGACAGTCTATGTAAGTGTTTTGATTACACTCTGGAAAAATAATCCCCCCAGTTAGACTACTAGTCATGGTTGCCACTGAAACGGCAAAGCCCCCTAATGGGGACACTCAAGGTGCATTGCATTTTACCGTTTACGGGGCAGATATTTGGAACCTCTATGGGTACAGTTGCACAAAAATGCCCTTATCTACCACTTAATTGGTGTTGAGATCCGTTTAATCATAATTAGGATTTTCGGGATTTTTGTCGGCAGAATCTCAGAAAAAGGTGGGGCTAGAGCAATTGAAGCCATCTCAGGTGTGCGCGAGGTGGGTAAGAATCTTTAGGTTTCAGCATTGAACTAGTTAACTGCAAGCACGTTACTACTCGTGTGTGATCACCACACCATGGTCCCTGGTTTTGTGCCTGGATCCGTACCATGGGATCCAGGAAAACAAAGTTCCTGTCCCAAGTTACCTGCTGTTAAATATTGCGGATACTGTGAGATAATCTGTTTATTGCCCTCACATGTTATTGGATGCGTGATATGGGGCAACGAAAGACTTAGTGTTAATCAGTTTTACAGTGGCGGTGCTATGGAATTTGGTCAATGGAGGCAAGAATGGCCTGTAGGGGCACTTTGAAGAAGGTAAATACCCTATGCCCCAACACAATCTAAGTCATGGCTTTGCAACCTTTTCTTTTGGTGTTTAGATTCCCCAACTGGTAGAAAACTGCCTCCTTATTCCTCGTCCCCAAGTATTTCTATTAAAACATGTTTCCGTTTTCAATCTCTTCCTTTCACATACTGTAGTATAAAGGCAACCACTGTAATTCACTTAATGTTTATGCTTTTGTCAGGTCCATATTCAAGATGCATATAAAGAGGGACTTACTTTGCGAGGATAAAGATCAAATCTGGTAGAGCCAAGGCAAGAAATGTTACAAACTTCAAGATATTAATAACTGTTCGATGTACATTTTTTGCATTTTGAAATTAAGAGGAGAAAGAATCACAGGTTTTCGTGAAATAGTGTACCGTTATGAATATTACTATGTGACCGCTATACAATAGTTAGTAATGAAGTACATCGTTGGAAATGGCCAAGACGAAAGGCCTGCCTGGGTACCTTTTTTTATTAAGCGAAAGAAAACTATAGTATTAGATGTATTTCCAGATTTCTTGGCATCTGAGAATCAAGAAGGTACACAAAAAAGCTCTTGTATGTCATTATCATGCAGTGCATGACCACTCTGCATAAACGAGCTGGTTATCGTGCCCATGTACCCTGGAAAAGGGTCACTTGGAGGAGAGTAAAAAGGAAACTGCTCATTAGATATGAGTCGAGTACTCTAAAGCCATAGACCCTTTTCCAAATAGCAACTACAAAGGATTATGGGATAGACTTTACGTACGCATTTTTTGTCCACAGTAAAATGCCATTGACGAAAACGACACACACCAAATCCCGATCCCACAATCCTTTGTAATTGCTATTTGGAAAAGGGTCTATTCCCACTAAGACAACAGTTTTATTTTAACAGGATGGCTCTTTTCCAGTGTTTTGGGAAACAATTTTTGGGAGCAATTTTTGGATCTACATATAGTATTGTTATTGTTCATGTTGACAATTATCCCGGACGGGAGCAACGCTATTTTCGCAACATGTTGTTCCTACCTTAATAGTATGCTTTCTCCCTCCCTCCCTCCTTCTAATATTTTCACAAAAGAGGTGCTAAATCCATAAGGCAAAGTTAGCACCTACGCCAGTCGAATGTACGAAGCCTAAATGTGTGTGTGAGGGGGGGGGGGGTCTGGAGAAACCTTTAAATTCAGACACTTGAAGGTTTTTCCTGGCGTCTGACCAACAAAAGTAAGCATACAAATTGTACAATATCCATGGGACCGTCTCAAAACAAGAAAATGATGCCGAAAATGGGGCTGCGGGCTGGGAACGGGAAAGCTCCCCTCTGGTTCCGCGCCTGACTGACACCACTGGGTTTTTTAACGTGGCTTTTGCACAGAATTGATAAGAACGTAGTTTCTTTGTTCGCACGTAGTGTCGGCGTCATAAAAACTCCATTGAAGTAATTGGAACTTACCATGAACTTAAACAGATAAGCAGTCACGTTAGAAAATTTTCTGTAGCGTAGGATAAACCTAGCTCCGTGGAGAGAAGGACGTAATGCCAGGTGAGTGCGCGTACTAGGCGAGCATGCGACCTTGGCGAAGTGGTTACTGAGTTGTTGCTACGTTCAAACCGTCAAAAATAAGTGTCCACTACAGTATATGTTACGTACTTAACGTTGTTAGTAGGTGTTCACTGTTTGGACTACGTTAGTGTTACGTGGGTTTTGAATATGTTCAAAGTCCACGTAGCAGAAAAAATAGTCTCCGGAGACCACGGAGATCACGCCACGGTCATAAAAGTTCCCATCCCGTCCTCAGAGGGTTCTAGGAGTTTCTGCTGCGTTCTGATGATTTCTCATTGACGCATCGGCAAATCCATTGACGTTGCCCCAGTGTGATGGGGGTATAGGCAAAGCTCCATCATGTCTTAGTGCGTATATAGCGTGCAGACAAGTTTGGGCTAAACCTGCCTCCTAGATAACAGAAGATGGCCCTTTATACAGATAATGGCCTCTGTTTGGTCATTAGCTCATACCAGCATGCTGGTGTGAGCTATTGTGATCACGCGGCGTCACTCTATCTATCTATCTATCTGTCTGTCTGTCTGTCTGTCTGTCTGTCTGTCTGTCTGTCTGTCTGTCTGTCTGTCTGTCTGTCTGTCTGTCTGTCTGTCTGTCTGTCTGTCTGTCTGTCTATCTATCTATCTGTCCACACTTGTTCAAAATGCTTCTCCTCCCACATGCTTTTGTGGATTTGTTTGAAACTTG
Source organism: Holothuria leucospilota (assembly GCA_029531755.1). Classification (NCBI taxonomy): domain Eukaryota; kingdom Metazoa; phylum Echinodermata; class Holothuroidea; order Aspidochirotida; family Holothuriidae; genus Holothuria; species Holothuria leucospilota. Next base: position 64,413,318 of record CM055964.1, on the reverse strand, counting down.
GGCACAATGTTCCTTGGGTGGTGGGCCATTTGGTGTGTTCAGGAATTTTTGGTCCAAGGTCCAATGTGGACCCTAGGGCCCATTTTATGAAATTCTACAAAATGCTTCTCCTCCTACAGATTCTCTTGTACAATGCTGATGTTTTGCCATAATGTTACTCTGTTATTGGTCCTTTCGGGGTGTTCAGGAATTTTTGGTCCAAGGCCCGAGATGGACCATTGGGTCCATTTTGTGAAATATTGCAAAGTAATTAACTTCTTCTCTATTTAATGTTTAAAGAGAGGTAACAGCCTCTCATTATAATGCTTGGTTAGTGATCTCATTATGGTGTTCTTGAATTTTGGTCGAAGGTCCCATGTGGGCCCCAATGGCTCATTTTATGAAATTTTACAAAATACTTTTTCTCCTACAAATTGTGTTGTACAGTGTTAATGGTTTGTCATAATGAAGCTCTGTTAATGGTCCTTACAAATTACTTCTCCTATTTGAAATGAAGAATACTTTTGATACCTTTCTAACCAATTTTGTGCCACCCCTCTATTTTACCAGTCTCACAAAATCACTTTACTACCTATTTTTCTTTGTGCTGCACCCTCTTTAAAACTGTCTGTGTAGAAGAGGTCAATCCTGCGCAGTTGTTTAGGTTAGTTTAAAGGGAGCTGCTTAATGGGATTTCCATTGGGTATTTCTATTGTGTGTGCATTGTCAGAGCACATGGGTGTGTTTGTCATAATGATCCTCTGTTAATGGTTCTTTTAGGGTGTACAGAAATTTTGGGTCCAAGGCCCAATGTACCCTAGGGTCCATTTTGTGAAATATTGCAAAATGGTCAGTTCCTCCTCCAGTTAATGTTAAACAGAGTTGAAGGCCTGTCATAATGATGCTTTGTTAGTGATCTGTTTATGGGTTCTGGAAGTTTCGGTCTAAGGTCCCATATGGGCCCTATGGCCCTTTTTATGACATTTTGCAAATTGCTTACTCCTGCAGATTCTCGTGTGCAATGTTGATGGTTTGTCATAATTATATTCGGGTAGTGGTACCTTCAGAGTGTTTAAGAAGTTGGGGTCCAAGGCACAAGATGGACCATAGGGTCCATTTTGTGTAGTATTGCAAGTAATTGACTTTTCCTCCAGTTAATGTTTTACAGAATTGACGGTCTGTTATAATGATGCTTGGCTAGTGATCTGTTTCTGGTTTTGTGGAATTTTGGTCCAAAAGCCCATGTGGACCCTATGGCTCTTTTATGAAGTGTGCAAAAGTGCATCTTCAACTACAGATTCTCTTGTACAATGTTAATGGTTTGTCATAATGATACTTGAAATTTGGGGTCCAAGGCCAAAGATGGGCCCTAGGGGCTTTTGCTTTCTTAAATTGTATTCATGAAACAACTTACAAAGCAAAGATAGCATGACAAATTTTTTGTGACATTCGGGAAGGTGCCATCAGGGTATGTGAGATTTGGGGTCATAAGCCATTTGACGTCATTTAAAGTCATATGATGCTTGTACTAACAAAGACTAGAAGCCAGGGACCCTTAATTGGTTGAAGGTATGAGCTTCAGCACCATTGGTGCTCTAGTTTTGTTATCTGGGCTTAAAAATAACGTGTATTAAATCATGCTATTTGGAAGCGATGTCAATATGGTACAAGAGTAAAGTACCGTAAAACCCTAAAGCGCACCGACAGGCGATTTTACTCCGCCAGAGGGACGAACGACCCCCTTGCTATTTGGACGCTCTGCCTTTGCAGTTTTTGTACATAGCTTTGGACTAACAAAATCCAACAAGCATAAATCTGGAGAGGGGTGGGGTCATATAAAATGGGGACCGATGAACTTATGGCTTCTCGTCGAGTGGTTTATCCTGGCTGCCCTGCACCAATGTGTTTCACATGTGCGTGGGTTCGAATCCAGCTCGATATACGTGGGATTTCTCGGGGTACTCCGGCTTTCCTCCCATTCGGCATTTGGCTTTCCTTCATCGGTTGCCCAGCCGGCGAAGTCGGTTGCGGCCGGACTGAAGCGCCCTGGGACGGACCAGTTAACTATTCAACTTTGCTATTTATGGCTTCGGTGGTCGCATAGCCCTAGACCATAACAGTTGGGACAACAATTCTGGATTATAAGATTCCCCAACAAATGTGATGTGCTTTACAACATCAGATTCGCTATTCTATTGCCCCTTACTGACTGATGAAGTAACAGTAGGTACTCGTATCCAATTCTACTCTGTTTGTGCAAAATTCCAAAAACTGAAAATTTCATAAGGGGTCAAATGGTGTCACGAAGAACTTTCTTGGACACTTGCCCACTGTCTCCTCTGGTGACACCACTGGCTAGAGTTAATATAGTTTGTGGGGGACGTTTTGTGAGTAGGAACCTTAGAGCAGGGGACTTGAATTAGAAACAAAGGTAGAAATATGTAGTGACAGTAATTGGGAAAAACGTCCTAGCAAATTACAACACATCCATGAAGTCACAAACACAAAAGCCATTCCTCTCTAATACTCTTTTAAAGTCAGCACTACAATAAAAATAGTCTTGAACTTAAATGATTTGTTTGCCAAATCATGGACGTCTTTTTCTAGCCTGTAAAATAAGGAACTCTCTTGAGCCATTCTAAGTGACATAAGTATCCTTCATACCTTCCACTCTGGCAGCTGATTGTTATCGTTGGTTACGGAATTTCTCTCACTGATGGCCACAAGATCAACTTTGAATGTAGATCTGCTTGGATGTGATTGAACTAATGAAGGATTTTAAGTATTTTGTGGAGCTTGCTGAAATAAATCTCTTAACGCTTTGAAAACTTAGTTACTCAAATGCTCGTGAGTTTCCATAGTGTTGTTGCGTAAACAAACGTAGCAAACTAATGATTTGACTCCGCACTGTGGTATTAAAAACATAATACCGTTTCTGTTTGGAGCTTGTAACTTAATTGCACTTTTTGTAATTTAGCTTGCCCGCAAAATGTAAAGAGAGTTATATTTTAATGCGACGAGTGCTCTCACCACTCAACAGTTGTAATTGTAAGAGCTCACTGGTTCTTTTTTACACGTCTTTAGTTAAATTACTGGTTTCGTGTTCGTTAACAACTTGAAAGATCGTAATTTAACACAAGTGATGGCGGTAAAGTTCAGGACCACTTTATTAAACTTACAACTGCTACCAGTTACTTTATGCCCCGCCCATACGAGCAGTGCTTAGCCTTGTACGTTTAGAACCCGCCCCGATAGTGATAGATTTAGGGTTAGGGGAAAGATTCGTGATTTTTATGTTTTTCGTGCTAAGATGCTAGTAGCATATCACATTAATTACTGGGTATGGTCTTCCACCATGAACAATAATTACTGTACATTCTATGAAAATTGCTGGTTGTTCTAGTTCTTTAAATTCATGTTTGGCAATACACAAAACTATTTTGTTCAGAAGTTTGGCTGAAAATTATTAAAATCTTCGTAAAGTTTTTTTTCTATCTAGTTTATTGATGATATTTAGTTACTTTAATTGCAAAACTATATACATGGTTCTTTTGCATATTTGCCAGTTTTTTAAGTGTTACAAAGGATAATCATACAGTATATAAACTGAAAAGTTAGAAACTTACTTTGCCCATACCAGTTTGTTATTTCACACTTTTCCTTTTTTAAGTTCGTGTTCTTCTGTTTCTGTATTTTCTTGGATGCATGACCTACTGGACAATCAGCTGTTGGTCATCTGTTAATGTTTACACAGTGGTCAAACTGCAGAATGCTGTTACTAATTGATTTGGATTTGTAGTTAAGATTGTTTATGATCACCTTTAGGCTGCAACCTCACCTTCACCCAGCGGAGTATTTGAAAAGATCCTAACATTGACAGAATTGTATTTTTCTCAGCTAACAAAGCTCAGAAGTGAATACTGCCTCCTTTATTGCCCTGCTTCTTCTGATCTTTTCAGAGAATGCAGTAACAGCGAACAATCATTAGCATTTCTATTCAATGTTGACATGCAATTGACATGATTTGTCCACAGTGAACTGATCATGCCAAAATGATCCCACAGAATTGACGGTCGTAAGAGTTGGCAATAAATTGGGAAAGTCTGGCAAAGAATTGGGAGATATGTCCCTCACTGCCACTTTATTTTATGGACTTCTCATGGTTGACTGGTACTGGGTATATTATGACACAGAACACCTTTGTCAATAATATTATTAAAAAAATCAGATTCTATGGAAAATTTACACCTTCCTCGATCTGACGTTTGTCAAATTTAAGCCCCCAGAACGTTATAAATGATTGAAGAAAAGTAAGCAATAAATCACAATAACTTAACATCTGTTCGCCAGCTATATCAACATACCACCTTCCGTCAAGAGAGTTGGCACCACAAAATTCTGTGGTTGGGAACGACTTGGCAAATAAAATGGAATATTGAAATACGATAGGCTAAGTCAATAAAACTCAAGTGAAGGAGTAGATGCAACTAGAGAACACCTCGTTTGTGAGCTCTGCTTTATGACTAGTTACATTTTAGGCTAACGGGTATTGTATTGGTTCGTACGACTGTGTCTTCTGTGGGATCAACTTCTCATGTGGGACATAGTCCAAGTAATACTCAGTGATTGTATTATTTACACATTAAGTATAAAGTGGATTATAAGCCAAAGGAAGGGACATAACCTCTAACTTCAAGCTCAGTATAAAATAATTTGTCCATTCTATATATATATATATATATATATATATATATATATATATATATATATATATATATATATATATATATATATATATATATATATATAGACATATTGGAATGGTCCACGTGTTGGTATATCAGTAAACAATACAAATAATGAGATAAACACAGTGATGCCTGGTAAAATACCAACAATTTTTTTCTATCCAATTTGAACAGGCCCGGCTTTCCCGTTGCCAAGCATTTCAACTCTCCCGGTCACAATCTTTCAAACCTTAACTTCGTCGTAATAGAAGGCAACTTCATTTCCTCTGCAAGAAGACTACTTAGGGAGACCGAATTGATTATATCCCTTGGTACGAACTAAGACGACTCCCTTAACAAAGACTGTCATGGTCAAGTGGTTGGAGCATCTGACTTGCAGCCGGAAGGTCTAGGGTTCAAATCCTGGCCGGGTCATACCAAAGACTTTAAAAATGAAACCTACTGCCTTTGTGTTTGGTGCTCAGCATAAGCAATGGAGTAGGGAAAACAAGCCAGTGAGCCAAAACTGGAAAAAAGGCCGTGGTCGTCTCGACTTGAACCAATTGGTTGGAAACTGGGACGTTAAACCTCATCTAACTAACTAACTAACCCTTAACAAAGACATCGCTTTCCTTTCTAATCTACAGTATTTCAAGCAGTAGCCTACTGGTGTATTTTAGTTTTTTGTGCCATTTAGTAGTTTATCTCTTGACTCATCTGAAGAAGGACAAAGTTGTCCGAAATATTATGGATAGAACAAAATTATAGGTATTTTACCACGCATCACTGTGTTTATCTGCTTATTTGTATATATATATATATATATATATATATATATAAATAAATATATATATATATATATATATATTATATATATATATATATATATATATATATATATATATATATATATATATATATATATATGATATGTGTGTGTGTGTCTGCATCATTTGTCATGCCCCTTGGAACAGATAAAATAGACTTGGAGAATGCAGGTGTCTACAAATGTATACTTCTGCACGTTTTGCTGATGTAAAGTGCAAGAGTTCTTTTAGTTTTTGGTGCTGTTTTAAGAGAGTTCAAACAGGTTTGGAAACAGGTTTAAACAACTTTAACTTTATGATTAATCGGATGAGATAAGCTGGCCTTTGAGAATTTGTGTATTTGGTGTGGGTTCTCTTTAGTAAGTAAAAAAAAACCACTTTGATTTCAGTTAAAATTTAAAGTCATTTTCAGTTCAAGAGAGTCCAAATACTGAGACTTTCATATACATGTAAAATGTGAGTTGGTGTTTTGACATACTAATAACTCCATTCAAGTCATGCAACAGCTTGGTTAGTAGAAAACATGGTTAATGCGTAGGGTGAATTGAAAAGCTCAATTTTTACTTATTTGATAAGATCATCATCATACCATTAATTGTCATAGAAAATAATATCAGGTAGCTCACTAATACAAATACAGACTTGACTGATGTTGCCAAATTGCCTTCAACAAATGTGTGCAATGTCACTCAAGAGTGTAACGATTTATGGAACTTTCTCAGTAACAGTCACAATAATTTGGCAAGGAATCACAATCTGTGCTAACCTGGACTAACCTGACTAAAGTCATAAAAGTTCAGTCACCTTGAAATCCGGTACGGCCTCCATTACTCATGGTTAATTAGATGACGATACTGGGTACATGACTCATGATTAATTAGATGACGATACTGGGTGCAAGATATGAAAAAGACTTTCAGGTCTGTGTGGCATTAAATGGCCGCTATTATTCTTGGAGGCGATATTACCAATGAGTTGATTGATATGAAAGCATAGAGTTAGACATCAAGATGGCACCTATAGCTCGTCGAAAAAGAAAGTTATGGTAATTTTTCTGTGGAGTATGACAGCCAGTTTTGACTTCCAAATGTCATTGGATTTCATTTTTAAGAAATAACACCTATACTCAGGTTTTGTCCCTTATAGTCTACATCATGAAAAAATGGACAAACTGATTTAGAAAATTCTACATCAAATTCACAGTATCCTATATCAAGTGTTGGGAGTGACCGCCACTAAAACGTTCTACACTAGAGGTAGTAATTAATGTGTCTATTAACAACCTATGACAACTGTAAATCATTTAGTTCTGCTGAAAGTGTGACTCGGGTACAGTTTATTTATAGTAGTATAGTAGTAGTATAGTATATTTTTAGTAGTATTTTTAGTAGACTATTTCTTTGAAATATTTACTTTATGCGCAACTGACAACATCAAACTAATGCTTTTCTTTTCATTCCTCAGAAACAATCTTCGTAAATTCGACTTACCAACTCATTTCCCAGAACTTCCCATCAAATTACCCAAATGATCATAGAAGAGAGATCATCTTTAGGACTTTTGATTCCCACCGAGTGCTACTGAACTTCGACTTTATAAGTACCGAGACACGCTATGACTTCGTTAAGGTGGGCAACGGCAATACCACAGATGAGCAAGTCCTTCTTAGTTGGTCTGGAGGGCCAGCCGAAAATAAAACCAAAGTTCTGTCATCAGGGAACACAATGTGGTTCTCCTTTGAGACTGATCACGATGAAACAAGAAAAGGCTTCACGGGAGTTGTGCAAGCTGTTCCTGCAGAAAGTAGTAAGATTTGCTTTTCATTGTAAACTCTGTTCTTGTTGAATTGAATCATGACATTTGCAGTCGCTTTAGATGGGAAGTCTTGTTGCTATTCTTGTCTGAATTTTATCATTCGTTGTTGAGTTAAAAGAAGGGTCTAAGCTCAAATCAAGCTTTGATATATTAGAGGGGTACTTATTCTTAGCAGTCTGCTGAAATTTTCATTGAAATCAAAGGTGTAGTTCTCAAGATATCAGCAGATAAAGCTGTCATATCCTCAACACAAAGCGAACTTGAAGCAAGCATATATATCATAGCCTCACATTAATGAGCAGCCTTTCGTTTTTCTTTCAACTTTATTGCCAATTTTCTCCTCAACAATCAAATGTTATTGGAATATGATTGCACGAGAGGCATGAGAAAATTACAAATTTCACAGTCCAAACGGGGAGGTCCTATTCCTATTAATTTCAAGGTCAACACAAGAGACTGAAAAAGCAAAAGAAACAAAGCATTCTTTGTCAATGTGAGGAAGTGATATCAGGAAGCTGCCTAGTGATATAACTCCCCCTTGCCTCAAGCTCACTTTGCGTTACAAATTTAGTAACTTTTTGCTGATATCTCGAGTAAGAAATGTCCGATTTGAATAAAAGTTTTACCAAAATGTATAGATTTAGTTCCTCTTTTACATATAAAAAGTAACTTTTTGCTTAAACCCTTCTTTTAACGGACTGAAGAAAAATAGTGCAGGGCTGCATCAAATTATCCATTTGTCAATAATACCACTATAACAAAACTGCATTGTTTACTTGTTCCTTTTAAAGTCTGTAGGGTTATGTTCTCCCGTTGGATGGCATTGTCGAAGAGATGATAAATATGTTAAGAACGTATGTAAACTTAACTGCTCCCAGGGTTTATGGGGGCAGGGAGCCAAGCTCCCCATTTCAAAACGTTTGCGAAACTGTAAAATTGTCCTTTCAAAAATACACTAACCATCAATATAGTAGAACATGGGGTAAATTGTAATGTGTTGGGTGGTATAAGTAACGTATTTTGAAGGAAAACAATAGTAAATTGTCTGCAAAATGCGACGTGTCACTTTGACCTTACCAACGAACCCTTTTCCAAATAGCAGTTAGGCCTCTAAAGTATTCTGCGATAAATGTTTGTTACGCGTTGTTTTTCGCCAATATAAAATACCTTTGAAACTAGAACAGCAATGCTGTTGTGTAGCTCACACAATTTCTCTTGTCTGTTAAAAACAGAAGCTCACAAAACTAAATTTTATCCTCTATTCATCTGCTTCCAAAAAACATCCTTACCTTACAAAGGCAAATGGGAGGGAAGAGAGGAGCGTAATAATTAATAGAAATCAAAACCCATCTGTAAAATCACAAATGTGTTAAGGAATGTAAACCTGCAACTGTCATAGTTTTATGACAGATAGCTACAAATATCACTGCATATTTTCTCATACCAAGCAAGCCTGCAAAGGCTGTATACACTTTTATTAGCAACAAGATTGGAAAAAGTTTGCATGATGTACCTATAAACTGTTCAAGTATTGCAAAGTACGTCTAATCGCACCTTCGATTCCACAAGTAAACATTGCATGGGTTTGCACTGATCAAAATAAAACAGACTCTTAAAAAGCTCCTACTGCACTTGAACTAAAACACTTAAATTGCAATTACTTGACTTGACCAACTCAATTGAACAGAACAGAATGGGAGATATCCCCACAATTAATAAGATAAGCCTATTTCCTTTCATGTGTTAAGCCACACTAACCACAGAGTTGCTTCAGACTGTACAGGCCACTTGATGAACAAATATGTGTGTTGATGGATTGAATTCAAACAGCCTGCATATCCATTTGCAAGATAACAACTGAACACACAACCAACTGACCAAGCACACTGCTATCAGTACAATGGATAAACAGCTAACTGTTCAGCAGGCACAATGAACTCAGCTCTACAAAAACAGCTTTAAAACTCAACTTAACTTTCCTGTAATGGAATGCAAATAGGTAGGTGTTAATGCTCTGCTGACAAACAATCATATCCCAAAATTTCAGCCCAAAATCTCCTCACATCAAAAAGAAGAAGACTTTCTGTTGAAAAGTTGACGCCATCAGCCCTATTTTATAACCTCACACATGTACTGTGTACATGTGTGAGCTAAAAACGACGCGTACCAAAACTCTACGCCACAATCTATTGTAGTTGCTATTTAGTTGGGAAAGGGCCTATTGCGTGGGTTAATTGTCATCTTTGTTCCTACAGGAATGCTTGCGATGAATTATTGCAAGGCCCCGTGCAACCCCTATGTATGATCCCCCAACCTCTTCATCATATTAAACCATTGCATCATGAAATCGACGAGCAGTTAGTCAAAACTAGGCTAATCTGAAGGGGGGGGGGGGTATTGTGATTTTATCATCATTTTAGAAAAAAGTATCGATGCTAGTTATATCAAACTAAATGCTTTATTCCGATTTACAATTTTCTAAGCACACCAGAACATCCGGAGGCTTCGATGCCACCGATCCCGACTCTGAAGAGGGAGCATTTGACGGTCCCCTGGTGCCTTCGGTACCGTTAGATACTCTACGCACTTTCGCTTGGACTAGAACGGAGAATGACACCTTAGCCCATCTAAATATACTTTTGGTTTAAAAGATAAGAAAAACCTTTGAATTCATGATGGCATATGTGTATGTGTGTGCGCGTGTGTATGTGAGGGTGCTTGTGACATTTTGCTTGTTGACACTATATCTCAAGGTAGGAATGGTAGATAGATTTTATACTTACTATGTAAATGTCCCATGGTAGGAGAAAAGTGCCTGTTGTTTTTACTGAAGGTGAAAGGTCATATGGGGTCACCAGAGGTCAGAATATGAAAACCTTGTTACCCCGATATCTCAAGCTAGGAAGCATGGATAGATTTTATACCTAGTACGCAGATGCCCTTTGGTAAGGTAAAGAATCCTACAGTTTCTATGATGATAAAAGGTCATCTGAAATCACAGAAGTAAAATAAGTAAAATAAGGGTAGGCGGTGCCACCATCTGACGTCACATGGGTAGTCGGTGAACCTTGCACATTTGAAGGAAAAGCCCGGAATCATCGTTCGTGATTCCATACGAAAGACGTGGTAGGCATTTTAGAATTATGTGCCGGGGGTTGATTATTATTGGTTTGGTCACTATGACCAGTTTCTCAGTTGTTAATTCTTACTTTTGTCCTATCATGAGACAATGTTGATTAATTACCCGAACCCTCTTAACAGGTTCTCTACTGATGAAGTTGGGCCATCATATGAGCCAAAACAACAGAAACCGGTCTAGCCTGGTCATAGTGACCAAACCAATAATAATCAACCCCCGGCACATAATTCTAAAATGCCTACCAAGTCTTTCGTATGGAATCACAAACTATGATTCCGGGCTTTTCCTTCAAATGTGCAAGGTTCACCGACTACCCATGTGACGTCAGATGGTGGCACCGCCTACCCTTATTTTACTTGGTTCAACTCTGAGAACATTGTTAACATGAAATCTCAAGGTAGGAAGTAGCGATAGATTTCATACTTAGTAAGTGTATGTCCCATGATGAGAGGAAGATCGCAATTTTCTGGTGGAGGTCAAAGGTCGTTTCGGGTCAAAATCTGGAAAAACTGTTAACACGATGTCTCAAGATAGGAAACTTGGATATGTCTCTTAGCACGTGGACGAACCATGGTGAGAGAAAGGACCCTACTGTATTTGTGAAGGTCAAATTCAATTTGACGTCACTGAGGTAACACGCCGAAAACTTTATTAACAGGGTATCTCAATTCAGGGCGCTTGGTTTAGATTTCATACTTAGTATGTGGATGGTCGATGTAGAGAGAAATATCCCTGTTGTTTGGTGACGGTCAAAGCTCATCATCAGTCACCCTGAGTGCACTTCCTAAATCCTTGTAAACATATTATCTCTAGTGAGGGAACAGACATACTTTTCATACTTTGCATCGTAATACATTACACATAGTAGAAAAACCCGATTGCCTTTGTTGGAGGTCAAAAGGCAGATTCGCAAGATTTCCCAAAGGTCAAATATGAACAAATAACTGTACGTTTCCAACAAATTCCTTCAACTAGTAACTGAAAGAAATATAACATTTTGGCATCATTTGGGATTACACATCTATGTGCGAATCATCGGAACGACAATGCAATTTTGCATTCTGGTTATTTGCCTGAGTCTTAAACAGAACTCTTATTTAGATACATACTATCATCACAAATTTCTGTTTGGATACTCTAGGCTGTCAATTGGTCCTCTTGAATATACCCGAATTGTATACTCTATGTAATAATGCACCGTTTTGGCAATGCATTTTCTGAATTTCAAAAAGGGGTGGATGGCATATTGGCCTTCGATATTAAAAGGGTGATTTGAGATTAAACTATCTTTACTAATATAACAAAGTTTTTTCCTATTTTGTCCATATGGAGTCACTGTGCATTGCTGTAATTTTTCAGTAATTGACTGTGATAGTGAATTTGACTGTCAGAATGGAGTCTGCATCCAAAAAGAATATGCTTGCAACAGGAATCTAATGGTTTGTCCCAACTCTTTTGACGAGGACGGTCCTTGTCGTGGTGAGTTAAATTTTATTTTTCAAATAAAAAATTAGTTAAGCTGTTTTCCATTTCCTTGGTTCTGTGTAACATGTTCAGTTAAAAAGGTTCAAAATAATGGAAAATGTCCTAGGAGAGATTGAAACATACAAATTATGGTCAGATTTATCCTACAAAACATGCATTTTGTTTTGTCCTTAACAGATGCCGTATTTTCCATTGAAGAATGTCAACTTGAACTTTTATTCTGGTCTTTGAACAAAATCTTTTTATCTGTATCCTGTTGACCAAAACATTATGTTTCCTGTAACATCTTCCGAGAGTGGCGCCAGATTTTGCCAGACAGGAGAAGTAGCATCCCCGTCAGGGGGCTAAAATTTTCCACAACAGTAATCCGTTTAAGGTCACTATACTATCTGACTGTTTTTTTTTATGCAGAAAATCCGACTTGAAGATTGAATAGCTCTCAATGCCGGTCCAATGTTTGTTTGTGAATCCATTAAAGAATTTGTCCTCATAAGGGGCCAAACAAATCAACTTTTTAGTTACAGATGAAAAGAACCCATACACTCACTGAAAACAAAGTGGTATCAGCTGTCGAATGTAAAGAGCATGGCTCGATGGCTCGGGTAAAGGGGAAAAATAATTATCCATAAAAGCATAAAAGAAGCTCTCGTACCGTGAGCTCAAACTTCCAAAAGACATGGCACACATATTTTGAACAGTGTAAAAGGCTTACTTGTTAGCCTGTAGGTGTTGAAAACATCTGCAAGGGTCCGTAGGCTACGAAACGGACCAACGTTAGTGTGCATGTCGAAGAAGGAATTTTTGGTGGCGCTCTCCGTGCAGCAGGCTTATTACGCTCCTTCGTAAGAGTCGGAGCGAGTGGAGCATGGTGTTGTCGTAGGTTTAGGGAGAATCAGAATGTCTAATATTTTTGCAAATTGTCTACGACGAAGGAGCCTTGTCTGCTAGGGTAGTCGTGGCGGTGTGATCTGGGCCTTAGATCAGCTTAAAAATTTATTTGTATCACAATGATAGCAAATTTAAAAAAGTCATATATGGTTAGCTTTCTGACGAGTTCCAATTTTTCCCAGGGGAGCTAGAAACGCCCAAGGCAGCCCCCTAACGATGCTGTTCTGTTGTATTGACTTCCCAACTTGATTCGGAACCTTCTGACGTAAGCTGACTTCAGAATTCAAGAGAATGTTTCCCGTATTGAAATTACACAGTCACTCGAGTCAGTGACTTACTCTAATCAATGTCGTATTGTATCGTATCGTAAATTTGATTTCCTAGATCGTTGCAGCACACAATGAATACATCACAATTAAGAACATGAACAGCAATGAAGTAGGAAGTGAAACCCCCAAACTACCCAGGGCTTGTAGAGAAGTTTCACTCCCTACCAACTTAGAAAATTTGAACTTCTGAATAGAGAACTAGCTGGAAAGCCCAAGGGCCTAGTGATTCCTGGCAGAAAGGAAATGCTTTGTCGAAGTAGAGGTTTATCAATCAAATTTATCCTTCCATGTTTTAAGATGGTTTCACAATTTGAAATGTTACTCAACATGGATCGCCTGTCTATTGCGTAATAGATCTCCCACAGTAACATATCAGGTTTTTACAGTTAGACCTCCTCTTTTGATATCAAATGACCTTGAGGTTGAGAATCGTCGAGTGTGGACGTTAATGAGCTACTGTATTACCCTCTTGCAACAGCACTGTAACTCTCCCTTAGAGATGGGGGAAAACCAGGGTCTTCTGTTTCTTGTGCATGTGCATGGGCATACAATTTCTCTGTGCACGTTGTACGTACGAATGCACATTGTTCAGTGGACACTGAGCCCATATCATTAGGCCCTATACTGCTTTTTTCTGGATCAGAGCGTCCTTTCCTTTCTCTAACGACGAGATGTGAAAGTAAGCATCTTTTAGGTTCAAAGAGACCAACAATCCCTTCCTAAATGGTAGGATAGGATGAAGGCAAAGTCGGGTTTTGCTTAGTGGATATAGGACGAGAATCATTGTGGCAGTTGTTCTATTATACAGGATAACTCTGGTCAACGAGCGTGCTTTCTCTTGGTCTTGTCACTTATCCTCGATGCCGTCAAGGGGAGTAACCCACTGAAAACTTATAACTCCGTATCATCGGGGTTAAATACTGTAAAAATAATCCAGATATGTAAAATTCGGGCCGAGTTGATGCCACTTTTCATCATACAGTACATGCCACGATGTCATTTTTCTTTCTTGGACTTTGAAAATGTTTAGTAGCTTATCATGATTACTAACAAATATTTATGTAATCTATCAAAGACACACTCCAGTGAGTGAAAAACAGCGTGGTGTACTCCCTGACACCGAGCGATAAAGGAAGGGACCACCGAGGGATCAAGTATTTATTGTCAATAAATATACCCTAGGCTAAGGGGACCACAAGAACGTACATGCCTTGAGGCAGGGTTAACCTGACTAAAATCATAAAAGTTCAGTCACCTTGGAATGCGGTACGACCTCAATTTAGCTAGTTAGTTAGATAATATTTAACGACACACCAACACGAATGTGTTATATAGTGTCAACTAGATAAATTCGTTTCAAGTCCTCCCCCTTTAGTCGCCTCTTACGACAGGCGGGGAATACGGTGGGCATATTCTACAACCCCCAGCCCACAAGGGGCGGTACGGCCTCAATAACTGACTCATGAAATCATTCATTCATTTATTATTCAATCATGGATTACTTGTTGTTATTAACATAAAATGCAGGACTAATTTGATGACGATATTGGCTATGACATGACATGAAATAGATTTTCACCGCTGTGTGGCATAATATGGCCGCCATATATGCTTGGAGGCGATATTACCAGTGAGTTGATTGATATTAAGAACATGGGGTAAGACATCAAAATAACACCTATAGCTTCTCGAAAAAGACAGAATTGGTAATTTTGCAATAAAATATGACAGCCATTTTGGAATTCAAAATGTCATTAGATTTTCTATTTAAAAAATGGAACCTACTCAGGTTGTGTTCCTGATAGTATAAGGAATGAAAAATACATCAACTAAGGTAGGAAATTCTGCACCAAATTCACAGTATCCTGTATCAAGTATTGGGAGTGGTTTCTTCTAAACGCTCCACACTAGAGTAACTAGAGTAAGTAATTCGAGTAAGTAATTAATGTGGATGTTAACTACCTAGAACAACTGTAAATCATTTAGCTCTGCTAAAAGTGTGACTTCGGTACAGATCTAATTTATAGCAGACTATTTCGTTGAAATATTTACTTCACGCGCAACTGAAAACGTCAAACTAATGCTTCTCCTTTCATTCCTTAGAAACAATCTTCGTAAATTCGACTTACCAACTCATTTCCCAGAACTACCCAGCTTCTCCTTACAGAGAGATCATCTTTAGGACTTTTGATTCCCACCGAGTGCTACTGAACTTTGATTTTATAAGCCTTAACTTTGCTATGTTTGGCAACGGCGATATCATAAATGAGCAAATCCTGCTTCAATGGGTTGCAGTGTCAACCGGAAGTAAAACCAAAATTGTGTCAGCAGGAAACACGATGTGGTTCTGGTTTGCCACTTTCTTTTCTAAAACAGATGAAGGCTTTTCGGGAGTTGTTCGAGCTGTTCCTCCAGAAACTAGTAAGATTTGTTTTTCATGGTAAATTTAGTGGTTGTTGAATTAAATCATGACATTTGTAGTCGTTTTTGATGGGAGGTCTTGTTACTATTCTTGTCTTAATTTTATCATTCGTTGTTGAGTTAACGGACTGAATAAACATAGTCCAGGACTGCATCAAGTTATCCGTTTGTCAATAATACCACTATAACAAAACTGTTTTGTTTAATTGTACCTTTCAAGTTCTATGGGAGATGTTTTCCCGTTGGATGGCCTTGTCAAAGGGATGATAGATATGTTTAGAACGAAGGTCAATTTTACTGGTCCCGGGTCGCAAATTACGGGGACAAGGGAACCAAGGCCCCGATACTAAAACGTTTGCGGAACTATAATTTTGTTCCCTCAAATAATACAGCACTTACCATCAACATTATGGAACATGGTGGGAATTGTACTGTTTTTGGTTATAGAAGTAACGTATTTTGAAGGAAAACAATAGTTAATCGTCTGTAAAATGCAACTTGTCACTTTGCGCTTTCCCATAGACCCTTAATTTCCACTTAGCAATTATAAAGGATTGTGGGATAGAGTTTTGGTACTCGTCGCTTGTCAATGGCATCTTACTTTGGCGAAAAGCAAAACTCTATCCCACAATCCTTTATAATTGCTATGTGTGAGTGTGAGTGTGGGTGGGTGCACCCGGGCTGTGTGAGCGATCCTGTGGCTATGGGTGCACTCATTGTCCTTAACAGGACACGGTACAGCCGGCGAGAGTTCCGCTCTCGCACGTCTTTCCTAGCTCACGCGGTCCTCGAAACTGGCGTAGCTGCCCGAAAATTCCGTCGCTGCAATGAGAAGTCACGTGCGGCTGCACGTTCCTGCTAGCTGGCAGCGCAGCCCGCCCTTAAGCACTCCCGTCTACTCGCCTAGTAACCTGGCAGCTCCGCTGCTGGGAATTCCCGCGAATTCCTTACCGGGACATTTCCCGCTTACCGCTAAGGAAGCGAGGGTGAGTATGGGTGTGAATGTGTGTGTTTGTGACACTTTGCTAGTTAGCACAATATCTTAAGGTAAGAAGCTTGGATAGGTCTCACTCACACTTAGCACGTGGATGCCCCATATTAAGAGAATGGGCCCTAGTGTTTTTTTGTGGTGGTCAAACGTCATGTGAGGTCACGGGGGGTAAAACTCAGAAAACTTTGTCAACAGGATATCTCAAATTTGGAAGCTTGGCTAAGATTGTGAGAAGTAACGCCCTGTTATTTTTGGTGGAGGTCAAAGGTCATCTGGGGTCACGCTGGGTCCACCTCCTAAAAACTTGGTAACACATTAACTCTAGTGAGGAACAGACATACTTTTTATACTTTGCGTAATTGTAATGCATTAAATCTAGTGGAAAAATCCTATTGCTTTAGTTGCAGGTCAAAAGAGAAATTTCTCAAGAGTTCCCATGGTCAAATGTAAACACGAAAATGTACTTTTCCATCAAATTAACATTTCCTTAAACTAGTGAGTAAAAGAAATGGGACATCTTGGCATCATTCGGCATTACACAATCTATGTGCGAATCATCAAAACCACAATGCACTTTTGCATTCTGGTTATTATTTGCCTGAGATTAAAGTATCAGAAGTAATGTAACAAAGTAGTCCATAACATGGAGTTTAATTTGTCATTGCTGTGATTTTTCAGAAATTGACTGTGATAGTGCCAAATTTGACTGTAAGAATGGAGTCTGCATCCCAAAAGAATATGCTTGCACCACGTATCCAGTACCATGTTCTAGCATTTTTGACGAAGACAGTCCTTGTCGTGGTGAGTTAAAAGTTACTTTTTAAGTAATAAATTAGTTTAAAGTTTTTCTTCCATTGCATTGTTTCTGTGTAACAAGTTTAGTTACTGATGTTCAAAATAATGAACACGGGGAACTGAACCTGGGAGACATCGAAAAAAGCAATTCATGGTCAGCTTTATTACACAAAATATGCATATTCTTTTGTCCTCAAAAGGTGCCTTAATTTTCCTTTGAAGAATGTCAACTTGAACATTGATTCTGGTCTTTGAACAAAATCATTTTATCTGTTTCCTGTTTTTATTTTTTTTTATTTATGTTTATTTGTTTATTTGTTTATTTATGTTTATGCTTTTATTTATGTTTCCTGGGCATCGTCCGAAAGTGGTGCAAGAATTTTGCCCGACAGAGGGATTAGCATCCCCCACAGGGTGCTAATTAATTCCTCCGACATTCGATATATCGTCCTTTTACCTTTTCTGTCATAAGATATAGTGCTCAATATACAAAAGTGGAAGTACCGGGCAGTATACTAGCTGCTTTAGTCAGGGAGTTGCTATTTAGAAGGAGATACATCGGAAACATTAATTTATGGTAATCTGATTTGATCCACCTCATCGTTTACATTGTTGCAATTCATGGGTTTACATTGTTGCAATTCATGGGTTATTATAAGAGTTTAGGGTACACACTTCTTTTGTCTGATGCTTTTCAATTGATACATGATACCGGTACCCAAGTAAACCTTTTATACACCTACTTATACCGTATGAATAGGATTAGGAGGAACAATGCTTTGATCCGAAGGTTTTTACCGACAGTCAAGTAAGAAACACTGTCTAATAAATCAAAACGACTGCTAATTCCCTAAGGAGTCTAGAAAGACTAGCTTATAAGAAGATCTTTCTCTGGCACAACGCGTAAATGACTAAAGAGAGGTGTGAGACTAAAATTTGTTTTAAGATTATATTACTTTCCGCAAATTTTCGCAATGTCCGAATGGTAAGCGCATGATCAACATGTTACATAAAATGTAACTAGTCTGTTGTGATAAGCGTTGCATCGCGTTAGAAGCTACAAATTAATTTTGAAAAAATGGCAATGCTATAGCATATAGACAAAATTTGTTGACATTTCTTTTCAACGTAGCAGACGACATGAACCTTTTGTTAAATACTAACAATAGCTTTAAGCCTATTGTCTTTTCAAGTGCTATACAAAGCAAGTGACCTTGGCGGCAACTAGGTGGGTATAAAGGGGAGAACTGCCGTTTGATCTCCTCCCAGGGAGATGTAAGTTGTAACAACTCCCTGCTCCTTCTAAATAGCAACTCCCTGCTTTTTGTTTTAACATAAAAAATCCGACTTGAAGAATTGAATAGCGGGCCAAGCCGCTCTAATGTTCGTTTGTGAATGCGTTGAAGAATCTGTCTTCATTAGGGGTAAATAAATGAACTGCATGTCGAGGCAGCTGAACTTTTAAAGGGATAAAAATCATTGTTTGGTACCACCCATCTGTCCTTCGAGTATGTTTCCTGGGTAACATACTGAAGGCTGCCGATCGACCAATACTGGAGAACAGCTATGAAATTAAGGACTGAATTTTGCTACCGTTGAGGAAAACTTAACGCTTCATATATCTTGTATGCAACTTGTTTAGGCGGCTACTATGTATCTCCGTAAGAGAATAGCCTAATATGAAGGGAGAACAACGAATCTGCATTGCGAAAAGCACACCGAAAATTTTTGGGGTCTTACTTTTGGAGGCGCATTGAATATACAACTTTTAGTTACAGATGAAGAAAAAATATACACCCACTGAAAGCAAAGTGGGATCAGCTGTCGAATATAACATGCATTCTATCAGGGAGCTAATACGGAACAGCTATGGAACAGTTCCTTGGTTGTATTGTATCCAACCCGATAAAGCCCGATGAATAGTTAAACTTCATACCGCGTATTCTCCTTCCTTATACCACACCAAAAACAAATGAGGACAACTAGGCCTCTCTGCCGAGAACAAGATAGACTACCTTAAGGCTACTTTGTAAGTGGTTTGTATTAGTAATTCTAAAAGAAACGAAACTAGTGAAAAATCTGGAAAAACTACAGCCTCCGAAGCACTCCGAAAAATATGACTTCATATTAGTTATTCCACCCACGGAAGAAAAACAGTTAAGCCGTCTTCGCTACTGATTGTTGTCGAGAACACTCTTTATAATGTCAACTGTGGGTCCCTTACGAAATTTAAGAAAATTAAATAAAAATCCCCACGAGCTGTCTATCACACCAGATGGAAATTTGCCTTTATTATATAGTGAAACAGAAATATAAGAAAACATCTTTAACTCCCTGACAGAGGGCTCAGTCCCCTCTGTCGGATCTTATGCCACCCTTGTTGTTTTCAAATCTTGGCTGGATATAGGTACCTTCAAACCTTACCCGACTCGACATATTGTAAACAACTTTACCCTTTTTGAAATAACACATGACTCTCTTAAGTGACTTGTGAGCAAAAACAGTGTAACCGTCAGGGGACTGACCGTTGTCGGGATCACTCTTTGTTGTGAAAACTATGGATCCTCGACGTTATTAGAAACCACCAACACGAGAAGGCGCCAGGATTTCGCAGACAGGGGCTAACGTCCCGTATAGGCGGCTAGCTTCCCTAACAGGGGGACTAACGGTTTTCACTACAAAAGCTCGGAATATAGACCGAGCATACACTCCCAAGATGCAACATTTGACCAATCAAGATCTTAGTAACATATTTATGAATTAATAGCAGGAACCTAGCAAAAAAAAAAAAAACTTTATGTCGGGTTGGTTATCATGCCCACAGCGTTGAAACAAAGCCATTTTCCTTCAAGTCAAGTCACAATGGGTCATCTACCTTCAAGTCAAGTCAGAAGTCATCACTTTTAAAGTGAAAAACAATAAAAAAAAATTGCGATTAGGTCGACCCTCCGTGGGTCGCTTTATCCAACGTACGCGGCAAATACAAGGGAATAACTTATCGTTTGGTTAAAAAAATACTGACCTTTAGAGAAAGCAGTTGCAGAAGGTTCCGGGTTGTACGAAACGGAACTATGTATGGAAGAAAACAGAAGACGAAAACGAAGATACAGAGCGCGAAGCGCACCGATATTGTGGGGTTTCTAATAAAGAATATGCCGTTCGTCATAGCACAAGGACACATAAACTGTCGGGGAGATAGATCGCCGTCAGACATTACACAGTTTATCGTACCCACTAAGCCCCCTAAGAATTTGAAAATGTTTTTTTGACGGAGAGGTCTAGGAGGATCCCCCCCCCCCCCGACGCCAGTCCTGGGATAATGTTAATTCTGAAGAATCTGCCATACTTTAGAGCAAAGTAAGTCAAACCGTCGAGACGACGGCTGTTTCCGTGGGATTACTTTATATCGTGGCAACTGAGGCTTCCCAACGAGATTGAAAAAAATCCTAAATAGAAAATCTTTCTTATATTAAACAATGAGGGTAATAAAATGTTACATTTGGCTCCTCCAAAAATTCCTAATGTTTTCACAGACGAGAGAGAGGGGATAGACCTTACTGATGGGGGACTCTGACGAGTCCTATCTGGCTCCACGACTGTCACACTGTCCATAAGATCAGAAATTTATTTGTATCACAATGATAGCAACTATAAAAAGTTACATATGGTTAGCTTTCTGACGAATCACAATTTTCATCCGAGGAGTTAAAACCACCCGAAGAAGCCCCCTGAGACGCTGGTCTGCTGAAACACTTCTGAACTTGAGTCGGATCTTTCTAAAATAAGCTGACTTGAAAATTACAGAGAATGTTTCCCGTATTAAAACTACAAAGTCACTCTAGTCAATGACTGACTCCAATCAATATCGTATTGTATCGTAAATTTGATTTCCTAGATCGTTGCAGCATGCAATGAATACATAATGAACAACATAAACAGCAATAACGTAGAAGGAAGGGAAACACCCGAACTCCTATGGGCTTGTGGGGCCACCAAAACAATCAAAATATTGAACGCAATATGGGATATCTACATGCCAACTACGAAATCAGTCAAAATCACCTTTTATGATATACCGTGCTTACCACGTTTTCACCATACGACCTCTAGTGACTCCAAATAAACTTTCACCTTCACAAAAAATAAATGGATTCTTGAAATTAGTATGTGGCATCCAAGTACAAGATATCTCAGTTTACAAGGTTTTCGAAGTTTCACCGCCAGTGACCTCAGATGACTTTTGGACTCTACCGAAAACAACAGGGGATATTTTTCTAAGTATAGGCCTACCGCATCCACATTCCAATTTTGAAACGCATTCACGATTCATAACTTGAAATGTAGTGTTAGAAGTTTTCAGTTTTTGACCCATGGTGACCTCAACTTACCTCTGACCTAGATCAAAACAATAGGTTTCTATCTCTCAAAATAAAAAATATCTATTTTTAAAGTATTACAAGTAACAGCAGACAAAA
The DNA here is from genome assembly GCA_029531755.1 of Holothuria leucospilota. NCBI lineage: Eukaryota > Metazoa > Echinodermata > Holothuroidea > Aspidochirotida > Holothuriidae > Holothuria > Holothuria leucospilota. Next base: position 64,391,447 of record CM055964.1, on the reverse strand, counting down.
ACTGAATAACAAAAACTGAACAGAAAAGGTCTTGCACGGGATTCGAACCTAGGCCGTGAGAATTGGAAACCGAGTACTTCCCCCCAATATATCATCAACATACTCGTTCAATGAGAGAGATGTTTTTAATTATAATATCGTCACAGCATCCTTCACACACGTTTATCATTAAAATATTTGTGAAAAGATTCATTTTATTATCTACAATTTTATCCTTGGAAGGGTACAAACATTCAGCCCTCCCTTTCCTTTGGCCACGAAACTACACGATTTGGAGGTACGGCCTATTGTCTATATTATCGTGTTTTCAAGTAGTTTACAAGGTTTTCCTAGTTTTACGCCTTGTAACTTCAGATGACTTTGTACTTTTACCAAAACCAAGAGGGATCTTTCTCTTAAAATGAAGAATCTATCTACCATGTTTGAGAAGTATACATCAATCCTACCTTGAGATAACGTGTTTACAAGCAATTTTCTGGGTTTAAAAATTTCACCTCTGGTGATCTCCGATGACCTTTGCCCTTTTCCACATAAAGAGTTCATTTATTGTTAATGAAGTATTTAAACTCCTAATATGAAAGGTATCTTTCCTTTCCACGTTGATACATCGTGTTCACAACGTTTTAGGATTTGATCTCTGGTGACTTCAAATGACATTTGACCTCCACCAAAATCAGTCGTGTTCCCCCTATTAATATGATACAGCTATTGACGAAGTACTGTATCAAAAGTATTGAACATTGCTATCTAAGATACATTGCCATCTTAAGATATCGTATTTACGAGCTAAGCATCACATACATACGTACATAAACACATACACACACACACACACAATCACACGTACATATATTCGCCAGCGGGATTTCATCGATTCCTTTCCCCTTCGGGCAAGGAATAAAAATTGACAGAAAGAACCTAAGGGAAACAGTCAGCGTAAGACGAACTTACAACAGAGGAATGTCAAAGCACATGAAGCCTTTTTCTTCTCCAATAACCCCAGCCGAGTAATCCGCCCCATCCCATCCTCACGCCTTACTAAGACCCCAACTCAACCTAGACCCGAAACTTCTCTTACCTTATTTACACCGTGACAATAAATTTATGTGAAGTATGCCCTTGGATATGATGAGGTATGTGGCAGGGATAGACATATGACTAATATACAAGACAATTTAAATATATAGAGATAATAGCGGCACAGTCATTAATACGATGCCTTTATACATGGGGTAATGTAAAGATGATGCAAAATGTGCCAGCATCCCTTAAAATTTTGTTTTTAGTATCTTTATAGCCTAAAGAACAAGACTCATGGAGTGGGTTCCATTTTTTTCAAAAACTGCTATGCCGGCCATTTTGTATTTTAAAATGGCTGCCATTTATATATTTGTAAAGTGTATTTTTCTCAGAAATAAGCTATTGGAACTCTCTTTAGAGAAAGTTTCCACTTTTCTTTTTGCTAGGGTCATTCATAATCATTCATAGACGTTCATAGTCATGGATAAGCTTCTTAAATGGAACAGCCATTATAAAATTCGAAATGGCTGCCATTTCAGTCTTTGTTTTACTCGTACCCGTTAACATGGGCGTCCGCAGGTAGGGGCAAGGGGGGGGGGGCACTTGCCCTCCCCTGGAAAATCAAAAATTTGAAAAAACGAAGAAACAATAAAATTAACAAAAAACGAAGAAAAATTAACGTCAACATTTCTTCACAGTTCAATCGGTATTACCCCTATTTATATGCAGTAGATAGGCTTTAGAAGTGCCATTTCTAGTGATGTGAGAGGCTTTAGGGGCCAAAATTTTCTTGCGCTCCGCGCCAACCCATGTTGCGAGGAGCTTTTCCCCCCTAAAAGATTTTTGCAAAAATTTTTGCCCCTCCCTGCATTTTTTTCTGCGGACGCCCATGCCCGTTAAGCATGTTAAGATATAGGAAAATACACTCTTTACGAAATAAGCTCAAAGGGTTGTAAATATACAGTTTGATAACTAAATATGATGGCATGAGGCTACTTCTAGATGAAATGAAATCTGAGGAAAGACTAAGGATACCATAACGAGTATCACGAGCACCGTTAACAATTAAAATTCTCCTCCCCCTCCCCCATCCTCCCAGACAAAGGCCTAGGCCCAAATGTAATGTAACTGCCCAGAGTCGAAGTTTGCCCCGTACACTACTGTGTGTGATGGTGGATACACTACTCTGCATTTCACAGTTGTTGCGCTGACCTCAAAATTTCAATGTAGTTGCAATCGAAAAATAATTACCTCCAAAACGCTGGTGTTTACAAAATGTATGAGGGTTGCGTCTGACCCAGTACTTTAAGGAGGGCTCATACTACAAGCTCTATGGAGCTTCTTTTGGGTCCCTCCTGAGTCATTTTCAGTTCTGTCATACTATATTATGCTGATTAATTATATGTATATCATTTTCTAAAAAGCGATATAAATGTTGAAGAAATCAAAATAAAAAAAAATCAGTTAAATTTGTAAACAACAAAAATGGCGATCCTCTCGATCTATAAGGAAATGCCCACTATACTACATGACATTATCTAGACTATTTGACGCTTTCATGCCTGTTCAGCCTTCTTCTCGTTCAGTCTACACTTTCCATATTTCTTGTAGAGTCGTCTGCTTCGCGATATTGTGCGCAGCTTTTGACATTGTTTGCAGCTCAAGGTCAACGGTTGCAGTAATTTTAGCGGTCATCTTCTTTCGTCGAGGAAGTTTTTATTTTTTTTACATCACTAGTAGTGATGGGTTCAGTGAAACCAAAAATCCATCGCTATCGGCACTAGCGATGATTTCTAATTAGCGAGCGACTTAGCAATGATCACTAAAATTGGTGTTAGTGAAATCGACCACATTACGTGCCGAATCCCATGGGGGTGGATCATGGGGGGGCGGGGGACGCGTCCCCTTCACTTTTTTGGAAGGGGATATCTCCAAAAAGTCCCCCTCACTTTTTTCAAAATGATGAAAACTGAAACTGTAAAGAAAATAATATAACAGTAGATTACAAATTGACACTACATTTGAAAAGCAAAATTGCGCCCAAATATTGCACCATTTGCCATCTAGACACCTTCCAATTTCCATTTTTTTTTCACAGGGGAGGTGGCCCTACCCCATTTCCATGTTTTTGGTCTTTACCCATTGCTCGAAATAAGAGACAAAATCGTTAAGTTGCTTAAAAATTGCTTACGCCGACGTCAAAAATGGCCGTGATGCCCCTGTAGTTTGCCGTCGGTTCTGTGCCACAGAATTCCACTCGCACTATTTACTAAAGCTCCTAAAACTAATTTATGCTTGTTGAAGAAAATATTGGAAAGGTTCGCTGAGAGTCGACTACTATGCAAGGACAAGGTGTACCACAGTGAAATAATGAAAAGATTGCTACCAGTATCACCTCTATCAGACTTTCAAAAAAGCTCTGACATGCACAGTCCTGATCACTTCCATATCCAAAATTTATTAGATATGAGTAAACATGCTAATGACAGGGGCGTAAATACGGAGGGGGTGGCCCCCAATGAAAATCAAAGGTCGGTCTCTGCTCGCCAAAAAGTCGGTCTCAAATCCAGTTCAATATGCTTTTGTAACAATGGACCAGACATCAGCAACATTTGAAGTGAAAAGATCCCCCCAATTTTCTACTGAGCTCCCGATTTTTTGATCGAATGCCCCAAAATGTGCAAAAAAATTCGCGAGCTTCGCGCGCATGTAGCGTCTTAGTGAATCCAGTTAAGTATGCCTTTTGTTACAGTAAACCAGGCATGAAAAACATTTGAACTGAAAAGATTGCCCGAATTTTCTACTGAATTTCCAAATTTTTGATCGAATGCCCAAAAAATGTGCAAAAATTTTTGCCCGCTTTTCGCGGATGTTATGGCTTAGTGGTCCATTTTATACACCTGAACTGCAATGAATTTCGGGCAATTTTTTGAGATTCGGGCAAAAGATTTTCTATCACCAAATTGGAAGATTCCCGTAAGCCTTTGATTATTACTACCGTCCTGTAAATTGTAATTATCTAGGAAACTTGGACCATGCAACGATGTCAATGGGAGTCGGTCTCCAAGAAATGTAGTTGGTCCCAAAATAGTTCACCCCTGCAAATTCATGTATATACGCCCCTGGCTAATGGTATATGTAGTCTATTTACTGTTCACTTATTTCACACAGTGTGGTCTTGATTTAACCCAAGAAGTAAGTAAAAAAATCACTAAAGCAAGGAAGATGAAAAACTAAAATAAAATAAAAATAAAAAAGTAAAAATTCTTGGTGATATATTCAATTTAAATTTAGCACCAAATGTGGCGCCATTTTGCATCCAGCCCACCTTTCGTGAGCAACTTTTCCAAAGGGGGAGACACCCCCTCCCTTAGACCCCTCCCCAGGACGGCGATTCGCAAATGGTGAAAAGTCCCCCCCCCCTCTTTGGAGATGGATCCACGCCCTTGCCGAGTACGCGCAATACATTGTTTTCACTCCAACCAGGGAGCTGTTATTTGGAAGGAGATTTAACGGAAAGTTTAATTTATAATACTCTAAGACTCATTAAATTCCGGAGAGATTACTAATGATAAGCTACTTATTCCGTTGACTGGGAATTCTTTCTTTTATTTGTTGGCTGCAAGTTGATATCGATATGTTTGCAACATCAGTCAGGTCTAGTAATCCTATCACAATTAACTTACTCAGGACAATGCTTTGATGAGTAGGTTTACGACCATCAATTTAGGCGCAGGTGCTTCAAAACTCGAAACGACTCTTACATTGAAATAAACCAATGAGATCTTCCCCTTCCTATATAACAAACGTCATACAAATGAGCTCAAGAGGCAGAAGTCTAATTTTTGTCCCCAAAATGGAAATTTTCCGGAAGTTTCCTGAAATGACCACGTATAGAATCATGTTGACATTTTAACCTAAAACGTCACTGGTATACTCTCATGCGCGTCACCGAGCGTCGAAAGATGCAATATTTTTTTTAATTTCGAAGCGACTGGCAACGGTATGGCAATAGCGACCAACCCCTAGTCTTACTGTAGATGTAGCAGACGACAAATCCCTTTTGTATTGGCTACCTAATCCAGTGTAAGTCTTATAGAAATGCCGAGACAGATACAAGAGACAGGTTACTGTGTGACCTTGGCAGTGTAAACCTCACTTCAAAGCGAAGTATCTCCTTCCAAATAACAGCTCCCTGCTCCAACACACTGTTGTCAAGGGGAAGTGACGTGACACTGACCGACCCCATAGAGGTTCTTCACGTGACGTCATTGCGTTTCAATTTGGCATACTGGCCGTCACTGGCCGTTACAATTGTTGTACAATGAAGGGCGCCTGGCCGTCAAAATAGAGAGACGCGCAGCGCAGTGACGTCGGTGAAGAACCTCTATACAAGCGTTGCGACCCGGCTTTATGTCTCCGTGTAACGGTTTAAAAGGTTTTCTCCCTGACCCTCAACCTGCTTCTTTTTTATCCTTACCTTGAAAAAGTTTGAAAATCACAAGTTAGGATGATGGTAACTTCACTAAATTTGTGTGTGTAATTTCACATTTTCACTCAACTTGACTTCTGTTTGGTCATTTCATTTTCAGAACTCTTTGAATGTGTAGACAGTTATGATTGCTTGAATGGGGCTTGCGTTCCTTGGACACTTGCTTGTAGTCAGAATCAGACGTTTTGTGGGAACAAACGTGATGAAAACGGATGTCCCGGTGAGACCTTTTGGAATTCAATTCAGAATTCAATTACGGTTTGTAATGTAAAAGATACTGCATAAATCAACACGGTAATCGCACATTGCCATTCTCTACTTTCCATTCATTCATACTTGGTAAAAATCCTCAACTCCTATTGGTTCATTACGACCAGATGACCTTGCATTATCCAAAGATTACCCACGGTAACTTAAGAATAAAATCACCGGCGGATGAATACAATACCTCACTATAAACAGTACACTACTAAGATCACGTAGCTTCAGATATGGCTGGCTTGTCACATAGGCTTAGCTGAGCAGGATATACCTAACTTTAGGCCTATAGTGTCACACTACTCATATCAAGGCTTACGAAGACGTTTCCATATCTAGGAAACACTTTTGTTCCCAAATTTTACGTGAAACCTTAGAGGCAAAGGATCCACACGCGGTTATAATTCAAAGTCAAATAACCTAGGTCCAAGTCTCCGTAACGTTACGTACCGTAACGGTTCCTTGTCGACCACTGCATCCTCGAACGAAATCAACGTTACTAACGTTACTGCCATTCAGGGGCGTCAATCCGTATTCAAATGTGGGGGGGGGGGGGGACGGGGGACCTACATGACTTAGCACAAATCAATCCCTTTGGTTTTGAAGAAGGGGCGTCTTCCCATAGGCCCTTTCCTCCCCCTTATGATGACTGACGTTGTCCTATTCTAATAAGAATTATCATTTTAAAGTTAACATGACCATCATAGATGATCTGCCAGGTGAAATACACGGAGTCAGGGGCGTAGCGAAGGTGTTTTCATTGGGGGGGGGGGCGTAGAGACTATGTTTTGCCGACAAATCTGGTAATGCGTAGTGCGGAAACGAGCTGTAGCAGGTGGGGTCCAGGGGCCCGCCTAAGGACCCCTGGTGGGGTTCAGGGGCGCAGCGGTTGGGGTCCAGAGGCCCGCCAGTGCTTTATCTAGGACGTTTTCTCAATGCGACATTTACTGATCTGTGGCCTGGGGGAGGGATTTAAGGGGAAGGGTTTCCCCCTCCCCTTTTGAAATTTTTGGAATTTGAAAGGTGCCTAGATCGCAAATGGTGCAATATTTGAGTGGATTTCTGCCATAATGAGGAACCTCAAAATTTTCACCCGGGTAGAATTTGCGTGTCAGTTTTTTTTGTGCGATATTTGTCCCACAAATAGGGTCTGGCTAAAACACTTGGCCGGCCTTAGGGCCCGGGGGCGAAGCCCCCGGAAGCTCTGAGGTTTTAGCTTAATCTCTCTGAAAAAAATTAAGTCTCATGCAGGATTGGTATATTTTGGTTCATAATGCATTATCCAATGCAAAGATTTCGGTTAATTCTAATGTGTTAGGCTATTCCTCCCGTCATGCCACTATACTTCAGGAGCTGAACCTGTCGTTCAGAATTGGAACACTATGTGTTCAGCATTCGAACACTAGACGCTTCATGCGTTCAGATACGATAAGTGGATAGGCGTCCGGCGTTCAAAAAGGGAGAAAAAGTTTTCAGAATCTTAACACAAGTTTTCAAAATATGCTTTGAACGCCAGGATCTGAAGATGGGTTCAGTATCTGTTTCATTTCGGTGTTCAAAAGTTAAAAGCCTGAGATTGTAGTGAAGGGAAGACATGCGCGTCACGCATTATGTTTTCCCAGGATGTTTGTGGGTAAACCGGATCCTCAGAACTTTGCAAAATGTGTTTGAAGTCAAGGTTAGGGTTTAGAAGACGGGCTAAGGATACTCTCTCCATGGGTAATGGGGTGCTGCCCCCCATGGTGATGATAAAAGTGAGGAATAATGTGCAGAAAGTGGTTTTTCAAGAATGTCATATGACCCGAAATAGTGCACATATACGGAAGCCGTTAATTCGCTTTCTTCTCCCGAGTTGCCGACGGAATCAGTCACTCGTCCAATTACACCGACGGCCGTTGATACGGCCGTATAAACGGCCGTCACAAGCATAATCAATTTGCCGACGGGCCTTCAACTTGAATGGGCCAATTAGATGAAGAGCCGAAAATCGAAAGGGCCGAAAATCGAAATGGCCGATAACAGACTGGCCACGCGCTCCCGTTCTCTCTATTTCTTTTTGCTTTTCATTCTCCGTCTTCCCTTTCACTCCCTACCTTTCCCTTTCTTTTCCCTTCTTCTCTCTTCTTTTCCTCTTCTTTTCCTTTCCCTCTCCTCTTTTTGCCGACAGACCGAAAAACCGAAAATTAGCCGACGGGCGACCAAATATTGGGGGGAGGTGTGACACTCCCCACCCCCCCCCCCCGCTCACTACGGCCCTGCACGGAGTCCACGGAATTACTTCAAGATGTTATTTTCATCAAGTCCCAAAATAGCTGAAACAACGCTTCGCAGCGTCAATCATTGTCGGAGATCATGGACCCGACCAGGCCCGTTGCTAGGGTGATATATATTTGGGGGTGTGAAGGTCCCAGATTCCGACTGGTTGGATGTTTTTTTCCAACTGAGTGGAGGCGTTTAAATTGCACTTTGTTATGCGCTTTGAGTTTTGTATACAGCAGTAGGATCCTTCCTTTGTCACTACATAAATGTGTTGTCCTGGGGGAGGGGTCTAAGGGGAGGGGGATCCCCTCCCCTTTGAGAAATTTTTGCTAATTTAAGGCTGCTTAGGTGCAAAACGGTGCTATCTTTGGGATATTTTTGGAGCTGATCGTAGTATAGCAATGGTGTAAAGGATTAGCAAGGGCGTCTTCAGAATGCTTTGTAGTCGTAAGTGTATTAAACAATCACCATTTATACCGATGATGGCTTCGGCGAAGCGCTCGGTAAAAATTTTTGAATTTTTTTAACGGCAACAATGTACTTTCAAACTTCCAAATCATGCTACAAATTAGACTGAATAAAGTGGCGTGACCAGGATTTCTCTCAAGGGGGCATGCAGTATGTTGTGTGACCGCTGGCCTGGGGGAAGGGGTCTAAGGGGAGGGAGTATTCCCCTCCCTTTTAAAATTTTTTGAAAAATTGCGTGTCCTTACAATCAATCTGGTGCCACATATGTTACCTTTTGAAGTAAAATTTGTGTTAAAAAATTTACGTATTTTTAGGAACAAAAAATAGGCATCAGTGAGGGAGGCATGGCCCAATGGGGTGTCCCTATCCCCTTTAAAAAGTTTTGAAAAATTCGGTGTCCTTACATGCATCCTGGTGCCATTTATGCTACCTTTTGGAGTAAATTTGTGTTAAAAAACTTACGTATTTTAGGAACTTAAAAAAAATCGGAATCAGTGAGGGTGGGCATGGTCGAATGGCCCTCCCCTCTGCCACTAATTGAATGATCCCATATTGATGCGAGGCCCCCACAGATGTTTGGAGATGTATGTCTGTTTTCGGAAAGTGTTGTGGTCAGAATAGTTCCATGTATAATTACCTTTTTAATGGTCATGAGAAGGAGTGCAAACCGTGATGCATGCGCGCGAAGCGCGCCGAAATTTTGTCATTAAATAAGATTTTCCTGACGAAATCTTCATTCAGAATCTGCATCGAGACACTTAATAATTGCACAACAAACCCACATGCCACTTAAAAAGTCAGTCAAATAGAGCCACCAGACTACTCTTTTACGCAAATGTGGGGGGACATTTTATATTGTGTCCCCCTGTCCCCCCAGGATTGACGCCCATGCTGCCATTAGGGCTGGGATCTCTGATATGTCCAAACTTTTTTCCAAATGTACGTTACAAATGATGTAACTGTTTATCTCCTGAAATCAGTAGTTAATGCTAGGCAAATTCCATCATTTTAAGTAACTTAAAAGCTCAAGAATACCTGAACAGGTCAGTTAGGGTTTGAACAAATGACGAAAAATTTTAAAAAGACCGCGCTACTTAAGTATACTGGTGGATATGTCACTGTATATACGTCGTACGTGCATGGGATATGTGTTAATGTACACAGCATGTGTGCCCACAACGTACACAACGTATCATGCTTTAGGCCTAGTGAGTATGAACGTTGCATATCAGCTCTGTGTGCAGTGCAGAAGTACATGATACAAATGCGAGATTTCGTGACCAAAGGGGTTGCCACGGAGTCATAATACCCCATAGTTACGTTACCAACTGTTAATTTTTGTCCTTTTCGGCTGTTGGAGTCTTTAAAGAAGAACACCATTTCTCAAATTTAGTCACATCGTTGTTATATTTCATGATTTGTGAATATTTCATTGAATCAATTTTTTTAATAGTTGGCTACTTTATTAATTGCACACGAATATTGTTTTGAAAGGTTGTGAATACGTCTCATCTTTCCTCGGGGTTTTGATAAAAATGAGGTTATTTGCAAACACAAATTTTGGGAAATACTTCATGTAAGACTACCTCGAACTGAGGTGAATAGACAACTGAAGGTAAATGAATAGGCTGAATAGCCTGAAGTGAATAGGATTAGTAGGTGTCTATTCACTTCAGTTTGAGGTTGGCTTACATGAAGTATATAAGTATATACCCAAATTTTCTTTCATTCAGTCTTTTTTCATCAATTTCTTTTTGTGTACAAATGAACAGGTTTAATCAATGCTGGACCGTGCATTAAATAGAGGATAATGCACTCCGGGGTTAATGCTGTCGTTAGATGCACTCGGGCTGCGCCCTCGTGAATGGCTTGCTTTAAACCCCGATCGTGCATTATCCTCTACTAAATGCACGGTCCTGCGTTGATTAATAACCCTTTATTGACAACGACAACAGGGGAAAAAATCGTATTGAAAATTTGAGATTATCTTTTTCGTCAAATATGCCCCAGCGTAGGAATATCTTAACGTACGAATTGCAATATCCTCGGTTTTGTATACATTGTAGCTGAATTCGTGCCAAAAAATGCCACTTATAAGCCAGGCATCTTTCTTCACGGTAGTTCTACCCTCAGCGGCCAGTGCTACGACTAGTTGCGCAGAGAGTCTATAAGATCTCAGGGGCAGAACCCTCGCGTATCTTCTTGGAGGCCTAATTCTACATAATATGTGCCACTTAGCTTATAAGTAATATGTGCCACTTATAAGATAGCAAGGACCGGCTGGGTTGGAATCCTAGGGTCCACTATACGGCACATGTTATGGTCAACGTTACGGTGGGAGCAATAGAGTAGGAGTTGCTGGGAGCTCCCAAGTTTAGGTTTGTGGAAATCTTCTGAGACATCTCCTGCAGTGCCGGGCAGATCCTTCCTTTGTCATACAACCCACGCTAATGATGGGGAAGACTGCAAAGACTTTGGTGCTTGAAAGGCGGCTTGGATGTCAAATAGAGCCATCTTTGGCAAACCTTGGAAAACCTGTTAGTTTGTTGAAACCTACTGATTATTGGAAGGATGATTTTCATGATTACTTTTGTTTTATTTTGCAATACTGCAACATGGCAGCCTTCCTGAACTGATAGGCTGATACCCGGGGCAGAAGTCCCCATAGTACCGCATAGTTACAGGTCTACTTGTCCTTGTTTGAACTTGGACCAAGAGTTCATTACAAATACGTATGGGGCAGGGGCGGCGCCACAGGGGGGGGCAGGGCAGGCATTTGTCCCCCCTATGGTTTTTTACCCAAAAAATAAAATCGTCTAAATAACGTTTTAAGACACATAATTTTGTAGGGGGTGGGGTGAGGTGTAACAGTATCATGGAATAAAGTATTGCGATACATTATCCGTCGCATATAGGACATTTTCGGTGTAAATCCTCGAAAATTTTGCGCGCTTTGCGCTCATTGTCTTCTCTGTCTAACTCATTGTACATTCGCCCGTTACTGCATCCACCGCAGAGCTTACACTTAGGCCCCTTCTACATCCCAGAAGACCCATGATTGAATTTCTCTCTGATTTTTTTTTTTTTTTTTTTTGTCGTTTAAGGGTTAATACCTAGTAGCGTAAACAATAGGGGGGGGGGGCGAAAATACAGTATATTCCCTAGCGAGATTCTGTGAAAATTGCTATTTGAAAACAAGCAAAACATAGTATTCAACACTAAACTGACTGATTTGAGTGATTAAAAGTTAATTCAAATCCGTATTTGACCGACGTATTTATCAATATTCTGTAAATTCTCGGACTGCGCGAGAATGTGGTATCTACAGTATTACGATTCCATGGCTACCTTCACGACCGTGGCTCACGGAGAAGTAGGCCTACATCATATTTTAGTGTGTAAATCCAGTACGCATGGACCTACCAGCTCTAGTTGTACACTTGCCTTACACATGTAGTGACATGTCTGTAGTGCAGTATCGTATCCAACCAGGGGAGGAGGGGGGGGGGGGTAGGATTTTCACTTCCGTGTGTACATTGTTCAATCATGTCACAACAATCACAAAATGGTTAAATTGGTACGCAGGGAAGATTATACCAGAGGAAGAGTAACAGTTCCGTGAAAGTGGGAAAGTATATATAAGGCGTGTAACATATCTAGATGTCTTAAGTGCAATTTGAAAGTTCTGGGAAGGGCCATTTCTTGCGATATGGGAGCTGTTTTGGCATAAATTTTATCGGCGCAGTCCGCGCCAGGCAATAGAAATCATGCCACATATCAAGATTGCTTCAGTGCAATTTGAAAGGTCTGAGAAGGACCATTTAATTGCGATATAGAAGCCATTTTGGCAACATTTTAAAAACGTTAGTGGAGCTCCGCTTCTATACCAACGCAAACAAACCCGTTCACACGCTCATACCTGTCAGTCGTCACTTATCAAGTATCGTACGGTTCAAAACTGCCTCCAAGATCCCGAGAAGTGCCATTTCATGCAGTCTGGGGGGTCTGTAGGGCGAAAATTCTCTTGTACGCTTCGCACAAAACTATGATGGCCCCGCTTCGATGGCAACTTCCGTTCTGCGCCCCTCCCCTAATAGCCAACACAAAACGCCGCCCTTGCCCGTTTGTTATGTAATCGTCGACAATAAGTGCAACAAAGTTAGAAAACTGTAGTCGGCCAAAAGTAAAGAACGTTGGATTACTTACCTAGAAACTAGATTTCTCGAGAAAAAATATGACGTCAAAAGATGCAAAATATTGTACCAGATTGCGTCTAAGGCTTTCCGGTAGTCGAAAAATCTTTCACACCCCTCCCCTTAACCTCTCCCTCAGAACCGCGATCACTCATCTCATGCCTGGGGCGGATGCAGGGGGAAGGAATCAGTCGCTCCCAAAAAATTCAAGAAAAAACGGCAAAAACGTTTGTTAAGCTATAGTATGAGGAGGGGACAGGATGTAAGTACGCTCCATCTTCGGTCTATGTCCGTCCCCTATACGTTACTTTGCCTGTGTTTTTTTAGTTTCTTCAGTTAAACGTACGTTACCTATCCATTCTTTGTCAGTTCTATTCCTTTTCGCTTCCGTTACTTATGCGTTAGTATCCGTCGAACATTCGGTACACGTACTGTACTTTTACGTTTCATCCGTTTGTTGTCCGGTAATGTTCCGGTGAGCAATAGCAATCACTGGAGACGAACGGATACTAAATAACGGAGAAGTCCAGTATGAGAAACGCACGAGAAAATGATAAAACGGAAGCTTAGCGGATAAGAAACGAATGCCTAATGGGGACCTTTTTCGGTCGACGTCTGGTCCAAGTTTTGTGCATGTTCAAAATCTCTCGCCGTTCATACCGGACGTTCCCGGTCATGAAACGAAGTCGGCAGAGGAGAACAGGAGACTAAACGGATATTAACGTACATCAACGGAGTGACATTTTGGGCCTTCGTTTCCTCTCCGTTATTGCAATCCGGTGAGGTGTGACAGGCGCTTAAAGACTGACGTGTGTTATGGTACGGTATCTCCCTCCCTCCTCCCTCTCCCTCCCTGGTGACGCCATCCCAACCAATTATTTATACCTCTGCCTGTGAATTCATTCTTAAGATTTAAGTCCAAATTTTATACTGCAATAAAACAAATTGCAATCAGTTTTGTCTCTTAACCCATACATGCACGTTTCATTTTTGGAGTTTAAAGTGGACCTAAAGTGTAGAATTGTAAGAGTATATATTTTAGACGTTGGAAACGAATTTTACTCATCCAGCTCTCATTTTCATAGCTCACCCTGTTGCTGAGATATGAAAAGTTAAAATTTATTCATTTTATTTGAAATAGTCAATTGCGCAATAATTTGTGATGATCTTCTTGTAAAACTCACATTACTTGCTTTTGTTTCCTTTTGAAATTGAAATGTTTATATAACCTTGCAAAAATAACTGCTGTACGGTGAGGTTTTGTATAGTCAAGTCACCCTATAACAGTGAGAAAGTGATCACATTTTGGCACAACCTGAACAAGGTGCAGGGGCTTTCGAAAAAATAAAGAAAACAAAGAATTTAATTTGAGTAGTACAAGAATGACATTACAAATTATTGCGCCATCTACCATTTTAAATTGAATAAGCACCAACATTTTATATATCTCAGCTCAGGAATTCCTGTAAAGATGGCAGTTAGACCATTTGGATTCATTTTTCAAGCTTTGTAACATATGTTTTTGAATTTTTAGCCTTTAGGTACACTTTAAATTTAGCTAAAATTTGGCAGTTCTTTGTAGACCACAAAAATGCATTTTCTATGTGCGTTTCTTTCAACATAAAAAGCTGATTTAACTGTGTTTTCAAAGCAAAGTGAACTCAAAGCAAGCTGGAGTGATTTCACATTCTCACATTGATGAGCAGTTCTCCCTTTTCTGTGCCTTTCAATCGTTTTGGCTTACAGACCCTTAAAGACAGACAGTCATCACCCCAAAGTATATTCTTTGGGGTGAAATATCTCCTATGCATATTACGTAATGATACCATACGATTATGAAGGACACTAAATCGGATTTAAATTTAACGATGCACATAATTCAGTCTATTAATGTGAGGAAATGACGTCACTCCTGTTTGCGTAAAGTTTACTTTAGCTTGCAAATTTGGTTACATCATTGGTTCAAAAACTCTAAAACTATAGGTAAAAGTTTAATGGTATCTCATAAGAGTTATGATTCCTCTCCCTTTTATAAAATTCAATTTTGCGTATAACTCTTCCTCAGTGATTCGGCTTTTCTATAAGCAAGAAAAAATCACATAATGAGGATTAATTTTTTCTCATTAATTATGAAATTGCAGACATGAGATCAATATTTCAAGGATGAATACATACAGTTTAGAACACTCGGGAAGGGCCGTTTCCGGCCATCTGGAGGGTTTGCAAAGTCAAAAATTTTCTTGAACGCTCCGCGCCAACTGATGGTGGCGCTCCGCTTAGAAATATGTATTAACATTTTTCATAGATTTTTTTTTCTCCTTAATTGAGAAATTGCAGACATATGATCCATATTTCAAGGCTGGGTACATGCAGCTTAGAACACTCGGAAAGTGCCATTTCCGGCCATCTGGAGGGTTTGTAAAGCCCAAAATTTTCTTGTACGCTCCGCGCCAACTGATGGTGGCGCTCCACTTAGATAGTCTTCCTGCACTCAGCCCTCCCCCCCCCCCAATATTTTTTCGTTCCGCCGCGCTTGCTGCATAGTTGAAACGTCTCATTCAGTGAGGGACCGATTTTCACTGACAGACAACACAACCCTTCTCATAGTTCGTATTTATTTCAGACAAAAAAGTTTTTTTTTTAGAGAAAAATAAAGTCCAAGAAAATGAAAACGCCAAAACGCAGGTTCTGACCGGGGGTGGGGGGGGGGGGTAGGGTGAGGCTCGGAAGTCTTCAATGCCTGCACCCCTCCAAACAATAAAGCTAGGTCCGACCCAGCATGCTTTGCCACCCCTATCGAAAAACCCTGGCGCCGCCCCTGGTATGGGGCGTTACAATTCTACAA
Organism: Holothuria leucospilota; assembly: GCA_029531755.1. Taxonomy (NCBI): domain Eukaryota; kingdom Metazoa; phylum Echinodermata; class Holothuroidea; order Aspidochirotida; family Holothuriidae; genus Holothuria; species Holothuria leucospilota. Next base: position 64,375,912 of record CM055964.1, on the reverse strand, counting down.
ATATGCCATTTCAACGTTTTATGCCAACCTCGACCCCATGTAAACCCAATAGTTATCAGATATTTTCATGAAAATCATGATGCATAAATGTATAACAATCGTCAGGTGACTTTTCATGGCAGTATTCCCCAATAAGTTTGGTAAATATAGCTCAGGTGTGACCTACAAAGACAAAGGTGTCTAAAAAAACAGGGAACCTCCGCAGCTTTACTTTCAGTCCTTCTCAGGACAGGTGGCCTGGGTCGGAGAAACAATAAATCGGACTTTAGCTTTTCCCTTCTTTGCAGTTCAAATAACAAAACAAAAAAGTGAAAGTTGGTACGACAATTTTAAGCTATCACTTGCTATAGACCTCATGCATTGACATCACGCTACATTATTTTGGTGGCAAAACATTAAGGACACTGCACGGACGACGCAGACCTCAATCACGCACGTAGAAGACTTCCGCGAGTATTCTACCGGTAAACGAATCAGCTGTCTGCCTTTGTTGCTGTTAGTTGTAAAGATACACATTTGCCTCCAACATGACGTCATATGCTTAAGGTGTATTGGAGCTTTCAAAAAGATCTGATACGCATAATTTGTAATGTCATTCAAGTAAAGTTGATCACGTTTTTTATCAAAAAAGAGTTTCTTTCGCTTCCACTTGGACAAAACCCTATGGGTGAAATTATCCAATGGTGGAGGTCGTCAATATCATACGCATATGGTAAGATATCTTGATGACACTGGAGTAAACGACAATGATAACACAAATAAATAAAAATGAAAATCCTATAATCTGCAATAATTAATTGCTCACAGAGGGTAATTTATTCTTTGTTGTATTATTAATAGGCTGGGTATGATGGACTGGTTCCACAAATACCTTTACTTTTATTGCCTTAAGCAATGCGGAAAACTATTTTGAAATTAAAATGTGTTCAACAATTTGTCATTAGAATCCTGTGACCTGCCAGACTTAAGTGATGGGATTCTTCTAATTGACTTTGATGGGGAAATGGTCAACAACGGAACTCCGATTGGATACTCTTGTCGTGATGGGTACATTCTGATGAGTAGTGCAAATGCTCTTTGCATGAATGGAGAGTGGTTGCCTCCAAAAGTTCCCGCATGTGAAGGTGAGTATACTTTGTAGCTTATGTAAATTCATATTGAAAACTTTGTTTCAAATAAATATGAATCAAGATTGGCGGGGAGCCTATTAGTCTACTGTTTGCTTAACTAGATCTCCTAGTTTTTCTTTATGATTATTTGCAGATGTGGAACAGTGCATATATTTATCTCGCCTGAGATAAAAATTTCTTTATAATTTTCGTACACAGAAAGTTCGCAATGTGTCTTAACAATGACATGTGTGAAAGACGATTGCAATTTACTTATTTTTAGGTACTTTGTAACATAACCATTAAATTGTCTTGCCCTAGTATTATGGTCAAGAGATACTTGGGATATCTCGAAAGTTACCTCTCTATATCACAAAGATTTTGTCTCTGTGCAACCTTCTCCACATCTCTTAATTAGAAGGGTTTAGTTTTACCTGTTTTTTCCGTTATTGGCATGACAACTGACAATGTTTAACTACGGATCTGTATTTTAGCTTTCGGCAAAACAAAGCAGTAGTCTGTGGTCCTTACCTGCAACTATATGATCACGCAAAATGACCATTTTATAAACAGATTTTCAACACTTTTCCCTTTACCTGTTGGTTAAAGCTTGAATGGAAGTGTTATTTTGTCTTCCTTATCTGGCGAATAGAATATTTCTAGCCTACCTGGAGTGGCGGTAAACGTTTAAAGATGAGATGTATAAAACAAAAACTTCTCAAAATGCTACTTTCAATTACCCAATAGAAGACTGACTGGGGCAAATACAGATTTTTATGAAAATAATCATTCAGTACAGATTAGAGAAAATTTTAAAAAAGATAAAAGTTCCCTCTGGTACGTTTCACACTTCTGTACGTTTTACACAACAAAGTGTGTTTTCTGCAAACACGAGAAGACAACACCCTGAGGATTGAGGAGGATCTTTTCAACAATCGAAAAAGTATTTATTATTATGTCCTGCTGGCTACAGCATAAATGGGAGCATTAGTAGAAGGTGTAAAAAATTGTGGAAAGGATAACACAGGATTTGCTTTTCTGTGAAGTCAAGCAGTCGGTGTACTGAAAAATTTTATCAAAATGTAGCTGTAAATTGGCTTCCTTCATACATACATATTTATAATTGGATCAACATAAGCTGTGAAAGACCCTGTTAATATTTATCAAGTCTAGACGGAACGAGCCACAAAAATTTCACTCCAGTCTTGCACTTTTCAATTTTCCCTAACAATGAAAAGATGTTTTCTGTTACACGAGACAAAAGGCTCAGAACTGACGCTCAAGGAGAAACTTTTAACAATGGACATAACATAGCATAATCTTGTAGTGATGGATACAATTTATATGACAGTATGAACGTAAAATCTTTAAAAGAAGAATAGGTTCCACCAGACCTTCCGTTCTGTTAGAGTAAGCGCTCTTAGATAAAATGTTCGAAAATGCACATTCCAGAAATGGACTTCATTTCACGGGTATTTCAAGGTGTATCTGTTTTTGACTCACGGAGCCACGAATAGGACACAAAGTAACTAATTACATTCTATTTACATGTTAGGTTCTTTGCATATAATATAATATTTTTGTAATTTGGGTAGCATAGCCTAAAAACAGGTTGGTTCTGAAAAATGTTGCTAACGTGCGAAGTTGGGATCTGGTGATGCACTATTACATGAGAGCAAGCATACATTAAAACTTGAAATGGGTGATTATCAAGGTATAAGTTTTCATGTTATATGTGATCATTAGCCTATTGGCATGGGCGTCCGGAGGGGAGGGCAAGGGGGGCACTTGCCCCCCTGGAAAATCAAAAACTTCAAAAAACCAAGAAAAACTAAAGAAAAAAAAAACGAAGAAAATATGACATCAACATTTCTTAACAGTTCTATCAAAATGAATTTCTACTCTCAAAACAGGAATTGAATAAAAATATCAACACTCAGGCCCCAGCAGCCCCCGAGCATATTTTTGGTATTTTTTAAACTTTATATTTACGGTATTGCTTATGTCTCCCTTTTTTATATGCGGTTTTTTTATATGCGGTAAATAGGCCTTGGAAGTGTCATTTCCAGCGATCTGGGAAGCACTTTGGGCCAAAATTTTCTTGTGCTCCGCGCCAACCCATGGTGGCGCGGAGCGCTGAGAGTCTGTCTATGGGCTTCACCCCCCCCCCCTTGACAAATTCCTGGCTACGCCTTTGTCAACACTATGAGAAGTAGCATCTAAACTTTCTTCTGGGAGTAAAATATTTCACATGAAAAAAAGTTGGCCCGCCTAAAAATTTGCCTCCCCCTTGAATTTTTTTCTGCGGACGCCCATGCCTATTAGTACCTACTTCGAAACCCAGTTGGAGTTATTACACTTCATAGCAAACAACAATGCATAAAAATGTTTGCACGTGTAATTACATGGATTGACAAATGCCAGATAAAAGTGTCTAAGCTTTGATTTTTACCCCAGACGTTCCTGCAATAGAGGCCTGGAACATTTGCTGCCCATAGGATTGGAACTCTGCCCTCAATGTGTAGCTCTGAATCAATCCTCTCCTGTATAAATCAAAGAAAGTAAAAGGTTCATGCTGCAAAAACACTTTTCGATGGGGCCATTAGGCCTTCAAATACTTTTGTTTCCTTTTCAATTTTTCAAACTGTCAATGACACAACTGTGCCCATTTTTGCTAGCAGCGATCAAGGAAAAATACTTCCACTGTAGGTTTCCATGCATACTTTTGCATGAATAGGAGTGATCAATGATGCACAGAATCAAAATTTTAAGTCCTTGATTTTTAGTAATACTAGACAATGATAAAACTGACTTTGAATTCAACACAAACGATTTCACGTTATCCTTTTAGCTTTCAGCACAGTAGAAGATAAACTGCTAGATATTCCGAACGTAAGTAACAACAAGCATGTTCATAATTTTAATGATTCAGCGGTCAATATAAAAGAGATAAAGCATACAGATACTGAGAGAAATACTTAGTTGAATGCACTGTAAAAAATGTCTGTTAATTTACAGAAAATAAAACGACGAAATAAATATATTAAGAAATACAGAATTTTCTGATAATTAATTACCAGAACATTTCTGTAATCCTTTTTGTATTTCTTTATTTTATTTTCTGTAAATTTTCATTTTACAATTTACAGTTTTAACAGTGTATCTTTATCATGTCATTTTGATTATATGTTCTATAAGCATTACCTTTTGGCAGGATACATTTCTATCAACTTACCATAAGGGTAAAAGAAACGTGTTGGGTGTCTAATTGAAATTTGCTTTAAGTTAGGTGCTAGACGTCTCCAGTGTACCCATGGTTTCACTCATTTACATTGCATGTGTTCATTTAATATTTCAGTATGTGGTAATTCAATGTTTCATATTTTGTGGGAAGTTACTTTCTCAGGAAAATGTCACCTCGGACGTAATCCAAATCTCAGCCCAGACTATCGAAAAAGCTACCGCTGACGAGGGCTTTGTAAAAGAAAACGGGGAGAGAATTCTACTTATTATAAGATCACTGGAATCAGTCGTTGAAGCCAAAGACTCATCCTTCAAAGTAAGTTTGACTGTTACATTCAGGGTTTTCTAACTTGCACTAGACTCCCTTGTGCAGTTGTAGGTCAGACTGATTAATTGTGAATCAAGTTTTGACTTAAACTGCCTTTTAGATGGATGGGTTACAGATTACCATTTTTCATGACACTAAATGCAGATGTTAATATTGTGAACATCTCGTTACCAAACTTGTATATAAAATCATTTTTGATTCCTTGTCGAAGGCAGGCAAGGAATCTATGCGATGGTGATGTCGTGTGTGTGAGTATGTGTGTATGTGGGTGTATGTATGTGACGCCTTTCTTTTAAACACGATATCTCAACATAGTAATGGCCGACACTTTTCATGTTTGGAATATAAATTTGTCATGTTGAGAGAAAGTACCCTATTGTTTTTAGTGGAGGTCAAAGGTCATGTGAGTTCAACAGAGGTCAAAAACTTAAAAACTTGTAAACACTATCTCAAGATAGCAATGGCGGACACTTCATATTTGGTATATAGATTTGTCATGTCAAGAGGAAGAACGCTACTGTTTTTGGTAGAAGTCAAAGGTCATTTGAGGTCACCATAAGTTAAACTGCGAAAACCTCGTAAATGTCTTGTAAACACGGTATCTCAAGACAGCAATGACCGACACTTTTCATATTTCAATTGGTATATAGATTTGTCATGGTTATAAAAAGAACCTAATGTTTTTGGTGAAGGTCAAAGTCATTTGAGGTCATTAGATATAAAAGGCCGAAAAGCTCGTAATCACGATATCTCAAGATAGTAACGACCGACACCTTTCATATTTGGCATATAGATTTGTCATGTTGAACGAAGGAACCCTATTGCTTTTGGTGGAGGTCGAAGGTCATCTGAGGTCACCAGAGGTCAAAGACCGAAAAACTTTGTAATTGCATTATGTAAAGATAGGAATAGCCGATATAGATTTGTCATGTTGAGAGGAAGAATCCCATTGTTTTTGGTAGAGGTCAAAGGTCAACTGAAGTCACCAGAGGTTAAACTGCGAAAACCTTGTAAATGGCTTGTAATCACGATATCTCAAGATAGCAATGACAGACACTTTTCATATTTGGTATACAGATTTTTCATGTTAAGAGAAAGAACCCTAGCATTTTTGATGAAAGTCAAAGGTTATTTGAGGTCATTAGAGCTAAAAAACCGAAAAGCTTGTACTCACAATATTTCAAAATAGGAATGAAGGTCACTCTTTATATTTGGTATATAGATTTTTCATGATGTAAGAAAGAACCCTATTGTTTTTGGTGGAGGTTAAAGGTCATCTGGGGTTACCAGAGGTCAAAAAGCAACATTTCTCAAGAATTTGGAAGATTGTTATATGGGGTCAAAAAGCTAAATTTTCCCAAGATTCCCAAGATCATCATCTGGGTTATCAGAGGTCAAAAAGCAAAATATCCCAAGAATTCTAAAGATCGTCATCTCAGGTCACCAAGCAAAATTTTCCAAGAATACCCAAGATTGTTATATGGGGTCACCAGAGGTCAAAAAGCAAAATATCCCAAGTATTCCCAAGATCATCATCTGGGGTCACCAGAGGTCAAAAAGCAAAATTTCCCAAGAATTTTCAAGATCCAAGATTCATTGGAGTTGAACCCCTTTCAAGACACTTCCGTTTTTCTTTTTGTTATATTTGGTGGGGTTCAAAAGTCATGCGAGTTCAGCAGAGGTCAAATTGTTAAAACATCGTAAAATAATGTAGTCAAGAAAGAAATATTTGAGGGATTAACCTCAGTGCAACACAACATCCCCATTCGGCAAGGAATCACCAAGACTTTGGGCTTTCTGGTTACATTAGGACGGAAGGCATTGTAAAAGTCCAAGTCTGCACGGAAAACACAACCACTTTACTTTTAAAATCCTTAAAGATATTTCAAAAGTGCAACTTTCCCCGAAAAAGTTGCAAAGCATATGTAAGACGAAATAAGGATAAACTTGCAAGTCCCTAGTACATTGCACATTTTAGTATAGTCTTATTAATATATAACTGTCATAATGCAATGATTACAATTAGAATATTGGCTTTTTCACTTAATGAGAGTGCTAGAAAAATATCATTGATAAATGCCACATTTGATATGTAAATGTCTAAAATTTTTTATGTTTATGTTTTAATTTGAGATCTAACGACATATTTTAACAACTCATAGTGCAACTGAGTAACAATACTGTTCTCAATATGTGCTTATACAGTTGAGCGTTCCTCTAGAAAATAAGAAATTTGTCGCATCACGTGAACATCAAGACATTCTTTTAATTGAAACCAGCAAGCAATGTTTCTTGAGCTATGTTCCCTAATCAGACCCGTAACCAGACAAGGTACTAAAGGGAGGGGGGATCATAGCTTCCAGGGTAGAATCCCTGTAAGGGTGGACAAGATATGGTAAGAAGTTATTTAACATCTGGCTTGTAAAGACGATATCTCACGATGAGAATGATGGATACTTTCCATACTTGGTATATGGCTATGTCATATAAAGAGAAAGAACATTTTGGTGGCGGTAGGAGGTCATGTCAGGTCAACAAAGGTCAAAAACGTAAAGCCTTGTAAACACGATATTCCAAATTAGGAAAATGGATACTACGTGGCATACGGGTGCGTTATAGTCAGAAAATGGTTAGAGCATCCGACTTGCAGCCGGAAGGTCTGGGGTTCGACTCCTGGCCGGGTCATACCGAAGACTTTAAAAGAGGAACCTACTGCCATTGTGTTTGGTGCTCAGCATAAGCCATGTAGTAGGGAAGACAAGCCAGTGAGCCACAACTGGAAAAAAGGCCTTGGCCGGCCCGACTTAAACCAAGATAGGGTTGATGGATGCTTTCCATGATTTATTATATTAGGAGAAACAACCTTATTATTTTGGCGGAGGTCAAAGGTTATTTCAGCTCACCAATACACACAAACCAAAAAATTTGTAAACACGATATCTCAAGGTAAGAAGCATGGATACTTTCCATACTTGGCAAATGCATGCTTTATAGTCAGAAAATGAACGCTTAGGTTTTCGTAGAGGTCAAAGGCTATCTGAGGTTACGGAAGGTAAAACTTCAAAACCGTGGGAATTGCTTGTAAACACCATATCTCAAGATATGAATGATGGATATTTTTCATACTTGGTATATGGATTTTTCCTTTAAAGAGAAAGAACCGTATCGTTTAGGTTCAGAATACAGGTAATGTGTCAGGTTGCAGCGGTCAGACACTAAAAACCTTGTAAACAGAATATCCCAAAGAAGGAAGGATGGATACTTGTCAAACGTGGCATACGGATGTGGTATAGTCAGGAAATCGTATTTTTAGCAGAGGTCACAGGTTATCTGAAGTACGTGGAGATAGAACTTCAAAACATTGGAACCTGCTAGTAAAAACGATTTCTCAAGATAGGAATAATGGATACTTTCCATACTTGGTACAAGGGTTTATCATATTAAGTGGAAGAGCTCTCTTGTTTTGGTGGAAATCAGAGGTCATGTCAAGTCACCAGGGGTAAAAAGTCAAAAAACCTGGAAACAGGATATTTCAAGGTGCATACTTTACACCTGGTACACTTTATACCTAGCAGGTGGATGCTTTATAGTCAAAAGATACTCCTATAAACCTTATGCACATGGCGTCACAAAACAGAAAAATGCGCCATCCTATGGAGGCAAGCGCGTATCATTGCAACTTACACGAACAAATACAGACAACTGATTAGTGGATTCGGGCGTAGTGTTCTAAGCACCCGCGCCGTGCCATATGCTTCATTGCCTTGCCGCCAAAATGACGTCTTGTGACGTAAATTTTGAAGGTGTATTCGTAGCTCTGACCAGCTAATGGCAGGCTGTTTGAGCTATTGTGATCCACCACCGTTACTCTGTCTATCTATCTGTCTATGTGTCTGTCTGTCTATCTATCTAATCTATCTAATCCATCTAATCTATCTGATCTATCTAATCTAATCAAATCTATCTGTCCTATCTATCTACTTAACTACCCTACATACTTATCTGTGTATTGGATTTTCTTGAAACTTGGCCAAATTGATCCTTTGCAGGTGGACTACTTCTGACCAACAGGAAATCAAGGCCAAAGATCACGTAGGGGTCATAACAGGCCATTGTAGTGAAACTATCTTTAAACTATAAAAGTTATCTCTTCTTACTCAGAACACTTTATGATCCCGCAAGGGAGTGAGAATGTTCTTTGGGTAACCTATCTTTGTTTGTACAAGGATTTTAGTCTTAATATTGTTGGGGGTCAGAAGAGGTCAAAAGCTCCGTCTGTGTAAAATATATACCAAATGAGGTGCTATTCCCACACTGTACAGAGTGGATTTTGATGAACTTGGACACATTGATTCTTGGACCATAGGCCATTTAGTGTGTTCAAAAGTTTATTCGGGTCATATTTTGAAAAGATGCCAAATGTTTATTTACAAATAGCAATGGATCTTTCTGCATTTTGTCAGAGGAATCTTTTAGTTATGTCGTGCATGGGTGTTTAAGAATTAAATGCTAAAAGTCATTTTTGGTAGGGGGTGGGGGGCTATTCGGCTATTCCTTGAATATGCATATAATGCTGGTTCTCCTACAAATATCAACAGATTTTCTTGAAACCATATCACTGTAACCGTTAGCTGGTGACTAATACTTTGTCGGAGTATTTGAGGTCAGAGGTCATTTAAGGGTCGTTTTGGGTCATTCTTTTAAAATACTCTAAAGGTTTTTTTCACCCACACAAATAACCATGAATCTTCTTGAAACTTGGATAGAGTAATCCTTGAGTTGTGACTCAAATAAGGTGTGAAAAAATTTTTCATTTGGCCTATGTACGTTTGTCTGAAATTAGTTCAAACATCTTAAAAATCAAGGGTTTATCAGATCCACAAATGACAGTGCTACATAGAAAAACATCCCTGTAAGTTCCGGTTGTAATATACATTGCTTGAGGGAATGATTCTCTTGGCATCATATTTCAGCATCGTTCATGAGTTGTAATTGACAATACCTCTTCCATACAGAGTTACCTCCTCTACTGGTAACTGTATATTCTAAGTTACTTGTGGCAGCATAGAACTTATACTAGACTGTGTACTAACTGTAACTGTATATTGTGTGTAAAGACCAGAAGCTACTGGACATTTTGATGGAGAGAGGAGTTGTGATTAAAAGGGGATCTTGCAGTTGGAAGTAAAAATTGCACCGGCAAGGTCTGACAGTCTGGCTTGTCTCTTCCTTAAAATTTATACAAGACTTAGAAGTTCATACAAAAGAAGTCTGTCCTCTGCTTCTTGTCAAGTAGGGCTAGGGGATTTTATCCTTTGCCATAACATTGACAATTCTCAAATTTTAAACACGTGTCTTGATTAGTTTCACTTTATTCATTCCTTGCCGAAGGCAGGCAAGGAATATATGCGACAGAGATGTCGTGTGTGTATGTGTGTATGTGTGCGTGCGTGTGTATGTTTGTATGTGACACTAAGCTTGTAAACACGATATCTCAAGATAGCAATGACAGACACTTTGCATATTTAGTATATAGATTTCTCATGTTGAGAGGAAAAACCTATTGTTTTTGGTGGAAGTCAAATGTCATTTTAGGTCACCAGAAATCAAAAACCGCTACCTTGCAAACACGATATCTCAAGATAGCAATGATACTCACTTTTCATATTTAGTATATAGATTTTTCATGTTAAGAGGAAGATTCTACTGTTTTTGGTAGAGGTCAAATGTCATTTGAGGTCACCGGAGGTTAAAAATGCTAAAACCTTGTAAATGGCTTGTAAACGCGATATCAGAAGAGAGAAATGACAGGCAGTTTTGATATTTGGTATAAAATAGATTTATCATTTTAAGAGGAAGAACCCTACTGTTTCTGGTGGAGATCGAAGGTCATTTTAGGTCACCAAAGGTCAAAACCTGGAAACTTTGTTAACATTATATGTGAAGATGGAAATTAAAGACGCTTTTCATACTTTGTATATAGATTTGTCGTGGTGAGAAGAGAAACTTATTGTTTTTAGTGGAGGTCAAAGGTCATCTGAGGTCACCAGAGGTCAAACTTTGTAAACCTGACATTACAAGGGAGGAAGTGACGACGCTATTATAATTTTTGTTAGTCAATTTTTGGTGGAGTTCAAGGGTCATGTGAGGTCAGCAGAGGTCAAATTGTTACAACATAGTCCAAAATGATATAGTCAAGAAGTGAAATTTGAGAGATGAATCTCGTTGTAAAAAGTACCTCCTTTTGGCAAGGAATCGCCATGCCTTTTGGCTTTCTGATAAAGATAATTGGTATGGTAATGTTTTGAACTTAAAATAGATTAGTTCTGTTATTTTCACTGGGGAAAGGGGGCATTTCTTTACCTGGATGTTGAGGATGGGGGTATCAATTTTTCCTTTGCATTTTAATGTTGTGAAAGACATATTGTTCTGGATATCTGCGTTACCTGTAATCATACCATGCAGTGGTATAAACATGGTTTTGCCGAGGGGGAAGGACCAACCCTAAAGTTTGCCCAGGTGGGCATGTCCCCAAAATGCCCTCAGTTTTGCTCAACACGAGCAGTATATGTTTATGCTGGGGACCTTGCGGATGGGGGCATTGCGCCATTGCTCCCACCCTCGGTACACCTCTGATACGACGCCATCATACAGATGTTCAACAATACAGTGCGAGAACCTTTACTTGACTATATCTGATACCATAGGTAACAGAGCCAGTTATCCAAACAGTGAGCAACCTGATGAATGTGAATGAAGATTTTTTCGGCCGCAGTCCAGAGACGACAGGAAGAATCTTAGCTGCTTTTGAACAACAACTTGTAAATGTTCAAAACAAAGGAGAAAATTTCACACAAACATTTGAAAATGTGGACGTGTCAGCTGTGAAGATAAACACGTCACTAGTCCAACGTAACTTAGTCTTTGCAAACATCCTTAACACAGACAGAACACTGACATTAAATGGAGATTTGAGAGAAGGCAGCTCCAGGATATTCTCGAATGATGTGGATGTGCATGTCAATGACACCGTGGTTTCGATTTCGTTACCAACAACGTTTCTAAAAACGTTACACGGTGGTAAGGTTAATGTTTTTTAACATAAAAAGGATTTAAAGAGAGGAGAATAAAATAGATTTCAACTGAAACGGTTGGAGTTTTGAACTTTAATGACAACTTGCTTGAAAAGTTAAAGGTGCAATTTTTGTGATAGCTAAAACAGTCAGCTTAATCGTTACTTGCTCCGATTACCAAAGATGACTTCATTCTTCAATTGGTTGAAATAAGGTGAAATTGCCATACTTAACTATGCAATAAAACTGTTTCTCTAACGTGCAAAACATGCTTGTTAATTATGCATTTTCTCTCATGCCCTTACTTAATGTTTAAGTTTTCAGGTTTCAGAAAATATGCTTGTGCCAGACGTTAGTAATATTACTTCGGGAACTGAATGATACTTAGTCTAATACATCTTCATATTTATTTTAGGAAACCCTGGGTCACATGATACGACTAACAGAAAAGTAGCGGGGTGTTATAGTCGCTATGCATGGATTGAGGTTCGAAATTACAAAGTCATTTGTTCCTACTTAAAATGTTCAGATGAGTGAGGTTAGCGCGATTTTCTACTTTTATTTGAACGTGTGGCTTGTCGTCTTCACTTGAAAACAATAGCTTGACAAGATGCATGTTTGAAACGTCTTGTTACCGGCAGACATTATCTTTCGGAATTGGCTCCAAAATTGCTTCGTCAGGCTACTCTAAAATTTGTTTCAAACTGTTTAACATTGCATTAAAAACGTTAAAGAGATTCAAACTATTCCAAAAATTTTCAATATCTTCTCTGGTTACATGCCAGTAGAGACGCCAATACCGTCCAACAGCCCAATCGCATTCGTTTGTAAAGCAATTGAAGTGAAGACACTTTTTCATGAATTTTACAGTCGTAAACGAGTCGGAGAAGGTACCGGTTACTTTTGCTGTTTTCAGTAATTCGAGATTGTTTGTACCTTCAAAACCTTTGAAGTCAGAAGGAGGAGATAATACAGAAAGTACGATCACAGCCTCAAAAATCACAGAAAGGATTGCAAGTCGAATCATTTTTACAAAAGTCAAGAATGGCAAAGTTTGGAGTCTTCATCCGGAACTTTCTGTTGTATCAAAGTTCATCACTAACTTGGTAAGTCAGTCTAGAAAAAATCAAAGCTAGGAAAATCATTGTCATCTTTAGATTTTAGAACACAGTTTCCCAAACGTTGCAAGATGTTGCGCAAGAAATATAAAAAATATAGAAAAAGGCGAGTATTGTAAAGCTAATCTTCTAATTACTCATATTTTCACTCAGTCTAATGATATCGATGGGGTGGTACCAGATACTCATTGCGTCTATTGGAACAAAGATGATCGTGGAGGAGGTCATTGGTCAGAAGATGGCTGTAAAAGGATGCCGGATGAAGCTGAACTAACTGTTTGTCGCTGCGAGAAACAGAGACAACTGGGCAGTTTTGCAGTTCTTGTTGTAAGATTCATTAAGCAGCAACAAATATTGATCAGGAATGGGTAGTTAATGTTAAGAAATACTATTTCATGAGCATTATGAATTTGTAGTTATGCAGTGCATAAAAAGAATTTACAAATCAATGGTCGGATGTTTTGATAAGATTTGTTAAATCTTTAATCGAAGTTTATGGTGTTATTAGATTATCTCTTCTGCCTGTGTTTTAACAAAGCAAGATGCACCTTGCATTTTATGTTCAAATTACAGACTTTTGCGAAAGGTTTGTTTGCACTTTACTTCTTATTTATCAAGAATCGGTGTGAGTGACGTGTTTGCAATTTTCTTTCCAATTTTTTTTTTGCCGTTATCTAGCCACTCTAATGATCTCTGTATACTCACGATACCAGACATGCTAATTGCGCCCATAGGAAATACTGCGAACAGCTCTCCAAAGAAATAATGTTTCACACGGCTAAACATTAACCTGATTACATCAAAAAACACCAACTGCATCAAAGTCCATCTATATTCAGTTAAAGCAAAGTTAAGTTCTCTTCATCACCAAGCAAGAAATGGTAATTTTAAGTTCATTGAAAGGAAAGGGAGGAGATAGAAGACTGGAAAGCAGAGTCCTTGCCAGGCAAAGACTCGTACGGGGTGAGATACGTTACAGACGTTAAAATAGTTTTTCGAGAGCGATGACGCAGTAAGGCCTTAGTAACCATTAATTTTACAGTCTTTCCCAGGGGTGCCGCCACTGGCCCCCTTGGTTGCGTTTGATGTTTTTGTCGTTTCTTCGCAAAAATGTTTATTCTATATTTTGAATAATTTTCATTAAGTCTCTCCTTCTGTCCTAAGAATTCGATTTTCCTACCCTTTTCTATGATATACTGAATTTAATATTGTCAAAGAGTAGTAAACTTAAGTTTTTCAATGATTTATTTTTCAGCGTGTACGACAAGAAAGCTACAAGTCAGAAGTACCTTTGTACTACATTACACTTGTCGGGTCTATCATTTCCTGTGCTTGTGTGGTGTTTTGTATTATTACATTCGTTTCCCTAAAGTAAGAAAGCAAAGAATTTTTTTGATAAGGAAATTTTATTATAAGCTTCTTTAGTTTCCTTAATCTCAAATTGGTGATTCGAATAGTCGGTCTTAGAGTGCAGAATGACCAAATTGATGCAAGGAAAATTAAAACAATATTTTTTTATCAAAATACTAAAATGTTTATAACACACACCATATGTTCTCTTAATTTGTTAACTAACATCTCGTCAATTGTAGCTTACGTACTCAGAGATTGCAATTTCAAAAATTAAATGTGTGATTTCAAAAAGCACTCCCAGGGTTACATTAAGAAGAGCTCTCCTGTTAATTTGTTATTTCAGAAATCTGCGGTCAAAGCAACCTACACATATTCATATAAATCTCTGCGTGGCCCTTCTTGGTTTCTATATCTCTTTCCTGTTGAGTACATTGGCAGTAAATAAACCAACTTTCTGTGCAATCTCGTCAGCTGCTGTTCACTTTTTTGTTCTCTCAACGGCTGCTTGGATGTCTGCTGAGGCGATAAACATGTATTTACTCTTCGTCCTCAAGGGTCAAACCAAATTTAGACATTTCATCAGAATTGCTTGTGTAATTGGATATGGTAAGAAGCGTACATATTTATTCCGTCTATTATATTCCCTCAAAAATTTAAAATGTGCATTGCTAATGCTAAAACGACGACTGATCCGTAGATATTTGTATCTTGCCTAGGGCATACATACAATTATTGTTGCATTCCATATTTCTCAGAGACTCGGACTGCACTTTTTTATATCTTCAATAACATGTAATGTTTGTATCATTAGGAATTCATTACCCTAGATGCATCCGCCTTTCAGCCGGAAGACCTGGGATTGAATCCCAGTCTAGTCATACCAAAGAATTAAAAATGGAACCTGTTGCCCTTCTTGCGAGGTGCTTAGCGCAATGGATTAGAACAGGGCAATGTCATACAAGCGAGAATTGCCGTCGTCTTCGTCGTCGTCGTCGTCGTCGTTTCCTGCATGGATTCTACCTTAAGGCGACAGTTCGTGCTAATTCATCGACATTAAGTCGACAGTTGACATTCAAACGACAGTTATGTGTCGCCTTATTGTTTTAGGTACCGTTTAGAAAAATAATTTTATCGTCGGAAATAGGCTTAAATTGTTCGTTTTTCTCTAAAAAGTATCTCTACAAAATTTGGTTAGGGTAAGGTTAGGGTTAGAAAACTTGAAATTTTTATGTACAAGTCAATGCACCTGTCGCCCTAAGGTGCAATCCACTCTTGTCATCATCATTATCGTCGTCGTCGTCGTCGTCGTCGTTTTTTTTTCCGATTCGGGTGTAGTTCTACCAGAGTGTCCAACTCTAATTTACACGAAATTTGCTTTCTATTAGTTAATGATCAGTATGTTAATCTGCAATTGGAAGTAACCAAGGTAAGTTTAGGAGTAGTATTTATTCTGCTTAAAAATGCATTGCTCGAAAAGCAGTCCAAAAACATGAAATACATTTCATGAACAAGTTTAACCTATGGAAAAGTTTTAAAGTAATCCAAATGTTCCATTTGTTAGAACAATTTAAGATATTTTGGCCTTTGTTTAAAGTGGGCACCCCTTGCCTATCCACTAAATATTTTTCAATATTCTGTACAATAATCTTGATTTTTGTTTGTTAGGATGTCCTGCACTACTAGCGATACTTGTCGCTTTCCTCGACAAGAATTCCAACTTTGTTGATGATGAATCTGTGTAGTGAGTATTTTGTCTTACAAATGCGTAAAGGTTTAAATCTCTTGATGTCTGCTCAATGTTATCTTGCAGTAAACTATAAAATAAAAAAGATGAAACCCTTTTCTGTATTCCTAAATATTTTCTATTGAGATACAGGTTTTCACTGATAGCTTAGAATTCTTCCTCAAGGTCATTTTGTCTTCTACATGTAATTTTGAAAGGAAAAAATAAACATTTACATTTCGAAATGTATTGGTAATACAGATTACGAAGTCTCTTACATTCTAAGACGACAGTCATTGGGCGTAGAGAGCAATCTCAAAGTTGGATATGAAACTTTATAACGATGAAGACATATTCTTTATCTATTAGAACGAAGTTTTCATTCAGAACAACCCCTCGTGTTGGACAATATTATTTTCCGATTAATAAGCAAATTTTAAGAAACATCTACGTAATGAGGGATTCCAGCCCCTTTCCGTTCCTTTCAATATTTTGTTTCTTATAAGGTTAATGAGTTTTATATTTCTTCTTATTTTCTAAAGCTGTTACATCAAGCCTGGCTTTGCTTTCTACTTTGGATTTCTGGCTGAGGTCGCTCTCCTTGTCGTCTTAAATTTCGTCATCTTCATTTTGATAATTCGCAAAATGCTTTGCCGCCCGCTAATGGTGACAACGACCAATGAAGGTGCTAAACGTAAAGAAATCGTTACTCGAGTGAGACATGGGATTTTGTTCTGGTTTATTCTCGGTCTTTCCTGGATTTTTGGATTTGTTGCAGCTGCTGACACCAAGACGTTCATATTTCACTATCTTTACTGTATTTTTATTGCCTTACAAGGTGTCGTGATGTTTTTGCTTCTGTGTGTTGCCAATCCAGAATTTAGAAAGGCCTTCATAGCATACACTGCAATATTTTTAGGAAGCCAAAGTACTAGTTTTACATCTGCGCACACCATATCGGCTTCAGCGTCAGCGTCAGCCTCAAAACCGCCGACTGGAAGCGGATCTAAGCTTCATAAGCATGATATTGAAGCTTAGTAGTAACCTGAATATGATATGCAGCATTCTGATATACTGATTATCTTCTTGTTATTTACTACTTTAATCTCGATACTATTCATTTTGAATTGTACATGTATTGTAGACAATATCAGCATAAACGTCAAAGCTGCCGACCAGAAGTGAATCTGAGTTATAGGTGCGTGCTTTTAAAGCTTAGCTGTTACCTGACTATGATATGCAGCATTTTGATATACTTGTTACTTTCTTGTTTTAGACCCTATGCATGTGACGTCATGTTGGATGCAAGCTTGTAACTTGCAGCAACACATGCGGACAGCTGATTGGTGTATCCATCGGATACGCGTGTGTGTCTCCTACGCATCCGTGAAGTCTAATTGGTGCGTGTAGTGTGTTTCATTGTTTGCCGCCAGAACGACTTCGTGTGACGTCAGTGCATAAGGTATACACACAAACTAAATCTAGATACTATTCATTTTGCGTTGTACATATATTGCAGAAAATATCAGCATCAACGGCAAAGCTTTCGACCAGAAGTGAATCTGAGTTTCAGATGGGTGACATTGAAGCTCAGATGTAACCTGAATATGATATGCAGCATTGTGATACACCTACTACCTTCTTGTTTTTTACAAATTTAATGTCGATACTATTAATTTTGCCTTGTACATAGAAAAAACATGTGACAGAAATTGCTAATACACTTGCTGTTATATACCTGACAGATTGATTATGTTGTGCTCGTAAGCATCACACTCTACTCCAACTACATATTTCTTCTTACTTTGTAAATAAGAGGATGTCTAACTACTTGTCATCAAGGCTCAGTTTAACTGCAACTACGTAATACACGTTATAACGTCAAGATCAGTCTTAGCTACCACCATAAATATCTGAAATTTTTTATCGTGTATTGTTCAGATTTGGGTCTGAAATGGAGAACAAAAAGTGTTATGACTGAAATACTCTCGAACGACATGTATATAAAAGTGACTCTCTGTTTAAGAAATGTAGGTAAATGTAAGAATTTTATTCTAGTCAATGACAGTGGTGTGAATTTATTACTACACACTAACATTTGAAAGTAAAGTTTGTTTAAAAATCGTAGCTTGTAGAAGGAATTTAGATTTTTTACCACGAAGTTCGTTGATGGAAGTGCACACAAATTTGACCTGCGGTATAGGAAAATTTTGATTACAAATTAGGCAATGAAGATCTTGGGGAGTTGCTTAACGCCATTGACTAATTGTGTAGGAAAACATTAAACGTTTGTCGGCAAAAATGTGGCAAACCAATCCTCCATTATGCCAGCTCTGAAAATTGGGATACTAAACAATGTTCGTTAGTCAACACGACTTGTAAAACAATGTAAAAGCTGGTAAAAGGTTTGATTTCTTTGTGAAAGGGTTTTAGACCTACAAACTACCATGCACATATGTAGAAGATTTGGCATGAAAACAAAAATATCAACTTTCTTGTTATAGGCAAGTATAAATCGCCATTTATTTTGCACGAATAGTTTAAACTTTAACTCGAAGCCTTTCAACTTCAAATGTTAACATTTTCCTTCTTGAACTAAGGTAACACTTGAAGTATAATATTTGCTTGGTACTAAGTGAACAGCTGCATGATTGTTAACCCAGAGAGCATTTAAATATATCCGTATAAAGTAACGCATGTGACTTCAGTCACATTGTATAACAAGTATTCTTATTTTCTTTCTTGTTACACTCAGCTTTATATTTATACTTTTCCCTCAAGGAGTTACCCACTCCCCCCGCACCAAAAGCTGAACTAGTCAAAGTTTCCACCACTGACGATCTCGTGTCCTTTACAGGAGACTTGGACACATTTTTGAAGGGATGGTCCAAAAAAATTCTTTTTGACACAAAACATGGTGAAAATTGTTCAAATTGATTCTAACGGTATTAGATGTTGAGGTGGCATAATGTGTTAGACAAAACAAATAAGAGTGAGAGTTAGATGAGGCTTTACGGCTCGGTTTCTAACCAATTGGTTCAAGTCGCGCTGGCCACGGCCTTTTTACAGTTGTGGCTCACTGGCTTGTTTCCCTACTCCATTGCTTATGCTGAGCAACAAGCACAAAGACAGTAGGTTCCATTTTTAAAGTCTTCGGTATGACCGGGCCAGGAGTCGAACCCCAGACCTTCCGGCTGCAGGTCGGCTGCTCTAACCACTTGACCATGCTCACAAAGTAAATAAAAAGAAACTGAAATGATATCATCTTCTCATTCTAATGGTAAGTGCTTTATTTTCCTTGTTTTCAAATTATTGTTTTGACCTTAAAGTGGCTAGGAAGATGAGTTCGCTCATAGTTAATGTAAACCTGTGTAAAATAACCAGCCTATCGGGCACTGAAATTGCGAAAGAATGGGATTAAACAAGAGAAACTTGGTTTAACTTGGAAGTTTAAAGAAGATCGTTACAGTTTTAACTATTATGAGGCTATGATGTCACCCGTGCTTACTTCGAATAAACTTGGGATTGACAACTTGAAAACTGCATCTGCTAATATCTCGAAAGCTAGACACAAGACCTAAGGGTAAATTTCAACAGAATGCTTCTTTTTAGCTCAAGACAATACACATGATTGTGGTCTTCATGGAAACTTTATGAAGCATAACATGAAGCACTCTCGTAAAAATTTATTGACCTTCATTTCTTCGATCCCTCACTTAAGTTTTCTAATCGGTGTTATGTGATTAATGTTAACTTCACAAGTAGCTTCATAATATTACCAGCAGTAGATAATGATATCAGCACGTATATTACGGTACCCGTCGACTGCGGGACCCGTCGAGTGCGCGTCTAGCCTAACGTTCCATATCACAATCTTGGAATGATGCGCATTTGACGGTCACCCCATTATACTTCACGAGCACAGCTGACTATCCTAAGTTAGTTTGTGGAGTTTGAGAATGGAATTTGTGGGAAGAGTTCGTGGGTGCAGTTGGCTTTGTGGTTGAGTGTATAATCTGACCTGCTAGAGGTGTTTCATAGAATCCATAGGTGATCACATACAAATTGTCTGATAACGTTAATTGGCGGCATAGTTTGCTGTTGGGATGTTGAGGGGTTTTAATTGGTGACTTAAACTTGGGGAGCTGGTTCCCGTCAACCGCTTCCCTTGGATAAGCTCACCAACAGTGGTTCAAACCACCCGATATAAGTATTTGCATTTTAAGACAATCTGATTCTGTAAAGTTCTTAGGGCTTCTTATCGATCTCCACTTGACTTGGAAGTGCCACGTTGACTTATTATGTAACAAAATCTCTAAGACTTTGGGCGTCCTTCATAAAATCAAGCATTTTGTACCTCGTCGTGTTCTGCTTTCTTTGTACAATACTCTTATCCTTCCTCACTTATCTTATTGCAATATTGCGTGGGGAAACACCTTCCAATCTTATCTTAATAGACTTTACGTACTGCAAAAAAGGGCCATTCGTTTAATTACTTCCTCTCACTATAGGGCTAACACAGCTGACCTTTTTAAAGAATTAAATATTTTGAATATTTTCGACATTTATAAGCACCAGATGGGTATCTTTATGTTTAAAATTAGTAATGAGTTATTACCTCTTATGTTTCAGAATATCTTTCATCTTAATAATACTGTCCACAACTATTGTACCAGGCATTCGGAAAACTATCACTTATATAGAGTTAATACTGATGTCAGTAAAAAGTCATTTGTTACTTCTGGCTCTCAACTCTGGAATAACCTTGATACCCAGCTAAAACGCATCTCCTCACTTCCCTTATTTACCAAGAAATTCAAATTATGTTTAATTGATAAGTATTGATGTCTTTTGTTACCTATGATCTTTTTTATTTTACTCTGTCATGGATGGTGGGTGGTTGGGGTTTCGTGGGAGGGAAGGGGGCTGTTACTACAGTATGTCTGTGTTATTTGATTTCTCTATTGTGTCTGTATTTCTTGTTGACTTTTTTTTATAGAGGTGCCCTGCTTTGTACAAGCATTTGCTTTTTGCAGGCTTCTTCCACCGCTTTCTGTAAATTCATATCTGTCTATATTTTATGATGTTTGTGGAAAATAAATGAAATGAAATGAAAGTAAGAATCCCCACCCTCTCACACTCTTTGGAAAAGTCGCTTATGACTGTGAATACACCAATAACGTCTGTCAATTGGGGACGTTACATACGGTTGCTCTATAGCCATGGTTAGGAGCGAGTAGTTCAACCCTGCCTTATTACCCTCTGAGCTCTAGTCTACGGAAAAGAGAAGCCGATTTTCTTATGTGTCATGATCGATCTGGAATAAGTTCTCCGGCGAGAGCAAGTGACCTCTTGACCGTAACTACTTGGTTGGGGTGACAACAACTCATGATGTTAAAATTTGTGCAAATTAACCTTCATTTTAGACTCAATGAAAAACTGTGTCGGCGCAGCATAAATAATTTTTAGGGTGGCTATGTATATGGAACACTTTCAAGGAGAGCTTTTGCGTGGCATATAAGCATGGAAACTGATATTGCTATATTGTTCTCAGAACGTTATTGAAGTAGAGCCGAGGACCTTGATAGTTACTTGTGTCAGGAGTATGAAGTCTAGCTCTAACCTTTTGAAAGTTCACTATGTATAAACGTGTTGAAGCTACTATGCTGCGCTAGGTATGATCCACCCCGTTTATACTTGTTATGGTGGCACATACTCTGCTGGAACAGTTTCGACTGTTTAAAATGACCTATTTAATGAACTTAGTTCCAACCTATTGGCAACGAGATTTTTGGAATCCTTGGACCAACATAAATTACGTTACCAGCGGGCTGTAAAGTCGTTGTCCAGACTCAGAATGGATTCCGTAATTGAGTCCGTTTTCGTCGGACTAGCAATTGGCCCAGCCAAGTTCACAAAAATATAGGAGTTTCATAAATGTTACTTAAGTCTGTATTATTATCGGTGCACAGTAATGCATAAATGGTCACGTACAGTCATCTAAATAACAGGGTAAGCTGGGGTATGAATTTGACTCCTAAAACAATTTACTGGGTTTAATTGTAAAATAGCACAAAATGCCTTGTACCAGCTGCTATGTTGTCAAGTGGTCGGATTCCGGAATGAAGGGGTGAGGCTGGAATCAGAATTGGTTCGGAATCGGAGACTACTGGACTCGAAATATTCCCGGAATAGCATACATGTATTGAAATCGGAACTGGACAGGAAGAGGGTTAGATAGACCCGGATACAGAACTGGTAACAGTTATACTTTTTCTCCCTTAGTTACATTGATAAACTCGTCAAATCACATTTTTTTTCACCGGCTACTCTTTCTGATGAATAGACCACATGTTTGCAGGTGAATTTAGCTGAAAGTTTTTGGGGGTACCTACTTATATCGTTCGGTAATTAGTTGTGGAAAGCACCTGTACCAGTTAAAAACTTCCTAATATGTGGTAAGTATGATGCCAGATACTGAATTTAATTTATATATATTTTGGTAGCGTCTGTGACGGTAGCAGCATCGGTTAAATTGTTCCATTAACATGTCCCCGTAATCAATATCAAACATAACGCAAATACGAGAATTAATAGCGATGCATTCGAGACCAAGGGATACGAAAATATTTTGGTAGACCATGATAAAAAGGAAACAAGTTTCAGAAATGTCAAGGAAGATATCAATCACTAATGGAAAGATAGCTATATCATCTTTATTTACGTAATTCGTATAACGTTTTGCAGGCCTCTAATAGTGACTCAAAAAGTACTAAAAAAAGAAAAAACGCGGGATGCTGTCCTGGTTTGGCGTTTCGTGCAGCTGCTGACCACAAGACTCATTTTTACTGCCAGTATTTTAATTGTTTTCCAAGTTGTTATCATACTGCTGATTGTTTCCTTTGTCAAACCTAGGCCGTCAGGAAATACACCAGAATGAAAATAAGCAGAAATATTTAACCAACATTAAACAGGCAATGTCTGTGTGATAACACTGTCGACCACAAGTGAGTGTGCTTACCATATTAGTGGCACTGAATCTTAATCATATACTGTAAAACTTTGTCCTGGTAAAATATCTTATCTTCTTTATAAGCAGTTTTTTTTTTAACCAAGCATGGCCAAATGAGGCAGAATTTTAGCTACTTTCAGTCTCAAATTAATGTACATATCCTTAAATGTACAAACGGAGGCATGGGCGTCCGGAGGGGAGGGCAAGGGGGCACTTGCCCCCCCCTGGAAAATCAAAAACTTGAAAAAAACGAAGAAAAAATAAAGAAAAAAAACGAAGAAAATATGACATCAACATTTCTTAACAGTTCTATCAAAGTAAATTTCTACTCTCAAAACAGGAATTGAATAAAAATATCAACACTCAGGCCCCAGCAGCCCCCCGAGCGTATTTGTGGTATTTTTTAAAGTTTATATTTACGGTAGTGCTTATGTCTCCCCTTTTTATATGCGGTAAATAGGCCTTGGAAGTGTCATTTCCAGCGATCTGGGAAGCATTTTGGGCCAAAATTTTCTTGCGCTCCGCGCCAACCATGGTGGCGCGGCACGCTGAGAGTCCGTCTATGGGCTTCACCCCCCCCCCCCTTGACAAATTCCTGGCTACGCCTTTGTCAACACTATGAAAAGTAGCATATAAACTTTTTTTCTGGGAGTAAAATATTTCACATGAAAAAAGTTGGGCCGGCTAAAAAATTTGCCACCCTTGAATTTTTTTCTGCGGACGCCCATGAACGGAGGGAAAATTATTAATAAATCACTGCCATAGTACCAGAATGTACCACTTTTATTTTAAATTTTAAAAATTTTAAAGGGTTATTACCCACAACCATTTTAATATCGCTAAATGGTGTTTACCTTTTTAACCCTGTTTGTTGAACGAGTTTTCACATGGTGTTACAGACCTGATAGACTATAATGGTGTGGCATATGTAACTTGTGGTTTTTGTGTTGGATAAACGTCATGAGCTAAGAACTTGCTTTTTACATGTTTACCATCTTCATATTATTTAGAGTTAGAGTTAGATGAGGTTTTACAGCTCATTTTTCTAATTAATTGGTTTAAGTCGGGCCGATCACTGCCTTTTTTCCAGTTGTGGCTCACTGGCTTGTTTTCCCTACTCCATTGCTTATGCTGAGCACCAAGCACAATGGCAGTAGGTTCCATTTTTAAATTCTTTGGTATGACCCGGCCAGGAGTCGAACCCCAGACCTTTCGGCTGCAAGTCGGATGCTCTAACCACTTGACCATGCAGTCGGTCTTTATATTATGTAGGCCTAATGTTATCAAACAATGCCTTTACCTTTATTCATTGACGTTACTATTATTTTACAAGGACCCGCTTACCTGTAAACCGGAGCGGGAGGTTTGGGGCGACGTCCCCTACCTCCGGATCATTTACAGTTTGAAAGGTCACAATTTAATATAAAAAATGCCAAACCTCAAAAGTTGACAGGTTCAAGCTCCTGATGACACTCGCACACCTTTAAACGGTGTTTGGAACATTGAATTGAATAACTTTCATATTCTTATTATATATCAAAACGTGTAACGCAGACAATGGTGTAAGTTTCTTTTTCCAGAAAGCTTTTTTGATGACAATAGTTTAAGTGACCTTTCAAAAGAAACCAAAAATGATCTGAATTGTGGAGTTGCTTAGCTACTCGACAGATTAAGTTGTTATATCTTCTTTCATTTGTGGTTGTTGAGTGTGGTAAAAGAACATCCATTCAAGGTCTGGATTTGTGATTATTAGTTATACCTATACCTTTCTTCGACTTCCGCTTTCGTGCATGTCGTTTTGTTACCAATTGCACACCATACCCTAAAAACGACGTAATCGTCTGATTGTTGTTACTAGCAACTCCCCTTGCCAAAACACTGACCATTTTAAAAATATATAATATTTCATAATATCCCCCTAAGTTAATGTTTATTTAGCGCCGACCATTAGACTTTGTTGCTAAATATATCAAATGAAAGAGTGTTTGTCCTGTGATGAAAGTTCCGTATTGGTTATCCACAATAAACATTCTACAGTTCTAAATGTTTATTTTATCCATGTTTGCATGTAGTCACATTTCGGGGAAGGCATCACCTCTTAACAGGAGCGGGATTAAACTTTTGGAGGTCTTGGGGGCATACTTTGGCCCCAAAAGTAAACGCTTCATAAAGAGAAGTGTGAACCCGCGATGCGTGTGTTCTAGAGGCCCGTACTTCGGCACGTGTGTGGAATCAAGGGCAACAGCCTGCTTGAAACCACAAGGATAAGCCTCAAACATAAATAGGTAGGATTAAACAGGCCTCAGCAATTACACCTTGACCATTTCCTTTATTACGAGCCTGTCTCAAACTAACGACAAGCAAATTTCATGATTAAGGGGCTTTGGGTTGGTGCAATGATAATGGAAGGGATTGTACGTGGCTATCAAACAATTACCCACAGAAGAGAAGATGTTGGTCTTGAAAAGTTAAAACCATTTGTTAAGATTGAACGCCAGAATTGCCTTAAAATCATCATATTTATCGTTATCGTTATCGTCATCGTCATCGTCACCGTCACCGTCACCGTCACCGTCACCGTCACCGTCACCGTCACCGTCACCGTCATCGTCATCGTCATCGTCATCGTCATCATCATCATCATCATCATCATCATCATCATCATCATCATCATCATCATCAATTTTCTGAATGTTGTAAGAAGTAAAGAGAGATCGTTAATAAAGTCTGGTACGACAAAATGTTCCATCATCCTGCATTAATTTTGGACCAATTATGTTTCACATGAGTATTCCTACCTAGACCATGATGAAACTTAATTTCGTCAAATCTCCCTACGAGTAACGCCCCGTCTACACAATCATATCTTTTGTCAAAAAAATGTCATCATGCATTTATAAGACGATGGACAAACGTGGTGGTCTGCTTTCCAAACAAATCTGAACAATTTTCGTCCAACATGTATGAAGGTGTTTTAACTTTAAGCTACATTTCTCATCTTTCCAACAATTGTTCAAACATTTATATCGTGATAATCATGGACAAGTGTAAGTTCTTATAGACGGGTCTTTACTTTCGTGGAAGATTAACGGAAGTTGCACTTCCCCAGACGTTATCACTTTCAGAAAGTGCTGGGATGTCTTTCTAAATAAACTTGTTCATACCTTATGTCATTGTATCTGCTGTTTACGGGGCAGTATGTAAGGACAACCATTATACCATACTTTGCTGTTGATACTGATGAAACAAATTTTAAAATAGTATAATAATATTTGTTTTACATGACAGCTTGTTAGTAGAATCAGTTTAAGTAAAATAGTTAAAAAAAAATGGAAAACATTTTTGACAACGTTTTTGATACCGCATTGTTTAATATTAATAAGCACACTATCTTTAACGTAAGTAGTATTACCTGTGATTCCAAACACGCTGTTATACTAGTCTGGAACCTCTGCTTTGCTAATTAATTCAATCAAGACTCTATCAGGAACCTAAAGAAAGAATCTTCTTCATCGTTACTTTTTCTTTGATTTTTTATGTTGATATTATCATGAGTGCAGTCTTATCCCTTCGTGAGGGAAACTCTATTAGGAAGAATGGTAGGGTTCAATATCCACAAACTTGAAAACGTTGGGATCTTAACGATATGGTTTCTAGTATATGGCATGCTACAGTTGTGCTGTGTTATATGTGCCTGTTATGCTCTAATGGCTATTAAAAAGTTGTAGAATACAGCTAACAAATCTGAAAGGATAAGTTCGTTAATAGTTACCGTAACTTCAAGCAAGTCGTTTTTATTACTATTTAACCTAGACTATCTAGAACATTAACCAACTCAGTCAAGTCAATTGAAAGGAAGCAAATGTTGGAACTAACGACATAATTAATTCGAGTGCCAAGTAATTAGGATTTGGACTACATGTCTTACTAAACAATACCTGACACTTTGAGGACTGTTAATGCAGCAAAAGTTGAAAAATGTCTCTAAGCTATAGACTTATCCTAGGTTTGTGTATCCAGACTTGTAGTCACATAGAAATATGTCACGCTCAAGGTAAGAGATAAAAACTCAGTATTAACTTTCCAAATCATTACGCATGCATCCCCATTACACCTATCTGTAGATAGTTATCTATGTTTATCTAATTACACGGCACTCGAGGAAAGCACCTTTAAATCGGGAATGATGATACAGAGTTATTCTAAAGTTGTGAATCAAGTCTGAAGTCACACAGAACTTTTTGACACTCAAGGTAAGAGGTGAGACTTTTAACTGGGTAACCAACAAGTTCTCACTACATCATTTAAAGTAAAAGACAACAGATTTGAACAATTTAGATTCAGATTTAGATTTCAGTCTCTATATAATATACAATGCATCTCATAACCAGTGTGCAAACGAAAATTTAAATAGACTAATTACATACGGTGTGCACCATAGTGTGTTTAAACGGTAAGAAACGTAACGATATAGAGTTACACAATTTGAAAGAGACTGAGGAGTAACAACAAGAAGTTACAAGGAAACTGTCTGCGTAGCCGTTCTTAAAACAACAAACTTTAGATCACGCAAAATAGAACAATAATAGCGGGAAAATGAATAGTTAGGCTACTGATAGTGTGAAATGAGATGAGCCTTCTTATGAAGGTAAAAAGTGTTTTAACATTATACGGCAGTGAATTCCAAAGCTATGCAAAAAATCGGTTACCAAGTTGCGAAGACTTACGTCTGAACAGGGGATCAGAACACTGATTAGAGGCACAACTGGGGTGAGGATGATGGCTACTACGAAGCATTAAGTGATTCTTAAGTATTAATAGAGTGGTATTATGTGTCCAGTTACAAATGAATGCATTAAAATTATACCTATTTACGTCAAAATGTTCAGAATTTGACAATGGCAAAGGGAAGGGCGGTGTGAAAGACGATATAGTATTTGGTTACAGATATCTCGGAAAGAGCTTATTGGAGGTTTAATCCTAATAGAATACGTGCTCCTCCGAATGACATTACAATTAGTAAGTTAAGGAAGTATAAGGCTGATATACAGAGAAACGGTTATTTTTCTATGGGAAGAAGAAATCTGAATCTAAGTACTTGTTACAGCCTTTGTGAGTTTCAAACTTAAAATTGAATGCAAGAACTCCAAGGAGCTTTGTAAAACTTGAACGTTGAACGTTTATACCACATAGCTGACTGCTATGCTATTTACGTTTTCATGACCTTGCCCAAGTGATTAAGTAAAATCGACAAAAATGGATATCTTAACATTAAGGAAGTTTCCTCGCATAGAACCAGTTGTGAATATTATCTAACTTAAAACTGAATTGTTCGTAGCAGGCAATTGCGATCCATAGTAGAATAAAAGAGGCTAGTGTCGTCAGCATAAGAAATTAAATGAACTTCATTACTTGCCCGTAGAGATCTTTGTTTTGGTACAAATGATCAAAATAACAAAGGACCTAAATTAGATCCTGAAGGTACATCACACTTAATAGGTTTTACAACAGAATTAATATCATAGTATACTTTATATTATTAACAGCAAATGTTACGAATACTCATGTTCAAAAGGGGGTTGATCATAATTCGAATAATTGGTTAACTCCTGCAATATTCGATCACTGTAAATAAAAACGAGAATAGCTTGTACAAAAAATATCTTCATAGTCGGTCCACAAGTATTATAAACGTTTTCGAAATTGCCTTACACTTGCCATCAAACAGGTAGGCTAAAGAATGTTACTATTCAATTTGTTCAGTACTTGCACTAATGACACGAAAACCATTTAGCGCCATATCAGGTCTCCTTCACTGTATTTATAATGTTTAATATGAATTTTTGTTTATGCCTGCATGACTTATTTATCACTTTACTCTGTTTTCAATGTTATAGCAATTTATCTATATCATTTATTCTTGTATGCTATGTTATTAATTACAGTGAAAATAAATAAATACCCTTTTATATGGTCGAAATACTGGTTATACCCTGAAAATATTGATCATTAAGGGCCTTATATGTCTTATCTAACCGACGTTGTCAATATTTTTAAATAACATTTTCCTGATATAGGTCCTGCTACTTGTTACATCTTCAGATTGGCTTAAAGGTATTACATTACTCGTAATATTTGTACGTGTATTACTGGCATAGACTTAAAAGATACTAAATGAAATACCGGTGGAAGAGTTGGTCGCTAACAGGGCTCAAGCTTTAAATGACATTCACTTGTCAGCAATAAATGAGTTAATACGAGGCGGGTTCTCTTAAGAAGGTACAAAGAATGTGGATCATACGCATTACAGCAGCCAAAGGTTTTAGGGCAGACAACAAAACACTTCATTTACTGTTAAACCTTGCTTTTAAGGAGTAGAAAAATATTCCGCCGATAGCCCTTCCTGGGTTAAGAACCCTTACGTGGGCTTTATAGTCATTCGCGTTACCAGACGTTTAAAGATGGGGGAACTGAAGTTCGTTTTCTTACCCATTTTGGGGAAAAATGTTTTCTCCTTTGAGAAACATATCAAACATATTCAATTAAGTAAGCTTCAAAACTATACAAAAACAAGCATCAAATTATATATAAGGACGCTTCAATATTCAATATTTTATATTCAAAGGGGAGGGAGAATAGCAGTCTGAAATATCTACTTAAAAAAGAACTTCGTAAACCTCGGCAAGGGGGGAATTAAGCCCCCGGAAGCTCTTGAGTGTTTGCAGAAGTGTAACTATTTGAAGGAGTCTTCAAATTGCATTGTAGCCTACAAAATAGATTTTAATTAAAGCCTAAACTGGACTTAAACGATTGTAATGATTCAGGGGCATTTTGAGTGGGGACGACGGCTCATGTTGGTGTTTTGATAGAGCTTCATAGCAATATTTCCCCTCTATTTGCTCAGTCTTCGAAGTAACGGTAAGATAGCTAGCTACGGTACGCCACTGAGAGAACATAGCTCTCTCAAACTTTCAAAAACTGCTTCGAACAGCAACAACGCCAAATGGACACACAGATACACAATGTAGAAAAATGTGTGAAAGCAAATAAGTCATAGATTGGGTTAAATGGTAAAATGGCATTCAAAGTATCCAACTTTATTGTTTAAAGAAAGGGATATGATGAAGTTACAAGTTAAATACATAAATTAAACATAATTATCTTAATAGTGTTCTGCTTCCAGAGTTTGGTTATTCGCTTGCTGCAACAGGCTGCTGCAATCATGATGACGAATAACGAATATGTTGTGATGTCATAGGGCTGCAACCAGATTTCCATGCAAATTTTCTAATTTTCTTCAATGGAGTAAATATTAAGATGTTTCATTCAAAATTATTTATTTTAAATAATGTTACAGATTGTACGAGCCGATGCGCTAATTTATACATTTTTAAAACGCTGAAAGTTTGTAAAAGTGATAGAGAAATACACTGAAACTTATCTCTTAGCTGTGGCGAAAATGGTATGGCAATACAGTGTTGCTTGGAGTCCTTCCCTGTTTATGTTCAAACGTAAATTACTTGATAACCATAAACATTTCTTGTGGTGTTATGAAGTTCTTATTTATCCGTCAGCCATACCTTCATAATCAGAAAAACACTTTGGTTTTTGGTTATCTTTTAAAAAACAAATTTCATTCATAAGAGAAAGTTGGCGTTCTATTCCTTCGGCTAAAGGTGAAAATACATTGTTCAAAGATCAGAGGGCCCCGGATACCACTTTGGTAGGATGCAGCAATTTGCGCTTGAAATAGTTTTGGTAAAGGTCATGACCCCTCCCACATATACTCTTGAGAAGCTTTTGATCTTTTATGCACTACCTGTTATGATCATACTTATCACCGGTTTATTACAGTCTAAATTATAGCAGAGACACACTTCACCCGTCCAGACACAAACTTTACAATAAGATTATGATTGTTGTTGATGTTATTTTTATGTTATTATTATCATCAATACTGCTATTATCATTACATTTTGTGTAATAACACATATTATAATTATTTTTCAAATCATGTAAATAGTTTCAATTCAAACCTCAAGTAAGGGCAAGATTCGATCAATACCCTTTACTTAATCTACCTTTGCATAATATTTCATTTCTTGCATTTTATTGAGCTTCTCCGGCCCTTGGTAAATATATATGGATTAGGAATGGATTGAAAAGTGTACCTCAACACATTTACCTTTTTAGTCACATTTTTTTGTCAACCCTGTTTTTCTTCTTATTAAACCTCTTGTAAACGATTTTAGCAACAGGTACTTTACTTGATGTGCATTAAAACACTTCGCAATATTCTTCTCCTGATGAGCCTAGGGACTGGGAGATAACCTTCCAAAAAGTCTTTGACACTTAAGCCTTCGTAACTCTTTCATCCTTGCTTGAATTCTTCCTTTCATTTCTAATTTGATCTGAAAGCTTAACTTTCCCACAGTTCTCAAAAAAGAAAGCAATAACGTAAAAGTAGTTAACCGAAGCAAATGATATTTCATAACAGAAAAAACTTAGCACCAAGCCCCTAACTCTCACGTGCACTAACGATGCCTTTAATAGCAACTACATAACAAATAAGAACTTAGAATAAGAAATAAGACATTTGCTCAATTTCTCTCTTGAACAGATAACCATTGACCTGTTTATTAATAATCGCTGAGTAATGGGATGACGAGGTGCTAGTAATTTAGTCAGATGTCACTGGGAAGACAAAAATGTCTCCTAAATAGCAAAACAAAATTCAAATAAGCTGGATCCTCTTAATCTCAACCTTAATCTTTGGATCTTTCACTTTGTTGTAACAAGTACCATCTCTATAATGAGTACCCGCATTTCTTTTCATGGGTTCAGTTCCTAATGTGATAACTAAATTAAGTGACACAGTCGGGAAAAGCAAAACATTTTCAAGATCGCACATGCTGAAAAACCTACCCTTAACGTAGGTAGGACAACTCGTGCCATGCAGATTTCTGACTAATAGTGAAATAAATTTGCTTTCTGTAACCGTTTCAATATTTAGCCATACCTCTGTAGTAAAGTTTATTGCACTGAAATAACCACATTGTATCTCTAACATCCATTAGAACAAAAATGTTTTTAACTAGAAACGGGTTTTCATAACGTAATCTACACAGGGCTTGGTAAATGGAATGTTGCGTTGTTCCATGATCGGACAAGTTCTTCCCCCTTCTTAATCCTGATGGCTCATAGGCGTAGGAAGCTTTTCGAGACTGGGGGCTGAACCTTGTTTCGGATCGCCGCCCTGGGGGAGGGGTCTAAGGGACCCCTTTGGAAAAATTTTGGGTATTTGAGGGTCCTCAGATGCAATTTGGTGCAAAATTTTAGACAAACTTTAAGGAAAATTACTGCAAATTTTTGAAATTTTTTACAGAAGAGACAAATAAGGGGTTTTTTGCCCTTGGATCTTGGGGGCGGATGCATACTTCAACTTCCCCACATTTTTGACTGGGGGCTAAAGCCCCCCCCTTCCTACGCCAATGGTATGGCTGTTTTTTAGCCTCTGATGCCTATTAGAATTTAGGAAATGGCACTTCCCAGACCTTCCTAGGCCTATTGGGGCTTAAATGTTATGTGCAAAAATCAGCATTCTGGGCTACTTTATAATCGCATACTTTTTTAAAGACGTACTTGCAGAAATAGGCTGACATAGCCTACATACTTGCGTCAGTACCTGGGTTTGATGGGAATGGGAGTATAAAATGGCGGGAGGAAGAAAGCACTATATCGACAAGCGTACAAAAAGTGCCAACAAAACCACGAAAATTATAATTGTGCTAAAAACAAAAAACAATCCTGAGCAAATTATTTTTAGTATATCAATAATATGCAATTCTGACATCTGAAGGAGATGTAAAATCCTGACAAAAATACAAATACATTAGGCTACCGTAAGTTAACAATCAGATTATAGGATCAACAAAGACACACATGTGGTGTCACAAACAGCGTTACCAACGGCCTTTGGTGGAAAACGCTAGATTTAGCATTCGTCATTGCGCAATGTATAAACAAAACGGGAATTTCTCAAATGAATGATAAGGAAGATAGATACATTATTATTTACATTTTTCATTTGATTGAAGAATATGACACAAAAATACGGTAATCATATAATGTAACAACTATCATTGTATTTTTAAAAAGTTATTAGGCCTAGGCTACAATTAGCCTGGCTATCTATACAACTTTTACCATCCCGGTGGAGGGGTATGCATACCCCCACCCCCCTGGATCCGCCACTGTATGGTAGTGATTTCCATAAATGATATCCTGTTGGAAATGACATCTAACTATGAGTATCTGTTTTTAAAGTACAAGCAGCACTGAAGTCTTTATCTGAAGTATAAGAAAATTCCTATTGAAGACAATTTAACAGTTTCTTGTGTTCTAAAACTGAAATAAAAAACCTCAGCTATCGGAGTAACAATATCCCACTGTTTTCTATTTTGTAACTCCTAAAGATCATACCGTTGCAATATTTCAAGTACATTTATTTAAAACACAACCTCTGACACAAATGTATTTAGGGTATTAAAACTCATTTGCTCTCCTACTTTACATACGAGTAAGTAAAGCATCGTATTCTGTGTTGCTTTACACAATTTCATGTTCAAAATCCCAGCATGTGTGCTCTATTTGAATAGGCTATGTGTTCAACAAATAATGTCTCATGATTTTTTTTTATTTTTCTTTCCTCCATGGTCCTTAAAAATAACTATGTTTTGCCTCAGACTGTATGGTTTAACAACGGCTATTCATTAATGGGCCAAACGTAATCATGTGATCAACATGCACATGGTGACGGCATGATTCAGTTTGGACCATTAACAAATGTATAATGCAACAAGTACATTTGGGAGGTTATACAGTCTTAAGGAAACAACCATGAACACAAATGTTAAAAAATAAAGTCTAACAATGCATGAAGGCAAGTATCTCAAGGTTTAGTTTGGAGACAAATACTATACGCAGAATATCATTCAGCTATAGAGTTCCAAAGTTTCATTACCAATATGCGACAAACTGGCAAACAACGACGGTGCTAGCCAGCAGACCACTTTTGATTGAGCACAAAGTTGTTTTGTTCAATATTTTGTCAGAGCCAACATGCTGATTTTGTCTAAAGTGTTGTTTACACATTATCCCATTC
Source organism: Holothuria leucospilota (assembly GCA_029531755.1). Lineage (NCBI taxonomy): Eukaryota > Metazoa > Echinodermata > Holothuroidea > Aspidochirotida > Holothuriidae > Holothuria > Holothuria leucospilota. Next base: position 64,341,789 of record CM055964.1, on the reverse strand, counting down.
AATTTTTATTTTAGCAAGAGTTGTTAGTGTTTTACTCCACATCAGAGTATAAATGTCTTTAAGACAACCATGCTTAATATCGGGTAGAAGTCTATTTATAACGGCAGGTAACTCATGTCATTGTAGGCTCTGAGAATTACACCAATTACACGATATGGAGCTCACATGGAAATGCTTCTACCAGTAAAGTATAGTTTCCATGCCCCTTTTCACTTCTCTTTATAGAAACAAAAAGTACACTTGGCTTCTTGTGGTAACAATCGTCTCTGCAATGCTATAAAGACTCAATTTTTGGCTGCGGTAGCGAAATTATTTAAAGGAAATTCGAGGAAATTGTTAAAGGAAATTGTAGTTCTGCTCACGAGAATCAATAACTATACCATCTGTCTCAAGGGTTTTAAAATCCCGCATACGAGGATCTGTATCACGAGATATCCAAATTTCCGTGCATGGTTTGTTTCACAAAGCCACAGATACTTATTAAGTTCAATGAAATTCCCCCTCTGGAAGGATTATTACCAATAAAAAATACATAGCATACAGCTTAAGTTTTTAATTAAATGCGCCCAGAAGATGAGAAACTACAAAAGCATCCCTTGAATTATATCATTTGTACCGTCATAAAAACTTTTGTAGAATGCCTTCACGACAATGGCATCGGTGTATAGAACCACTCAAAACTATCTGGATGCTAGCATTGGAACATGCGTGAAAGTTCCAAATTTAGTTTCAAAAAATTGCAATTAAGTGGGAATTATTTTCTATGTTTTTTGCTTTTGTTCACTTATAACAAAATGTTTCTAAAGCTGTCAGTTCTTTTTCTTTCCTGGATATTATTTTTATAATTTTTATAATTTGCTGGTTTTATTATGTCTATACCACATTCATTCAATGTATTTGTAACAGTTTCGTTGCTTCAACTTTGCAGAGAGTATAACACTAAATGTAGTCAATTCACTTCATAAATCAGTAACAGTTAATTCTTTGGATGATCCTGAAATTCCCTCATGTTTGAGTTAAACGTGCCAACTGCATTCTGAATATCATTTAAGGATCATTTTATTTTTTACACTCCAAGTCTCAATATCGTTAAGTACCTTAAATTCTTGCACATGCATATCCTACCCTGTATATTTCTTCGTTCGTTTGTTAATGTATTTCCATCTAGAAGATAATCATAATTTTCCTTGCCATTTGTTAAACCCGCATGTATGAAAAATCGCTATTGTTTCTTTGAAAATGCTCACATCTGAATCAATTTTCCCATACACTTTTCATACCCAAGTATATCATATCAAACACTGATGTTTGCTGCATCTGCATGAACAAAAAGTCTTAATTGCTTGATAAGGCGGTGGAATACCTCAGTCTGATGCCTGCGTCAGTGGTAACATCTAGTAAAAGTAACCTGTAAACACTGTTAAAAAATTGTGTCTTTTCTCTGACATTTTTTACAGTACTTTTGTGTTTGTTTGTTTTACATAGGTGTACTGTTCTTTAACTAACATGCATGTTTTAACTAAATGAACCACTTAAATAACATAAAGGCTCGGCCAATTTCAAAAAAGAAACATTTTCAGTCTTTAAAACATATCTTTCTATAATAATGTCTGTAAATTTACCGCTTTATGACGTATGGAACATTAAACTAATGTAGGCGGAGTTTATGTTTGTCCATATTTTTCTTTAACAATGATTTCTACGTCACAACTTAATGTTTTTATGTTAATTTTGATCAAAATTTGCATAACTAATTATTTACTCGCTTGAAAATGTTAGCAACTGACATATTTGTTTCGTTTGTAATATTTATTTCGTAAACAATGATAACATTACTTCATAATTTATGTAAGGACCCAGTTAATATAAAATTCCCTTTTTATAATCACTAGCGTAATAAACAAAATTGACATTTCTGGGCAACTGTCTTCTGTGTCCTGGGTAGGACTTTAAACTGCTTTCGGTTGTGGAGTTTGTTTAAACGTGGCGATAATGAGGTTACCCTTTGCCACAACTGCCTCCGGGCGCCCTTGGGCAAGGCGCAGCTGTATTTGCCCAGGTCCCCTAGGAGAACGGACGTGCTTGTTCCCCCACCGGGCTCGTTTGATCTCTTCCTGAAGTTTTGTTTGGTTTTGGTTGTAGTGTATAGTGTAAAACAAAACACTTACAAAAAACCCCAAAGTACGGTACTTTTTTGACAGTTTGAATACAAAACGGATGAAAACAGGCTAAAAACAAATCAAAGTTACCAGTATTAACTGAAATTGATGTATCAATACAGCATAATTCCAATAATAACAAGATTTTAGTCGGAATGATCGGTTTTCATTGGAAGATTTACACAATGAACCAACTTTTCAAATTTGTACAGAAAGCTAAACATTTTTACAATATACAAGAAGCAGACTTTGTCAATTTTCTCCCTGTGTGGCCGAATTTTTTTGTTTCTCATCCTTTTGTCAACTCATTGCCTTTGTCGAAGCTTTGGGTTGCTGCCCCCCCCCCCCGTCGGGAAGCTTGGCCTTCCTGTCGAACAAATCCTGGCGCCACCCATGGAGCAAACAGAGTCCGCTCCGCTGGGTAGTCCACGTAACGGTACTCCATAGTCGATATACTGCACTTTGCGTGAAGGCTCCCACGACGAAACGTCCTGTACTTTTATATGTGTACAGTATACTTATAAACGTTGTTTTTGTTTATATTAAGTCCCCTTTTGGGCCCTCAAATGATAACGACAACATCTGGGAGCCTTAACATTGGTTTAGCACCATTTAAAGTATCAATATGAAACATTTCAGCAGATTTAGTTCACAAATGAACGATGAGAAGGGAATTTTACGTTTTCAAAAAAGTGCCGCTTCTGAACTCAAATAATGTTCATGTTTATCAAAATAGTCGTAGTTTTTGTTTATATTAAGTACCCTTTTGGGCCCTCAAATGATAACGACAACATCTGGGAGCCTTAACATTGGTTTAGCACCATTTAAAGTATCAATATGAAACATTTCAGCAGATTTAGTTCACAAATGAACGATGAGAAGGGAATTTTACGTTTTCAAAAAAGTGCCGCTTCTGAACTCAAATAATGTTCATGTTTATCAAAATAGTCGTAGTTTTTGTTTACATTAAGTACCCTTTTGGGCCCTCAAATGATAACGACAACATCTGGGAGCCTTAAAATTGGTTTAGCACCATTTAAAGTATCAATATGAAACATTTCAGCAGATTTAGTTCACAAATGAACGATGAGAAGGGAATTTTACGTTTTCAAAAAAGTGCCGCTTCTGAACTCAAATAATGTTCATGTTTATCAAAAATAGTCAGACTGCCAAATTTCAGTAAAATCGATAAAAGGCCACGCATTTGAACACAGTGTCAAAAAGTGACAGACATTGCCGTGCACGATAGCAATAGCTCAGCTGAAACTTTCAGCTAAGCTAAAAATCTTCTTAAAACACTTAAAAGTCTAAATATACAGTTAACGGAACTTTCCAAATAGAGTGAATAGGAAAACGTGTATTTGGTAAAATCACTGAAGCCTTACCACCTGTAATCACGAAAGTGGCTTACTGCATGCATGCTTAGTCTTCTAAAGCCATAAGTACCCTGCGTATGTGGGGATTAACGTAAAGTGCGATGAATGTTGAATTCGAAGCTGTATCGGTGTCTGATCAAGGAGTTGCTATTTGATGAAGCATGAATTGGCTGAAAGTTCTGGAGGTACACCCAGTCACTGATCAATTTAAGACAGTAGAAGTAGTGCATAGGAGAAAGCAAACCAGCAAAAGTCATGTTTTGCCCGAATTTTGAACCAAGTTGCGAGAATGTTTTAAACTGCCGTTTCAGTTTTTTTTTAAATGAACATAATGTAGTTGATTAAAGCTGTTGTGATACTTCTGACTGACCTTTTTGAATAGGTGATAAATTACCGTTCTCAGTAAGGGGCATTCTCCTTCAACTTTGAAAACAATCGTTTCGAAAGGTGCTGAGATCAAAAATAGTGCTATCATTGTACAGTTTTCAACTGTGACGTCGTTTTGTTCAAAATTTTCATTATTGTAAGAAAACAATCCAGAAAGTTAACATATTGTCCCATATGGCCCCTTGGCAAAGATGAAAGTTATTGTAACACAATAAAAGAAAAAGCTGACTTGGCAGTTGAGTGTACTGCTTTTCATTCGAGAGGTCCCCGGATCAAATCCAGTTGGTTCCTCCTAGGAATTTCTGGGGGCTGAGAAACTGCTTGTAATTAGTAAGGTGGGGGTCCGGTAGTTTGAAATATCGAATCTATGTGGGATGGATCTATGGAAGAAATTGAAACAGGGAGGTTCTTCTACGCGCACCGCCAATGTCACGGCCCTATATGGTACGTATACATTTGGACACAAGGATAGGTTGCCGTTTAATCGGGCTGTCGATTTGGTTAAAATTGTCCATGTTATCAAAAGCACATTTTTGCGGCGTAGCCTATACGCGCTTGTCTATTTTGAGAAGCAAGTCGTTATTACAGGGAAAAATTATACTAAATACTTACTCTAACATCTATTTCTAAGAGTTCCGGGACCACTACGGCCATGAATCCTCCCCTTTAATGAACTGTCCTTCCCAAATTGATTATGAGCTAAAACAATTCTATCTTCAAAATTCCTTAAGGTGATTATTGTTGCCTTTTATACTGCGCACTCTTTGCCATATGACAGCACTTTAAAACTCAAATTATCGTCACAGAGGGGTCACCAGGGACCCACAACAGTGACCCGAAATTGATGACACTTACTCCAAGAAATTGATGACGCCTACTGCATGAAAAATTCTTGAACGCATTATGCAATTCGAATATAAAGTTTTCCGCGAGCTCCGCAGTAACAGACGTGCCTCCATTGTTGGTAGATACTTTATTGTTTCGTTCATTGCAGATAATAAACATGCTGAGAATCGTATTGTCCTTATAATGACTGTGAGGCGCTGAGAACCCATCAAATTGCATCTAAAGACATAATTGCATCAGCTATCGTCAGGGGCATGTAACCCCCACAGTCCGGTAAATACCTATTTCTCGGGCATTGTTTGGAATAATCGGCAATTTTCTCCGGCAATAAAAGTTTTCCTTCTGGCAAAAATGGCTCAGTCCCCGGAAAAATATCTCTTAAGCTTTTTAAGGGCTTTTTATTCCAATTTTTTCACGGGGCCCAGATTCCCCATGGTAAACGCACCTGTGGTGCTTTTATGTGAAGATCATGCCCAGGGGCAGTAATGTAACCGCCAAGGTTCAAGTGTCGGAAGAAAAAAAGAAGAAAAAGAAATAAAGGACAAGAACGAAGAGAGAGAAATAAGGATTTTTCTTGCCTTTTTTCGGCGTGCTCTATAAATGATGAGGATACTTATAAGTTTCATCTTTTAATATCCTTCAACTTTAAACAACGGTACCCTAAGCCCTGTTATGCTGCAAGGGGAATATTTGTGCCCTGGATCCTCGTCGAAGCGGAGCCAAACACCTCACCAGAGAAGAGTTTGAAGGGATTCATTGCATGACAATGCTTCTAATTAGCTTCATTGCTCATGTTTTCCTTCCTATCGTGACTAAAACTGTGAAAAATTGTAGTTTTTATGGGTTTATGGGTTGTAGAGCTCGCAGTTCACCAAGCTTGTCCAAGCCCATGATAGACCAGCCTCTCTTGAATAAACAACAGTTATAAACAATTGTGACCTTCAATCACAGCAGCTGTTGGATATAGGAATTGTAAGCCCGTCCATGCAGTTGGGATAAGCCTCACTCATTGGTTGTCTTTGAACAGGGGTTGCATATGATTAATACCTAACTGTAAAAAGTGGCTGGTCACGAATTTGTAAGAAATGATTTTAATTATTAATAACCCTATCATTAACATTTCAGTTGTGTGTCAGATGTTCAGAATCTCTTAGTTTGACCATTTACTATCAGTATGTGAGTAAACCTCAACAGGTGTGACAAAAAATCATGAATTACGTGAACCAACTCACTTCGCCCCTTTAAGTAAATAGTAAAGTACTTGTACGCTTTTTTTCTAATACTGAGAACCAGAGTTTATGCTGTCTTTGCGCGCACTCCGGGTGTTCTCAACGAGCACTTAACCCCCTTTCAATTGCTAATGAAAATGCAGACAATCTACATGTCCATATTTTGATTTAAAGGCTCTCAGAATCGAAGAAAGTGTATACGGGGCCTTTCTTCCCAAATTGTAGTTGCAAGACCCCGAATTAGCTGTCAATGAGCCTTCCGCCGGTACTCTTTAATGTGGCTCTCCCCTCCCAGTGGCATACTGCGTACGTATTTGTCCCATCATAAGTTCCTTTTGGTAAGCATGAGTGGGATTATTTTTTTTTCCAGAGCCCAATGGAACCCCTACTATTACCCGTCCCCTCGGCCTACAACCCTGTACATCATTAAACAGTCTACAAACATTGACGAAAGTGATTTCATGGTCTGTTAAGCACGCATCCAAGTCAATTTGGAGATACTCAAAATGTTACTTTCTATAATGGCCACATTTTTTAAAGACCTCACTCGCCCAGAAATTTCCCTTGGCCTCCCACCCGAGCAATGAACTCTACGCTCACAGGTTGTTGTTGGGTCCCTCCGGCTGAACATTATGCATCCTTCTTTGAAGAGTTTTGGAACCACTGGCTACACCCCACTTTTGCCCTGCTTGTGTTCACAAACAACGGTATATTACGCAAATGGCGTTCTATAAACTTGCTCTTAAATATCTCACCATGTCGAATTTTTAAATTAGGATATCGACATGGTCACACAAATTATCTCACCATTTCGACTTCCTAAACGAAGCATATCGACTTAGCCAGATAAATCATCTTACCATGTCCACCTAAATTAGCATTTCATCGACTTCGTAAATGAAGATGTCGTCTTGGTCAAATAAATTTCCTCATCATGTCAACTTCCTAAATTAGCATGTCGTCTTGGACAGATAAATTATTTCACCACGTAGACTTTCTAAGCTCGGATGTTGACTTGGTAATAAATTACCTCACCATGTTGACTGCCTACCGGCAGTACGTCGTTTTCGTTGGATAATTTATCTCACCATCTTAAGTCTTGAGGCACTTTGAGATCGCCGTAGTACACACACACCTAATAAAGGTTCCGTACTACACCGTCTCGGAATATTTTTTTAAAAGACCCCATCATTTATGTTACCTTAAAGATTGTGTTTACAGAACAATAGCCCTTTTAGACTGATTTTTGCAAACATCTAGTGGAAGACTTTCCACAAAGAACCACACATGCTGCATTGAATTCACTAAAAAGATGTTTTTTATCAGGTTACCCCATCGCTTCAGACTGTTGTACATCAAAGAAACTACGAAACAGATAACTAGCAATTGATAGTTGTATAACTTACAAGTGTTTTATGACGTCTTTATCTTATGAGACAAATGCGTAACTTTTCATTCATTAATTTGTGCATTCTCTCCAGACTGGTTAAACTGAAGAAACGAGAAGGAAAAAGTTTGTCCGCCATCTTGTCTGCCTACATGTATAGCAGGAGGGATCAGGAGCGATCATCTCAAAAATGAAAAGATTGACCAAAATAGATCCTTAAAATTTGCAAAATATTACACCAAATTGCGTCTGAGGAACCTAAAATATTCAAACATTTTCCATAGAGGAGGGGGACACCCCTCCCCTTACACCCCTCACCCACGACGGTGGTTCGAAACAACGTTCAACCCCACCCAGTCGAGAGAAAAGCTTTCTACGCCTTTTAAACAAATACAAAAAAAAACTCATAAAAAGTAATTTCAAATCCAAATTATTCTCGAAAAATTGTAATTTATATATAGAATTTTCTCACTTGTAAATTGTCTAAAACATGAGATATCAAAACTTTGGAATGTTTAAATGCAACTTCAAATACCCAGAAAGTGCAATTTCCTGCAATCTTGGAGGCATTTTTTGTCAAAATTTTCTCGGTACGCTCCTGGTGGCGCTCCGCTTAGATAATATCGGGGCATATTTCGGTCCCGCTATAAATACAATCCTGGACACGCCCTTGATTCCAGGTTTTCCTGTTCCTGGCCAATTCCGAGTCCGGCCATTTGACAGGTAGCGCCTCAAACAAATGCTTTTTTACTATTTATTATTACACTTATGATGAACACTGGTAATTTTTAGGAGTCAGTGTCATGCTTTTCCTGACCAGCAATTTAGTTGACTGTATGTGACCATTCACTTGTTAAACTGTGCACTAATAATAATGTTGCTTCTGATAACGTTAATGAAACATTCATTTTTGTGGACTCGACTGGAATCGGCTTCGAATCCGAATGCAGCTGAGCCCATTTTGGGCCAATTCTGATTCCGTGACCTCCCATTCCGGGCCGATTCCGAGTCCGGCAAAAACGACTCGAGTCCGAAATCGAGTCCAAGTCCGGACTCGAATGTTACAGCCCTGTCCATTCTTATTGGCTCTGAAGGGTTGTTCTTGTGACACCACCGGACTATGAATCAGACTCTCCGAATCCCGGAGGGGGGGAGGCAGAGAGACAGCCACATTTCTCAGTATCTTTTGGTTGAGGTGTTTTTTTATTTTTTAAGTTACCTTAGGACATACTTAAACCGCTTCTTTGGAAGGCAAACTAAAACACTGCACATGAAACGTGTTTAAATTAAAAAGTGTACAATGCGGCAAAACGCATTTAATACGACTTCCATTGTCTTAGCAAAGTTGACGTAATTCTGTCTTAATAAGGAAAGTTTGAGCTTCGAATCCACGCTTTAAATGTGACGTTATTTGCCCATAGTTAATTTGGCATGGATCCTACAATCCTATATGAGTAGACTACTTGTAACAATTCTCTGGGCGTACATTGAAACTTTAAAGCATGAGGTCCTTTGTCAAAGTCCATTCGAAGTAGTACCATAGCCTACACACAGTAATTAAGCAAGCACAATAGTGTTTGCTTCATTTTGTCTCAACAGTGAAGGTATCTTTTCTGCCAATACTAGTAGATTTTTAACAAGATATGGGACTAGTTTAAACTATTCTTCTGTATTTGTGTTTATTGTTGGCTACAATATCGAGGCAAGTATGAACTCCACATGCTTTACGGAAAATGGATTTTACCCAACCTACCATTCTGTGAGGGTAAAAGCTGTGTCAATAGATTTTTGAAAAGTACATCGTCAAATGACCTTGCGTAGTTCACGATGTGCATCACGATTTGCATATGATGTTCCGAAGAATCCAAAGCTTAGTATGGAAAGTGTAAGCATTGTGTCATATTCATTCATTTTTATATTTATTTCTTTTTTTTTTCTATGTAGCCTATATTTGTACATGAAATAAAATACTGCCACTTGAATCATGCATATTTTACTTTTTCCATACAGTGAGGGTGTGTTTTCTGCCCACTTTTGCAGACAACAATCTCAGAATTGATGCTGAAGGAGAAACGTTTAACAATGGTACATTTGTAGAATATTCTTGTACCTATGGATACAATTTGAAAGGAAACAATAAGTCCACATGTTTAAATGGAGAATGGATTCCATCCGATAACCCATTCTGTGAAGGTCAGTGCTCCCGCCATAATCTCTTTATAGAGGTCTTTACAAGCATATTTTAGGACCTGTGTATTGAAAGGGTAACTCCCATAGCTAAGGTAAACTCCTGTTGCGATGTAACTATGAAACATTTTCTTTTCTTAAAATTGTTTTCATTTCTTTTCCTTTTTTAGCGAAGCCCTGTTTTCTATCAGACATTGACTCCGATCTTTTGTTGATTACTAACGAAACTGAAGTAAAAAATGGCACAAGACTAGAATATTTCTGTAATGAGGGTTATATTTTAAAGGGCAGGAGTTCTGCTTTGTGCCTGTACGGAAGTCTGATTCCACCCAATGCTCCGGCCTGCGAAGGTAAAGATTATATTTGGAAATTTTTGTAGTATAAATCAGTGTTTCTTTCAGTATGTGATTCGTAGGGTCAAAATCTGGCATTAAGAAATCATCTGCCGTAATAAACAGGTTGGTTTTGAAAACCTTTTTAATGTGCAGAACTACGATTTGGAATTACATTACTAGATGAGAGCATGCATACATTAAAACTTAAAATGAGTCATTTTTGTCAGCGTGTGATTTTTGTAATATTTATTACCTAAGGGCTGGTTTGTTCATGGTGTTTTTTAAAGCCCGTTTCGCCCAGTAGTGGTCAGCTTTACAGGTGTTCACTCTTAATTATCTTACATGACTGTAGACGTTATGTTATCATGATTAATATGACGAACTTTTATTCGGATACAAAACACCATTAAATCGAGAAATCTTATACAATATGTACCTTATTGAATGGGTCTTAGAGAGGTAGTGGCGCAGTTTCCCCTTCAAATTTTTGATTTTTACATTGGTCAAATAGTGCGTCGCCCTGGACATTAATTTAAGCATGAAAGAATTACGCCGGAACCAGTAGCAAAGTGAGAGTGCTAAGTGATCCCTTGCAGAAAGAAGTCTTTCGTCGCACTGGGGTGTTTTCCCTTCAATTTATCCTTCTAGAGATATCATGTTTTACCATGTTTTCACAATTTGACTTCTGGTGACCTCATATGACCTTGAGCTCAAGTAGGCTTTTTTAAAACTATAATGGGTCGTCCGCATGCTACGTATATATCCCTAACAGATAAATACCAGGTGTTCACAGTTTCACAGTTTTTACTTCAAATGACTTTTAACCGAAAGGAAAGGCAATTCAAAGTATGAACGTCTAATGGAAGCATCCATAACGACTATGACTGTGAAATCCATCAATCAGGGAGTTGCTAATAGCAACTCCCTGCATCAATATTACCCTTTATGAGATCAGGGAGTCGTTATGTCAAATAGCAACTCCCTGGTGAGATAACGTGTTTACGAGGTCTTTCAGCCGTGATTCCCAATGAAATTTGACCTCTATCAAATTAAAGCAAATTAAGCGTTGTAATCAGAACGTGGATTCCAAATGAATGCAAATGCATTCCGAAATTACCTAACTTGTAGCGTGTGTTTCAGTACTTAAAGGTTGTGTGACATGCCACTAAAAAGAGTTGTTTCACATGTCAGTTAAATAATTAAGTCCTCCAATCAAAGATCCGTTGGAATTATTTCAATATCTTTTACCGTTCTCAAAATATACGTCTTCAAAGTTTGATGGTTTCTGAAGAAACTAATTGCCTATGCAAAAACTAGAAAATGTGGTTACGAAAATCGTAACCACTTACTGTCCATGCTTGTTTCTGTGCTGGTATTTGGAAACGTCCTCAGTGGTTATGCTAGCTTTAATTAAAATATCGCCCTTTCAATTTTCAGTGTTGGCACAGTGAAGATGTGAGAAATCACGACCAAATCCGTCAGACAATAGGCCTATATGTACTTGAAAATAATTTAATCCTCTTCATGTACCGAAGTTTGAGTGACAGATCACTTTGCTTTTACTGTTTGACTTTGAGAAGCACAAACTTTTGGTTTTGCATGCAGGAAATAGTACTCTCCTGGTCTTGTGGGAAGCATTCAAAAATATCTCATGTCTAAACAAATCGTTCCTTGTTGAGACATTTTTATCACGTGCACGTGCATACAGTATACTTCATCCGTTCTTAATAACGAGGGACCACCTATGCACTGAACGCTGTAGGCCTAATCATTAGGCTATGATAGCCCAGTGCGTGGCCGCGACGAAGCTAGGTGTTAGTGTTAGTGTACTGTAGAGAGCTGTCAATGAGCCTAGCTGTACTTCTCCGCAGATATCATCACAATGGACTTATAGTAGGCTGCAAGCTTCATTTCTTGCTTCAAAATGCTTCAAGAAATCTCACTTTTCGTGATTGACCTTGCCCACATACTCTAAGCAATCGACCAATCAGCAAACGCGACAGCACTTATAGCCGTACAGTGTGTGTTTTACGACATAAGCGTGCGTAGAGTACTGGTGGCGAAATACCGACACAGTACGACCATGTGCCACAATATACTGTACTACTATTTAGGTAGTTTGACTTACTCAAGCCATTCTTAACAAAACAATAAAATACAAAACTGCCGAAATAAAAACCAGTTATGCTCAGCCCCATTCCAACCAAAAGTGACCAAGAAGTCTCGTTCCCATCTACATGATTCACTAATGTAGAACAAAGCACTCAGTGGGAATCAAGAAACATTGAACGAAAGAACTGCTTCTCGAAAATGAGAAGCGTGCCTAAGGTACACAATAATGATGTGGAGTGTTGCACAGTGTGAAGATTTCTTTTGTTAACCCTATATAAATTATCTCTTAATTACTGATCATACAGATTACAGTTTGGTAAGTGATATCAATATTTTTTAAGGAAAAAGTTTTAACTTTTATAATAAACCCCTCGGGGTATAACAATGCTACCAGTGTCCTTGAAATTAAGGTTGAAAAATCAAAGGCTAATATGTGCCATATATGGTATGTCCCTCTTTAGATGTCACATATTTGCATATTTAGCTCATGTTTATTCATGATACAAGTGTGAAATAGAAATTTACGTGTAAAATGGTCAATATTTGATGGATTTTAATGAAAATTGTGTCTATTTTCTGGATTTTTAATGCTTTTTACATCAAATATCCAGCTATGTTATTTTCATGTCACACGACCTTTATAAAAAAGGGTTGTCAGTACAGTCTGACAGTAGAGATGGTGCTCTAAGGTTTTCCAAGGCAAGGGCTCTAGAGTGATATTCGTTTCACCGAAGCAAAGGTTCTTCCTCTTGATATGATAAATCCTTAAACTGATTGTAAAATGTATCCATTATTTCTATATTGAAATATTGTGTTACAAGCTAAGGCGTCACACGCACGCATGTGTACACACATACAAACATACACGCATGCACGTACATATACAAATAATCGCCAGCGTCATTGCAAAGACTCCTTTCGCGTCCAATAAGGGATAAATACCTTAACCAAAATTCAGTATAAATACGAGAAAGGCTTTTTTGGTAGTACAATGTCAAAGTTTCTGTGCTCACTTGGAGACTGAATGCCTTTAAGGATCCCTGGTTGTAAAATTAAGTAGGGCATTAATCTCTAATGAAGGTATAACTGTATTTGGCGTGTAAAGCATATGGCGCATGCTGCAAGGGAGAGAGAGAGACATTTTCTCTTCAATATTTCAATAACAGAAACGTCCAAATGTTTGGCACGAGCCAAGAAGAGTAAAACAACACTTTCAAGTTTCCTGTGTCAAATTGAACGCATATGAGAAATCAAGAATGCATGCGTTAGAATTTTTAAGTCCTCACATATTTTTAATAAATAAGAAGACAATAATTTCTCTAATAATGTTGTTGGATAAACTTAATCTAATTTTAATTTCAACCTAAGAAATTTTACTTTATCCCTTCAGCTTTCAGTGTGGTAGAAGATAAACTGCTAAATATTCCTATCGTAAGTAAGAACAGTATGTTCATTTTCACTGCCTCGGGATCAAGTATAAGGAATAAAAACACAGAATTTTTTTTATTGAATGCCTTTAGCATACGGCCTATGCATTATAAGCTTCACTTTTTGTAAGGACGCATTACTCTTTACCTGAGTTAACCATAAGCGTACAAAGGTACGTGCAGGATATCGAGGTGAAATTTGCTTCAAACACAATCCATGATAACTTCATTATACTAAAGCCGCGGTCACACTACAACGAATTCGGATCGGATTCCGATCCGATTTTTGTTAGTTTTTATTAAAATCTTCTCCATTTCGGGTCAGAAAGAGCCCAAAATTTGCCAACCAGTGTAAATATATGATTTGCATCAGAGGTCTATGAAAGTGAAATGTTAACTGATTTTTTTCGTGACGTCACATCGACGGACAGCTTTTATCGGACACGCGTATTCCGATAAAAGCTGTCTTTCGATGTGACGTCACGAAATAATTCGTATAAATTTAATTTTCCTAGTCCTGCGATAAAAATCATATAATTACACAAGATGGCAAATTTTGGGTTCTTTCCGACCCGAAATGGAGAAGATTTTAATAAAAACTCACAAAAATCGGATCGGAATCCGATCCGAATTCGTTGTAGTGTGACCGCGGCTTAATAGCTACAGTGGTTTATATTTTATCTGGTCATGTAATATTTCACATTTTGCGTATAGTTGCTTTCTCAGGAAAACGTCACCACAGAGGAAATCCAAATTTCAGCCCAAATTATAGAAAGGTCGACCACTAATCAGGAATTTGTAGGGGACGTGGAGAGGTTTGGACTGGTTATAACATCACTGGAATCTGTCGTACAAGCTAAAGATCCATCGATTGAGGTAAATTGATTGCTAAACTCAAGAAGGATATAGCCCACATGAGAAGTTGATCCCACAGAAGACAGTGGTAAAAACCAATAAAATACCCATTTGCCTAAAATGTAACTAGTCACAAAGCTGAGCTCATAAACGAGGTGGTCTCTAGCTGCACCTTCTCCCTCACTTGAGTTTTATTGACCTAGCAGGTCGTTTTACAATGTTCCATTGTATTAACCAAGTCGTTTGCAACCCCAGAAATCTGTGGTGCCAACTGACAGCAGGGAGTAAGTTTAATAGCTGTCGAACAGGTGTTAACCATTGTGATTTATTGCTTACTTTTCTTTTATCGTTTTAAGGGCTTGAATTTGACAAAATTTAGATCAAGGAAGGTGTAAATTTTCCATAGAATGTGATTTTTTAATAATGTTATTGGCAAAGGTGTTCCTTTGAAGAAACACCTGTTTCATAATATACCCAGTACCAGTCAACCTTGAGAAGTCCACAAAATGAAGTGGCAGAGAAGGGCATATCTCCTAATTCGTAGCCAGACTTTCCCAATTCAGTGATAATAAGGGCTTCATTGCCACGGGATAGCTCAGTCTGGTAATTTCCTTCACCTACCGCGAATTAAGTTACTTCCTTCACATTACTACAAATACCGAATTTGGAAAGTGAATAGACTGGCAAGGGCGGATCCAGAGGGGGGCGGGGGGCGACCGCCCCCCCTTAGGCCGACCGAAAAAAATTAAAAAAATGTGATGCAAAAAAAAATAAAAAAAATACTACAAAATCAGATCTAACTCACACATTTTGTGGTACATTTCCGGCATATAGGGTATAGTGAGGCCCAAGTTTTTTACAATTTTGAAGATTCTTAAATAAGACTCACAGTCATGGTAAACATGCTATCATACATGTAAGAAACTCACAGAGCCTCGAAGCTGAGTCCAGGGGTCGTGGAAAGGGAAATTCCCCGTGACCAGTCGCCCAGGGTCTTGATTTTGCTGTTACACACAGACACCCATCACCCTAACATTTCTGGTTCTGAGAAAGCAAAATTCTCAGTTGGTGAATGCGCTCTTTGATTGACATCAAAGGCAAAAGATGCAGAGCAGCTCACATTACCCAGCATGCACAGAGAGTGTTCTGATTACATTTGGCCTTATATGCCCATCAGGACATAGTCTAAGCAATAAAACTAGCTTTGTGTCTGCTCAAGAGGAAGGGTTCATGACAGTTTTTGGAGGGGCTAGGAGTACCTAAGTTGGGGAAAATGGAACTGTCTTGGGATGATAAGAAAGGGAGCGGATTCTTCTATAGAAACCCAAATGTTCTAAAATTTCTCAATAAGAACCAATTATTTCAATTTTTCTTCAACAAAACCCACATTTTTCGGCGCGCTTCGCGCTTCCCAAATTTTGAGTTCCGCATTGATCATTCCTTTGGGCATTCCGTTGCTTCTGGCCGGGGTTTTGGGTTGCAGAACCCGTTTGGCATATCCTTTTACCACCCCTTGTTGAGTCTGCATGCAGGTATTACCATCGTAAATCATTTTCCTGCAAGATTTTGGCGCTTCGCGTTCATTTATCACAATCGAAGTTGTATCACCAATGAACATCATAAGCCCCACAATTTCAGTGAATTATTCTAGCCAACGCTAGGTGAAGGCTCGTAGTTAGATGTCGGACATCAAGGGGATTTCATGTGGCATTCTAATACCATGAATAACATTCGTATCGAGATGGGTATATGGCTTGAAACTAAATTGACTAGTACCATAAATTCACTCAAAAATTTACTCTTTCTCTTCATGCAAAATTTCGTTCAAAGTGAAATACAATAACGACCATCTCAGTTGTGAACTGTGAAGAGCTTGGTGTGTTCTGCCTTTCAAATTCCTGCTGAAGCTCCATACTAGTGTTCCCATTTTGTTAATTTCTCGGACATTCGGGGAATTTCACTACGGATCCTATCCAAAATTATGCTGGACCACACCAAGCCTGCCATATGACAGTTATGACAGTACCTGCTTTGGTCCCCTCTATGTTCGCAAAGTACTCAAGTCATCAGTTGCTCTTGCGGAGCTGAAGAACTATCATCGTAATCATAATCATAGCCGTATTCCCTTCACTGGTGGCGACCTTCCACGTCTCTGCATTGCAAAAGGAGGCAAAATTCCCACCAGAGGAGGGAAATTTTCGCGCGCTTCGCGCGCATGTGCTCACTTTAAGCTATCTTTGGTAGGCTCAAGGTATGACCCCCTGTGGTTTCCGCAAACTATTATCATATGGCGTCACCACTGACTACAAACGTATAATCTTCTTTAGTTCCCCGTATACGATGCCGGTGCCCCCTATCAGAATTCTGGGATACGGGCCTGACTGACAAGAGCTGCAGATAGGACTAGCTGGCTGACTTGAGGCGAAAGGGGGTCTTTAAGGTAAATTACCTAAGTTAGATCCAAAAATATGCCAACCTGTCTCCATGAGAGATTGTTTCTACAGAGCACGTTCAAAGTATTTACTGATAGTCCTTGAAGTATTATCTCAAAAGTCGTAAGTCGAAGCTCGCTTTAGGGGTGTTAATACAAATTTTATAACCTTTTGAAGGCTTTATTTTGACAAAATTGATCTCCTTTGTTAAATTAGTTGTACTTTTCATTTTTGCACTACACTGGCATCTTTCATATGATTTTTGCAAACAACTTTTGTATAAATTCGAGTAACATCCTCCTCTTTAGTTGGGTTGTTCATAATCGTAAAACTCTGTCCATTGACTGGAAAGCACTCTCACTGCCTTGCAAAGAGCCTCCCAGATCATTAAAAGGTAAAACTGAAGGGATTGCTGCTCATTTCTTCTCGACTCTTGGGGCATTTTAAACTAATTTTCTTTGTTCATATTGTCTTATATTGCGAGAGCTTCCGGGGGCTTCGCCCCCTGCACCCCCACCGGGGCTCCGCCCCTGGACCCCGCCAGGGGCCCTAACGCGGGCCCCTGGACCCCACGCGGTTACACTCGCGCTTCGCGCTCGTGGTGCACCTTCGGTGCACTTCGTCCGCCCCCACTTACAGCAATTTCTGGATCCGCCCTTGTCGACTGGGTAATATTGCAATAGATATCTTATGATACGAACTATTTGCTCCAAAATTTCAAGGTTTGCGGTACACTCATAAAACTTCTTTTGAAGTGATTCAGTCTCTGTTTCCATTTTCAAAATGTCCTTTTTAAAGTAAGACATTTTCTGAAATAAAACGTTAACTTTGCAAAAACTGTGACGTAAAATTTGGCACAGAATTATTACCGTATGCTGTTACCTTATTATATCCTACGTATTTGCCTGCCTCACAACTTTGCGTTTTGGCTTACGATATAAAAGCATTTACTTCATGTTAAACCAGTGGCCCAGTGGATCAGAGGCTGCTAAATTGATGTTTAGGGAATGCTTTGTAGTTGTCAGATACACGATACCACGGCATTGTTAGCCAGGCGTTTAGGACGTTTTTGCAACGATTAGGTGTCTGATTTGTGTTTCAGCGATTACATGACTGGCTGCAAAGGGTCAGTACATGAACGAGGGACATAAACCAGTATAAAGTAAGGGACGGGATTTTTGCTCCCTTAAACAGGTGATCAGAGGTCAAATGGCAAGTGTGTATCCGAAATTTGGAGAGAGAGGTCCCCCATAAGAGCAACAAAAGTGCGCTTTCCAAAGGGGATAAAGGGACCTCCCTTTGGATAACGTAGAAAACGGGAAACCCTTGTTTGCTATTTATCGGGCCCTGGAAGCCATTTAATCATCACCAGGCCAATGAAACTAATAGCATTTTTAACTGAATAGTCACCAAAAGAGAATACTCTAGGACTTAAATGAATTTCTCCGTCTTGAATTTTTAATTATGCAAAAAGAAATGAGGCTCCGGTGTGTTCCAGCCTCACCTGGAACCCCTTCCAAAACGTTTCCTATTGTTATGATCTTTTCATTCATCATGATTGCGGCATACTCTTGAGATGTAACGTTTATATAGCAATGTGAAAGGTAATCAGTTTTGTGAGTTCAGAGCCAGGAAGCCGAAAGACGAAACGGTTCCCATCCAACTTCGGCTAATCTACCTTTACTACCAAAGCCACATATCGCGGTTATTTGAAATGAAATGACTCCCTTGCTGGAAACGCAGTTTTGAGAGTAATACTGCGTTTAATGAGAAGTAATATCTGCATGAGAGGCATTCTTTTGACGGGGGGGGGGGGGGGGGGACGGGTGAAACAGTGTAGTGTACTGGAACTTTCAGAAGTAGTATAAATCACGTCGTCTTCACAATGCTAACCAATTAACAGATACTTAAACACTAAAAATCATACATAAAGACATGGGCGTCAATCCTGGGGGACAGGGGGACACGTCCCCCACATTTTGGAAATACACCCTTTGACTTAAGATTTTTACACAATAAGTTTTTGACAGAAGTGGCCATTTCCCCACCACATTCGAGTAAAGATTGACGCCCAATTGATCCGTCGAAACCCTCAAATAAATTTTCAGCTTAAGCGACTGACAATGTTAAGGCAAGAGGTTAATTTCCCAATCTGCTCATCGAGATGTACCAGACGACGTGCCCTATTGTACTTAGTTCCTAACACCTCCTCCATTATTTAGCGCGACGTCGAATTCGACGTCAAAAATGAGACCTTTTTTAAAAAATTATAACTTTGCCATTTTACACTCCTGGGCCTTTATTTAACCACCAAAGTAAAGCTAACAAAACGTTCTGTCCAATTCTACTATTTTAGGTTGGGTTCATATTGACAATTTTGTCTAAAAATTGAGTTGAATTTGTTATTATTCAAAAAAATAGCAAAAATATTCGGGAATTTTCCATTATGATTTCAAAAAAAATATTTTCGGCAATATTTTCGGCAATACAACATGTGCCAACACCCCCATCCCCATCCCTTTTCTAAAGTACACCTGGGCATCAAAAACACCCTGAAAAAACCCCAAGTGTATATCCTAAAATTCAGGTCAAAACTGGTTGAAAATTGTCGAAAATTACCCCCAAAATCGGCCCCACAAAAAATATCGTAGCTCCGCAACGGCAAGTCCGATTTTTTTCATTCAAACATCAAAATGGTAGATTCCGTACATTTTTCTGGCGATACTCAGCAGTATAGCGCCATCATTCCTGGTCAAAACGAGTCTTTCACATGTACACACACTGTACTGGTAACGTTACTTTGTATGCTGGTTTCGTGATCAATAACAACGTACAACAACCACACAAGGCACAAAAGACAGTCAAAATGGACGGCAAAGGGAGGTCATAACCATAATTTCAAGGTCTCCAAGTCAAGTGACTCTCCAGAATCCGTGGAATTAGCTCTATTTTATCGATCCCATGCAGGTATGTGGTGCATGTAGTGTGCACACATTGGGTGTAGTTAGGCTACGCACAGTATGTATGTACGAGTGCAGACCTAGGCTACTATGTATCATAGCGTTATATCCACCTACCTTAACTAAAATTGTTCTATCTTTGTCATTTTACCATGAATATTCTAAAATGTGGTATGAAATGAAAGAGGAAAGTGTGGCCAACATACCCCTACACCATGAAACAAAACAAGGATGATTTGCATATGGTTTCTATGGAAACAAAGCAACTGGTTAATAATGAGCTAATTTGCATATTTGCATAATTAATGAGACTAATTGTCAAAAAATAGTATGCTACATCAAATCCTCAAACTCTGACCTTGCCAATGATATAAAGGTCTCTGTACATTTTTTTTTTTGTGGAAGGTTCAAAGTATCAACTAAAGTAAGAATCCGTGGCATCTGTCAAAAGGTCTGTTGCAATGGGTTTTAACACATAACATGATACAAGTACTCATATTGTTCCCAGTTGGCCTACCCTATGATAAGAAAGTAACCGTAACCTATTTTGTAAAAGCTTCCGTCCCATGCCCAACCCCTTGTCGTTCACCGTCAGCCATTCCATTCGCCTTCGTCTTCCCATCGTCGTCCTTACCTCATCCTCACTTTTGAGGAATGAAGTAGAGAAGATATGCCCCTCCGGCTTAAAGACAGACAGTCATCACCCCAAAGTATATTTTTAGTGTGGGGGTATCAAAATTCTCAGTTGGTGACTGCTCTTTGATTGACATCAAAGTTTGAAAATTTGAAAGATGCAGAGTAGCTCACATTCCACACAAGGCAGAGAGAGTGCTTTTATTACATTTTATAGCCTTGTATTCTCACCAGGACATGTCCTTAAGCAATAAAACAGGTTTATTTCTGCACAAGGAAGAGCTTCATACAGTTGTGGGAGGAGCTAGAAGTTGCATAGTTGGGAGAATTGGAACTGTCTGGGATCATGAAAATTCCCCTTTAAATGTATGGAGAGATATTTCCGGAGGGCGAAACGTGAATGTTTTTACCTCTTTAGCCAAAAAATATGGCATGAGTTTTTCTCTGAAAAAGAACATACTTTGCTCAGGAGATCACTGCCCCTGGACCCTCGCTTCATGCACCCGTGCCCGTCGATGCTTCCACCTTGCTGAAAATATCCTGGTTATAAATCACTAACATTTTCACTTGCTGAAGTAAGGGTACTTTTTTGCTATAGGATATAAAAATTACATAGTTCTCTTTAAACAGTATGTTCTACTGGTATAAAATAATGAGTAAAGCAGAGATCTGTCTCTTCAACAACCAGATTTTCTCGAATAAATTTTGTCAAACGTATCTTTTTCTCGGGTAAGTTTCAACGTCTGAACCATGCAATTTCAAAATAATGTTTAGATGCAGCTAACAAAGCCTGGGAAGTGTAACCTCCTGCATTTCAGTCTTGCAGTAACTTTTGGCACAAATTTTGTTGTTTCCCTACTGTACGTGTCGACTAATGATGGTGCTCCGCTTAGATTGTGTGACCGTCTTCATCCTTCCCCCTTCCCTCCCCAGCTAAAAAAGGAAATTACGACAATGACAAGTAATATCACCTTGCATCTAAGCCAACTTGCATAACGAAAATTTCCCAAAGTGGAGTAATCCCCCCCCCCCCCAAAAAACACCTCATTATCTTACACCCAACCAAAAGTTAAGAAAATAAATACTACATGGAAGAATTTTTAAATACATCATAGAATCAAATCGCCTCCAAATATAAGTCCATTTGCATCTAGACCATCTTACAAAAACAAACATGTCTCATAGAGGTGGCGCCACCCTTCGTCTCAGACAAAACCCGTTTCCCTTACACCCAGCCAAGTGAACGGTACAATTATTTTTTTTAGGTTTCTCGCTTACTTTAATACTGAAACTGCCCCTGCAACGGGAAATGAGGAGTTACTTACAAAGTACATTCCATCACATTGCAGATTTCCGTGTAGTCCTACAAGTATCTACCGATGTCATATTGTAAGGAATGCAAAGATATTTTTGGCTAATTTCCATAAAGAATAGAGCTTGAAAGATATCACTTGTACATGCCTCATGTGATTTGTAAATAACTTACACATATCAATTTGTTCAAAACACTTTCCTGTCAAAACACTTTTCTGTCTGAACTGAGGATTGGGTGACTGAGACGTCATGGCTATGTATAATTCATACACACGCTCATCCCGTACACTTGATTGGTCGTGTGGGCGTGACCTAATGTTTTGTTGACCACTGCACGCACGTGTTCGCTGTACATACTGTACAACGCGCGCACTGTGTAGAAGTCTGTGGCGGGTAACGGTCGCGTTGTTTACACATCGCTTGGGGTCTTTTCATTGGTGCAAGACATATGCATATTCATATTTGTGTCTGTTTGTACGTATTTTGGCCTGGTCCCTATGGGGGAGTGTTGAAAATTTGAAAACAAAGGTTACCATTGGAAAGTTTACATGATAACCAATCCAGCAATGCATGAACATCGGCGATCCAAACTTATTTGTGCAAACAGCAGTAGGTCAAAAGTTCATAGGTATTGCTTGCCATGCAAAAAGATGCCTTCGAAATCTGTCCAGGTCCCTATGTGAAAGTCAAATAATATCGATATATTTTTATGTCATTCAGAAGCTGAGATATAGTAGAACATGGAACTGAATGAACATCACTGTAATTTTGCTATGCAACAGAGCACGAGCGATCGAAAGTTCGTATCCGTACTGTTTTCCACAGAGCGCATTTTCGTTGCGTGGGAGACGCTAACACAAGCTGTATGGGTTTAAGTAACAAACAAATTGATATGATTCGGCCATACATTTTTGGGATAAGATATAACGACATTTTAATCACCGGAGATTTTGTCATCTCAAAATGCAACTGAGCAACGGTGCTGTTCTCAATGTATGTTTATACAATTCAGCGCTTTCCGAGAGCATAAAAGGATTTTTGAAAGCACTAAAACTACAATACATCTATAGCATTCAAACCAGCAATGAGTCTTGATTTATGTTCTCTAATAAGGCCCGAGAGAGATAGAGAGGGAGAGAGAGATACTGTAGTTATACTCACTGAAAAACAAAGGAAGGACAACAAAAGGCTTTTCGTACATATATTCTTCTTAAAATTGTTTGCACTTCTCTTCGCACCTTTTGATTCCTTGCCGAAGGCAAAAGGAATCTATGCACTCACGCAGGCGATTGTGTGTGTGCGTGTGTATGTGGGTGTATGTATGTGTGTTTGTGACCGTTGGCTTGTAAACACGATATCTCAAGATAACAATGATGGGTAATTTCATCCTTGATATTTAGAATTATTATATTAAGAGGAGGATCACAGTTGTTTTTGGTGAAGGTAAAGGGTCATAGGAGGTCACCAGAAGTCAGAAACCGAATACCTCGTAAAAGCGGTATTTCTGGGTATTAGGTATGGATGTTTTCATACTTGGTACGTGGATGCGTTATAGTCAAAAATTAACTCTATTGATTTTGGTAAAGATGAAAAGTTATCTGAGGTCGCCGTAGGTGAAAATAGGAAATTCTTAAAAAGTGCTTGTAAACACGATATTTTAAGATCGCAATAAATGAAAATCTTCATACTTGGAATATAACTTTTAATATTAAAAAAGAACCCTATTGTTTTCAGGGAAGGTCAAAGGTGATTTGAGGTCATCAGAGGTCAAAAACCGAAAACCTTGAAAAAACACGATATATCAAGACAGGGATTATGAATCATTTTCATATTTGATATATAGATATGTAGATGTATTTCTTTAAGAGAAGCAGAACCCTTTGGGTGTTTTTGGAGATCGAATGTTATCTGAGGTCATCAGAGGTGAAACTTCGGGAACCTCGTAAACTACTGTAAATAGACAGTGGGCGGTACCTCCAACTTGTGTCCGGCATTTTGGTACAAACAAAGATTCAGGTTGAATTTTGAACCATTTCAAAGACACTATTATAGAGAAAAACATTTATTGTTTTCACAAGCATAGCTATTACAGTAATAATGCTTTTTTGAATTACCTTATAATGAGCACGTGTAAAGGACGCTGTGACTATAAGATGATTAGAAATACTATATGCCGAACTGGTTCTTTGATGAGTTGTGGATTAGAGCTCGGTTTCTCACGCAGACCGTCCCGAGTACGATTTCTGCTAGAGACATGTTCTTTTTTTATTTTTGTTATTCACTTTTTGGTAGGGTTCAAAAGTCATATGAGGTCAGCAGAGGTCAAGATGTGAACACATCGTAAAGTATGAAAAAGTTAAGTGTAAATTTGAGAGATGAACCGAGGCACTGCAACAAATCAAGTTTCAACAACTTTATTTCGGTCATTTACATACAGGAAAAATACAAGATATATACAGAGATACAGGAGACAGACCGGGGAGTAGCCACAGGAAGCTTGACAAAGCTTATAAGAGTGGATACCCCTACAACAAGAAAAAGAGTAGCATGGTTATATGGAATATTGCGCACTTTTAGCGGTTTTTCGCAAATATCTTCGTAAACTTACCATTTGTATCCATAAAATTATAACCAGACAATTTTTCGTTCGTCGCCTTTAATTTGACATAAAATACGCTTCCATTGAACGGAAATTGAGGAAGATATGGTCGATTGAACATTGGCACTTTAGGGAAGATTCCACTTTATTTATTTCCCTAATTTTGCGCACCGCCAAGCTTGATGTGATGGCGTACTTTGGCAATGTAAAATCGGAGGCTACGTCATTCAGGTTCTGCTGGAAATGAAATTTGGGAATTCCCAAAGTCCCTTAAAGGGTCGGTACTGGAGAAAAATGTATTTCTCTACAATTCAAGAACAAAATAATCAGACATTAAGCATGCACCATTGCTAAACTGAAACTAAAGCTAAGGACTGTCTCCATGGTCCGGAATGGTCTACATGAATTTTACATCCATTAAAGGCAGCGGCATCTTTTTAGTGTTGGGTGAAATAACTAAAAAATAATAATAATAAAAAATAAAAAAAAAAAAAAAAGTTAAGGAGAACTTACCTTCTATTATTATTCTTCACCTTTGCAGTGAGGACAAGTAAAGTCACCAGCATTCATTATTTCATCCACATTTTCTGGAACACAGAACTGAAGGTGTGTCCAGTGACCACAACTGCATTGTCCCCAGTCCACAAATGTCACCTGCCTCCTTAAGACACCCCTCAATGTTGGAGGTGAAAATCTCTTGCATATACAGCAAACATCACCCTCACTCATCTCTGACTCATCAGATGAGCTTGTATCCAATTCTTCATATGAGGGTTCCTTTTGAGGCTGTGGAGGGTTTATTTTCCTTTGTTTACACTTTCCTTTTCCTGAATGACTTTCTTAATTTTCAGGATGATTTTTTCTTCGGTTATAGCCACACCACCAGGTCTGCATCCAGCCTTTCTTTTCTTTGTCTCAATTGGTTTGGGCTGGGGTAATAGGTCATCCAGAAATTTCCTGTAATCAGAGTTTGCAGCAGGTGTGTCAGGGGGAGGGCCAGGGACTTTTGGCCTCAGTGCGTCACCAAGAAAGTAATGTTCGTCAATGACATCTTTGTTGTAGGGAAAAATGCCAGATTTTCTGAATGATGCTATAAGATTTGATGGTGTGAATGCCTTGAGGTATGCTTTGGATATTAGTTGGCATACCTCGTATCTTGTTATCACTTGACCTGGATTTTTCCTCATATATGTTTGGCACTCATGGTGGTAAGTCTTTGAGTGGTTTGAAAGTGCCAACATCAAGGGGCTGGAGTAAGTGACTGGAATGTGGGGGAAGGACAAACAGAATGATTTTCTTGGATAGGGCATAATTTATTAAATTCATAGAAATATGAGAGGTGTGGCCATCATATAGGAGTAGAATGTGCTGATTAGGATCTCTTATACTGGTAGGTATTTTGAGAAATGGTTTTCGATATAATTAATAAACACCTCTCCGTTACTCCAGCCACTTGATGTCATTTCAAAACCACTTCCCGGGTATGCCCCTGCCTTAAGCCTTTCGATGATGTGTTTGCCTTTAAATATAAAGTATGGGGGGATGGCATATCCAACGGCATTTCCTGCTGCAAGGATGGTTGTTATTGCCCCCTTGTCAGTTGTGATAGCGTTAACTTTTATACCTCGTAGTGCTACAACCTTTGTAAGTCTATGTTCAAAATTGAACCCAGTCTCATCAACATTAAAAATTAAATGAGGCTTATCTTTAAGTTCATATTTGATCAAAATGTTGTTAAGTTCATTGAAATATTTGGAGATCGACTCTTTTGTAATAGCTTTGGCGCGTTTCATGCCAAGTTTTGAAGGCTTCACTACCTTCAATTCTGGCCACCTTGAAAGAAACCCGTTGAGCCAGTGTTGTGACAGCAGATGACTTGGGTCTTCCTTTACTTTAAGAAAAACTGCTGTTTGAGTTGCAATTTGTAAAACGTCAGAACGGGTGAGAGGATACCCCAACTTTGCAAGGTGGATGATATGGTCTTTAAGTAGACGTTCTTCTTCATGGGGGATGAGAGATGGCCGTCCCAGGGAGCTATCAAATTTTCCACCTTTGTTGTTCTTAAGTTGAAACCTGAGTGAGGATTCTGGGACACCACAAAGCTTTGCAGCCTTACGTCTAGACCATTTCTTTTTCTTGACCAGATTGATGGCCCTTACCATTTGTTTTTCTTCATAGGCTCGATGGTATTTGCCCTGCATTAAACAAAGAATAGCACCGACAAAGAAGGAAAAGGGGTTTTTAACATCATGTTTCCCAGGGAAATATTTGATGAACGTGAAAATGATTTTAGCGGTCCAAAATTAGTGGAAAATTATTGGAATATACAGCACAGCATTTGCACTCTACAACACTACTTTCCCTTTAAGGCAAAAGTATTTTGACCTGTTGCACACGAAACTAAAACTTACATTTCCATTGCCCAGCTAGGCTAAAGTCATTTGCACGGATGCACAGCATGTTAGTAAACAGACCGTGAAAATGGCAGGTCCTTACAACTTTGATTGCCTAAGAAAATAATGGATTACTGACACCTGCCTCACAGCTTCTCCCCAAAAATATTGCAGAAGAAATGAAGGTAATACATTTAGGTCTTCTGAACGATTTTAAGAGGAAAACTAACCTTAAATGGATTCATTTCAATGAAAAATTTGTTACGGTTCTGCTCCGACAGTGGAATGGCTAGGATTTTGCGTTGCCACGGTGATATGGAGCAATTTGTGTTAGGCTCTGGATCTCGGGGTGCGCAAAATTAGGGACATTAACGATACAACTAAATAGATTACAGAAAAAAAATACAGAACAAAACACTGCAATGAAGAAGAGAAGAACGTGGTACATTTTAAATATAGAAAGTGTCATAGACTGTTGTTTGTTAAAAAGCGTTTTAAGTTTCTTTTGAACATGCATATAGAAGAACATTGAGTAACTGAAGAGGGAAGGGAATTCCAAATACAGGGAGCAACATAACGCACACAATGGAGGGAAGACTGAAGTCTGTAAAGTGGTGTTGTCAAGCGCTTAGCTGAGCGAGTGTGATAGGTATTTACCTCATAGAACATCTTAAAGTAATCGCTAAAGATATCGGGTAATTTTTAATCAAAAAAGTTGTAAACAAAAATTCCACTTTAATAACGATTTATATCGTAAATTGACAAAAGGTTCAATTTTTTAAAGAGTGGGGGCGTATGATGAAGATGATGAGTATTAAAAATATACCGGATAACTCTTTTTTGAAGGATAAACAATGGCTGTAACTTAGACGGATAAGTAGAACCCCAAACAATTTTACAATAAGAAAGAAAGGGGAGGACGAGAGTATTGTAGAAAGTAATGATAATTTTCCTAGGCAAAGTTGAGCGTAAACGGCCAATGGTTCCAACATTTTTAAAAATTTTCTTAGCAACAAAGGAAATGTGGTCTTTCCACGATACGTGCTTATCAATTAAAACCCCCAAGAATTTGGCAACATTACAAAGTGGAACTTGTGTACAGTGTTTCCTCTAAGAATTATCCAGTGAGTCAAAGTGCCCAATATATGCAAATTTGACTCATTGCTAAATGCAGAGCATGTGCACAATATGCCTACATGCCCATAAAACCCTCTTTTCTCTACTTTTTCTCCAACATCAGTGCGTCAAATAAGGAATCAACTGGGTCAAAATCACGTCATAGTGGCTTAGTGGAAACACTGTTTGTGTATTACAAAGATTTATTGATTGAACTGTCGTATCAACTGGTTTAGTGACCGAGCTGAACAATACTGAAGTAGTCTTCCTAACATTAGTGAAAGCTTAATAACACAAAACCACCAAACCTTTACAAATTCTATCTGAACAATATCAAGAAGATATTTGATATAAGGATGTGAATAAAAAATGTTTGTGTCATTAGCGTAACAAATAACATGCAGATTACCACTAGCTCTGTGTAAATCATTAACATAGATTATGAAAAGAAGTGGTCCCAAAAGAGACCCTTGAGGAACACCACAGGTGACTTCACGATAGTGAGAATTTACATTACTAATTGAAAAGAATTGATGTTTTTGAGAAAAGTAGCTTCATTCATTCCATCATTCATTTCCTTTCAGCAAGGAATCAGGCTAAGCCTTTGGGCTTTCTGGTTAATACACGTATACGTATGCCCACACTGAGGAATGGGTTTAAGCACATATAACGCATATTACTACACATTCTGCACAGACATTGATCAATAAGCGTTAATATGAAACCGCATAGTAAATACTCATGAGCACTGAAACCTTAACGTGACTTTACACCGTAGGTAACAGAGCCAGTTATCCAAACTGTCAGCAACCTGATGAATCTGAATGAAGATGTTTTCGTCGGCAGTTCAGAGGAGGCAGGAAGAATCGTGGCTGCTTTAGGACAGCAAATAATAAATGTTCAGAACGAAGAAGGAAATTACACACAAACTTTTGAAAACGTAGACGTGTCAGCTGTGAAGATAAATACATCACTTGTCCAACGTAATTTAGTCTTCGCAAGGATCCTTGACACGGACAACAAACCGATATTTAACGGGGATTTGAGAAAAGGAATCTCCCGGATATCCACGGATGACATGAATGTATCTGATAATAACACTGTGGTCTCGATGTCGTTACCGACAACTTTTTTAGATACGTTGCACAATGGTAAGATTAATGGTTATTTTTAACATTTACTTGTATGAAATCGTCAGAACATAACGAGAGTGAAATAGTTTGTTCGATGGGCAATACCTCTCCAAAACACACTTTTAAGTTTTGGTTGTAGTTCTCAAAGTTATGACAACAGCTTGAAAAGTTAAAGATACAATTACCTGTGGTAGCTTAAACAAATCAGACTGATCATCACTTGCTCCAATTACCGAAATGTGACTTCATTCTACCATGTGCTGAAGTAAGACGAAATTGCATATTGGAATTTGGTAGGTCTGAACGTCATACATAATATGCAATGAAACTGATTCGCTAATAATCAAGGCAGTTGAATGCGTGCTTGCCTCGTGCGCTTAAATTAACGCTTGCGTTTTCCAGTTTTTTGAAGTTATGCCTGTGTCAAATGTAAATATTGCTTTTCCGGGAACCCAAATTGATAAGAGTCGTGAATGATGTTTAGCCTAATACATGTTCGTACATACTCCAAGAAACCCGATCCTTCATGCTTCTGTTGCGATGTACGGCAAGCCAAAGTGGCATGGAGTTGGTTTTTTAATTACATAATCATATTCATATGGTTCCATTGTTTAAATGAGTGGTGTTTGCGCGTCATTTTTGTACCTTCATATGTGAGTGTGGCTCGTCATTGACGCTTGAAAATAGTAGCTTGACAAGATACCAGTTTGCAACTTTTATAACCGATCAATGTTTTTCTTTGGAACTGCCTCTAAAATTACTTCGACATGATCCTCTAGATTGATTCCTATAGTTTAATAGGGTACAGTACAGTATATAAGGATGGAGAAATTTCTCAAACTCTTTCAAAGTTTTCTACTTTTAACTCTTGGTAATTGCAATTAAGTAGAAGAGACATCTCCTGCAGTCTCGTTTTTGTTGCAGTAAGTGGAACAGTGACTATGCTTTACCATAAATCTTGTAGGCATATACAAGGCCGGAGAGGTACCTGTCACTTTTATCGTCTTCGGTAATTCAAGACTGTTTATACCTGCAAAGTCTTTGAAGTCCGAAGACAAAAATGATGGAGAAGGTACGACTCCAGCCATTAATATCACCGAGAGAATTGCAAGTCAAATCATCTCTGCAAAAGTAGGGAATGATGAGGTTCCTCGTCTATATCCGGACTTCTCTGTAATTACAAAGTTTATCACGAAGTTGGTAAGGGTTTTGTCGGTCTAGTACCATGTTTCTCCAGTTGAATTAGAGAACATCTTGTCATCTCCAAAATTCAGAAAGTAATCTCTTACAACCTTTAAAAACGTGCATGAAATAATGTGAGGGGAGGAAGTTAGAGCAATATATGAAAAAGATGATTATTTTAAGCTAGTCATCTCAATCACCAATGTTTCTTCTCAGCCTTCAGATATCAGTGAGGTGATAGAAGGCATTTACTGCGTCAATTGGAATAACGATGAAAGTGAAGGTGGCCATTGGTCAGGCGATGGTTGTAGGAGGATGCCAGATGAAGCTGAACTAACTGTGTGTCACTGCGAAACACAGAGACAACTAACCAGTTTTACAGTTCTTGTTGTAAGATTTATTAAACAGCAGCAAACAATAAACAAATTTGGGTGACAAACGTAAAGACTCTTCTATGTGCTTCATTAACGATCAGTTATGCATTGCATATGAAATAGATATCCCAATCTATGTTTGCATCTTTTGATAACGTTTTGCTACATTTTGAATCGAATTTCCCAATATTTAAGATTATCTTCCTTTTCTGTGTTTCGATTGTGATTGGTGCCATCTTTGCATTACACTTTCAAGGTTGACACTCATGTAGAATGCTTGTTTTGATATTACCTCTTGCTTATTACAATTCACATATTTGCTTTTTCCTTTCCCTAATTTTTGCCTAAAGTTATAGCCATTCCGATGTTTCATGCGTACTTATGATACCAGACATACTCATCGCTTACATACCATATAAGACAAACAATTCTGTAAAGAACTATCGGTCAACACAGGTTAACATTTGCCTGGTATCATTTCAATAGCCTGTAGATTTCTATCAAAATAAAAAAGAGAATTCAGAGTATCTTATCACCTTAAATTTCGTCGATGAATCTTGATTAAAATTGCTGGAAAGTGTTGGAGAGATGGGGAACAGGCCCGTAACCAGGCAAAGGACAAAAGGAGGCGAGATACCTCCTGGGGGTGAAATGTTCTTTTGGAGGCGAAATACACCTAAATGCATTTAGGCAATGATACTTTATACTTTTGATTTTATAAAGGGTTAATATCTTTCCAAGTGTCACCACCCCAGACCTTCGTTGGCTACGGACTTGTTTAAAACTGTTGGTTAAAGGGCATTTGCATTTCTGACTGCTTTTATACTATTTAGTTCATGTTTTTTTCTTTTTTTGAAAATATTTCATTAAATTTGTTTCTCTGTATTAGGCATTCAATTTCCATTACCATCTTTTGATGGACTTGATTCATTATTGCCAAAACCAAAATATTAAGCTCAATTTCTTGGTTTATTTTACAGCGAGTGCGCAAAGAAAGTTACAAGTCAGAAGAACCTTTGTACTTTATTACACTTGTTGGTTCTATAACCTCCTGTGTTTGCTTGGTGATTTGCCTTATTACATTCGTTTCCCTAAAGTAAGTTATCGGGGAGTATTTTACCAAGGAATATCTTTTAGGAGTTTCCTTATGTTAAGGTACCTTAACGTTAAGGTGGTAACTCAAAAAACCCTGTTCTTAAGTATTATGAATATAACAAAGTTAAAAACATATGACAAACGTAATCTTACGAGAGATAAACGGTAATGATTTATCCGAATTCAATATGTCATATTAAACACACTATATATTCTTCGGACCTGCAAGATAGCATCTTGTCAATCGAAGCGTATGCACTTCAAGTTTCATAGTCACATGCACAAATTACGTTTCTGATTACAAAAAAAAAAAACACTTTCACCATTGCATTGTAGAGGATTTCTCCTATTCCTGCATATTATCTCATTTTCTGTTACTTATCTTATCTCCCGACATGTTATGTATAGCAGAAGAAATATTGTACTTCACCTAACATCATGAACGTAAAGCTGTGTACGAGTGTCTGAACAGTACGTCCGATCAATAAATAACTTGTTGCGTGGGCACCCAGGGGTAAACTTGTCCATGCCTAATTGATGATGTCATGGGTCAAGGTCAGAGGTCAAATGTCATGTTTTCTAAAATTTGTTTTGCCTTTCAGTATGTGAACAAAAGTCATTAAACAACATTGTAAGTTGAAACGGACAAAACAGAACCTTAATTGCTAGTCTTTGGTTTCCAAAAAAGGTCAGCTTTGCCAAAGTCTGCTAAACGTCTATCGACAACTCCTCTTAAACAATAGCCGATCAATTTCAAAGTGGTGGATAGGTACATTAATGTAAAAACATTAACATATCATAGGTCAAAATTCAAGAGATCAAAGCTCAAGTGAGTTTAAGTTGCTTTTTACCCTTTATTTGCTTATCAGTTTGTTAAAAAAATGTCATGAAAGCACATGAAATGCAGAGAGTGAAGAGATACTTTTACATAGACTAGTGCATTCTAGGTGCTAAAGTTCAAACGACCTCATAGCGGTCTTTTGTCATTATTTACTTATCAGTATGTTGGGAAACTTATTGTAACCGCAAAGCATGTAGAAAATAGGGAGGAGATGAGATTTGCAACTCCATAGATTGCCTTCGTGTTTGTTATTTCAGAAACCTGCGGTCAAATCAACCTACACATATTCATATAAACCTGTGCGTGGCTCTTCTTGGTTTCTACATCGCTTTCCTGTTAAGTACGGTGGCCGTAAATAAACCAGTTTTCTGTGTCATTTCGTCAGCTGCTGTTCACTTTTTTGCACTTGCATCAGTTGCTTGGATGTCTGCTGAGGCAATAAACATGTATATACTCTTCGTGCACAAGGGTCAAACCAAGTTAAGGCACTTCATCAAAATTGCCTGCACACTTGCATATGGTAGGTAACGTACACCTGCATTTTATTTGTCAATGATATTCTGACAAGAATTTGTACTGTTCATCGCTAATTTTAAAAACTCGACTGATCCATGGATATTGGTATCTTTCAAAGGTCTTACATAAAATAATTGTTGCCTTCAATTTTTTCCAGAGGCTCAGGTTATCCTTATGTCAGATTTCTTATTATGCAACTTTAGCAGTACTTGGAATGAATTGCATTGTTTTCAGATTTGAATTTAGTAATACCAGAGTGTCCAATAATACGTTATTCAGCATTTGCTTTCGGTTTATTAATGGTCAATATTTTTTTTATCACCCTGGACGTTTTGTTTCTACAGTGCTGTCCATTTTTTCCTTTGAAATTGGCTGTGCAAACACTTTTGAATTATGCAACTGAAATAAATTAGGCAAAATGTTTTATTCATAAGAACAATTTTAAGTTATGCTGGTCTTTGTTTTAGAGGAAAACGTGGTTGGACCCTCCTTGTCTATCCACTAAATACTTTTTTCGCTTCTTTACAATAATGTCAATGCCTGTTTCACAGGATGCCCTGCACTACTAGCGCTACTTGTGGCGATACTCGACAAGAATTCGGACTATGTTAATTATAAGTCTGTCTAGTGAGTATTGAAACCAACACTTTTTAAAGGCTTAATTCTGTTGATAGTTGCATGTTTAATGGTCTGTTTAATCGTATCTTACAAAAAAAAACTGTAAAATTACAGTTACACCCTTTTTTACATTGTAAGCAGCTATTGAAATACTTGCTTTTATTTTAGACTGGTAATTTTTCCCCAGATAAATTGTCTCTGCAACGAATTACTCTAAAGGGAACAAGAAACAATGACATTGTTTATTTATTGTTGGTAATACAGATTATGTACTCTCTTAGTATTTCGAATCAGTTGTATTATCAATCTATTAGACTGAATATTTCGTTCAAAACCACCGATTGGTTCCTTATTACGGTCTAGCAATTAAAAGAATACAAATGCTATATTGGACGATATTATATTTTTTTAAATAAGCAAATTAAAAGAAACACCTTCAATATTAGGGATTTCCAGCCTATTTGCGTTTTTTATGCTCTTTGTCTATAATCGGGCTACTATGTTTATTTTCCTTTGCATTTTCTCAAGCTGTTTCATACATCCTGGCTTCGCTTTCTACTTTGGATTTCTCACTGAGGTTGCTCTCCTTTTCGCTCTCAATTTCGTCATCTTCATTTTGGTAATTCGCAAAATTCTTTGCCGCCCTCTAATAGTGGCTCAAACGAGAGAAAGTGCCAGACGCAAAGAAATTGTAACTCGAGTGAGACACGGGATCCTGTTCTGGTTTATTCTTGGCCTTTCCTGGATCTTTGGATTCACTGCAGCAGCTGACAACAAAACTTTAATATTTCACTACCTTTACTGTATTTCCATTGCTTTACAAGGTGTAGTTATGTTTTTGCTTCTGTGTGTTCCCAATCCAGAATTTAGAAAGACCTTTAGAGAATACACTGTATGCATGAGAAGAAAAAGTACCAGAAGTACTCCTCCGCAGACAAAATTTGCATCAACGTCAAATTTGTAGAACAGAAATGAATCTGAGCTTCAGATACGTAATATAAAGGTTTCTCGGTAATCGGAAAAGGTGTGCATTATTTTGAAATACTTGTTACCTTCTTGGATATTACAAACTATATCTTGTGTTGTAAATAGAAAGAGCATGATGAATTGCTATTATACCTGTGTTATACCTCATCAATTGATAATGTTGTACTCGTAAGGATCACACTTTACTTCAACTACCTTTCTCTTCCTGCTTTTGAAAGGAGAGGATGTCTGTTACCCTGTCATTAGGGTTCAGTTTAACTGCAGCTACGTAATAAAAGCCAAGACGTGAAATTCAGTTATAGGTAATACCATGAATATATGTTGTTTCTTTTATCAGTATTTGTCCAGATACGAACGTGAAATGAACAACAATAAAAGTATTATGACTATATTGTTCCTCACAAACAACATTAACATTGAGTGACCATCTCTTAAAAATTGTAGCTTATTATAGGAATTAAAAAATATAGTTGGTGAACTGTTATTTTATAACGACCTGCGAACGTGACCCACATCAAAGCGGCCTCTCGTGGAAAAACAGTAGCAAATTACATGTATTTAACCGGGTTTGCTGATGGAAATTCACAAGAACTTGATCTACGTAATAGGAAAGTTTCAATTAAAATTTAGGCACTGACTATTTGAGGGAGTTTTTGAACGCAAAATAATAGCTATGTAAGTTTTACGGTAGGTGTTCATTGCTAAAAATGTCCAAAATCCATTCTCTATTATGTCAACTCTGAGAACTGGGTATTACTCAACGTTCATTAGTCAACTCGATGTGCAAAACACTAAAGAAATCGGTGACGACTTCACAAATTTTCAGATTGGCATATGATTTTAGAATAAACTACCTGGTATGTACATACATGCAGAGGATTTTGACGCGGCTATGGCAAGAATATTAACTTTAATTTAGAAGCAGGTTTTGTTCTTCATATGTTTTACACCACTAGTTAAACCTTTACTTCAAAATTTTTAAATTTCTGGTGTTGCCGTATTTAATCGAAACCAGATCGTTGATCGTAGGGATTGCTCTACTTTGCTCCATTGAAATTGTCGTCTTCTATCGCTGAGACAGTAAAGGCTGGAACAGTTGTTCCAGCGTATTACAGGTTATCTTTGCGATCCTTGTAGTACATCTGCAGTACTGTAATGTTGGTGCAATGGCCAAAGTGCTTCCAGTTATGTCTCAAATGTTTAATATTTGAGAAGTTTTCCTTTCTTTTAGGAACAGAAGTGTAATTCGAGGAATTTTCTTTTTATTTTCATAATGTTTGCGTGTCATAATATAACTTCATAGAGGCAATTCTAGTAAAGAACTATTACATTGCAGAAAATTGTGATTACTTCAACAAGTCAAGATGTTTAAGGCTTAGAATTGTTAATAGCATTCCGTGGGAAAGAACGATATATATAAGTGAATATTAACATAATTGTTAACCAATGGAACATTAAATACTTTACAAATAAAGTAATGCTTGTAATTTCAGTAACATTGAATAACATCTGCATGTATTTTTATTTCTTCTTACACTAACCGTTTCCACAGAAAATGTGCCAGGGTCGTGTAGAAAATGTTAACATGATACAAGTGCTTACAGCCATTATCGTTCGTTATAGGCTTTCTAGAGTTCTGGCAGCTTCTGGATCTTCTTAAAGCAGCAGAGTGTATAACTCCGTTTTTATTCCTTGCCG
Organism: Holothuria leucospilota; assembly: GCA_029531755.1. Lineage (NCBI taxonomy): Eukaryota > Metazoa > Echinodermata > Holothuroidea > Aspidochirotida > Holothuriidae > Holothuria > Holothuria leucospilota. Next base: position 64,305,598 of record CM055964.1, on the reverse strand, counting down.
ATGGAATGTTTATGTGTGTATGTATGGGTGTCTGTGTATTTTTGTAACGCTTGGCTTGTGAACACAACATCTCAAGACAAGCACAATGGATACTTTTTATTCTTGGTATGTGGATTTATCATATTAAGAGTAAGGACGCTACTGTTTTTGGTGCCGGTCAGGGGTCGTGTAAGGTCAACATAGGTCAAAAACCAAAAACACGATTTCTCTAGGTAGGAAACATGGATATTTTCCATACTTGACATGTGGATGCGTTATAGTCAAAAATGATTCCTATTATTTTTGGTAGAGGTCAAAGGTCATGTAAGATGACAGAGGACAAAAACATAATCCTTTGTAAACGCAATATCTCAAGTTAGGAATTGTACATCTACTTTTCACACTTGGTATTAAGAACAAGAATATAGTTTTGATGGATGTTGTCTGTCATGTGAAGTCACCAGAGGTCAGAAGCCGAAACATTGTATTAAACGCAATATCCAAGGGTAGAAAGCATGTATACTTTCCATAGTTGGCTTATGCCTGCGTTGTAGTTACAAGATGGACCCCATTGTTCTTGACCGGTGTCAAAGATTATATGACGTCACAAGGAGATGAAACAGCAAAACCCATGGAAGCTACTAGTAAATGCAATACGGCTCAAGATGTAAAAGATGGATACCTTTTATTTCCTTTTGGATAGGAATCACCAAGCCTTTGGGCTTTCTAGTTTAAATATCTGATAAATGCTACACATCTTATCTTTTTTCCTAACAGGTATCTTTCATTATGCTTTGGAACAAAACTATTGAATATTAAAGACAATCCAAGGAGCTATTCTGCTTGTATTTACCAAATAAGTAAACAACCCATTGCCACATGATTAAAAGGAAGCATTCCCTAAGTAGGATATCAGCGTATATTAATTTAAATTGGAGTGACTGCCTTTTGCCTTTAAAAACTTTAATATACTTATGAATGTCGCTGTTAATTTTGTACATATCCTCGAAAGAAGTGTCTACTTAGATTTGACTATACAGGGTCGATAATTTCTTAAAATACCCTTCTTTTGTATTGAATGCTCCTGATGTAGGAATAAATTTAAGTATATCAAACTAAGTGGGGACTTCACATCTAGCTTTAACCTTACAAAGACCTGTGCTCTGTGCTACTGCAACATAATTTTAGTTCATTGCTTGTCTCTGGTGCGGCAACCGCGGTATAATAAGTCATTATACAACATTACAACAAGGCAGTGCACAGCAAAACGAAAATTTTTACAGTTAACCCATAGAAGTACCTAACCATACTCACTGTATGTCAAACGAAAGAACGTACTCCTTTATTTTCCTTTTGCCGTTTTAAATACACCACTGTGGGGCATTTAATAGGAGGAGGAGTGGATAGGTTTCGTACCAAACACATTGTGTAGCGTTTGCTCTGAGCGGTAGACGGAAATGTAAAATTGAAACGGGAATCCATGACAGGGAGTACCAACCAGCTTGTGCTGTAAACAAAGAGCCCTAAACAGTTCATTAGACCTCTTTTAGAGAATACAAATTAAATTTGAGGAAAGAGGGTGTGACCACACAGGGGATTGAAAAAAGGTTCCACATCTTCTATCGTAACACCTGAGTTAAACAACTTTAGAGTTGTGCATTTTTGTAGACCGACTTTGTGTTGTAAAGTATCCGTTATACGTCAGCAGAGATCCATCACTAGGCTAAAACTTCATGCAAAAAAACAAATCGTAAACACTCACAAACAGATTGGACATTGTTAATGAACTTCGAATATAGGTTTCAATTATTGCGATTGTACAACACTTAAAGACACCCAAACAAAGGTGATCCATGTAGGGAGCTGTTACTTGGACATGAGAAGAAACTTCTACTTTAATTTATGCTAATCTAATTAGTCCCAGACATGCGTAAGGGATAATCCTGTGAGGATCGATAATTAGACCTAAGGCTGTTCAGTTTTTTTTTTTGTCTGGCACTTAAAATTTGCACTTGTTATCCTTTGTAATTTCATTCAATATCAATTTCATTTTCTCTTGCTACCTTACAAATGGATTATATAAAACAATCTTTTGATGTCGAGGGGACTGCCGACAGCCTAGTAAGAAATTCAGGCTAATAATTCAAAACGGCTGATTAGTCCTTTGTACGAGTAAATGTTGGTGCCATAGGTAATGTTAAGTATCACTTGCAAATAGGCAGAATAGTTACAAGTCTATACTTTGCACTTGAATTTTGATCAATTTCTCCATTATTTCGCATATTGCAAAGGGTATGTACATATTCGGCGTTTTACAAGCAATCAAAGCAACCTTTATGCATAAGCGACACTATGCGACAAAACGAGCAAATTAATTTGCAATTAGAGCGACTGGCAATGCTAAAGTAATAGGCAAAAATTCTTCACGATGTAGCAGACGACATGTACCTATTGTGCTTAGTTCCTTACACCTTTTAAGCTTATTGAATCTTCAATGAAGTACAAAGGGAGAGGGATTAGTGGTGGTAACTAGTTCTGTGGGTTTGACCTTCGCGGCAAGATCGTCGTCATCAAAGGGATGTGTGAAGTTTCTTTTCCTGTCCCAGTAGCAGCTCCCTGGTCCATGGTAGACATCCCGGATAACGATGACCTTCTTTCTGTGCACATATTAAGCAATATTTTTAATTGTAATTTTCTTATTAGTGAATTAAATATATCCAGCTATTTCATCATACAGTCCAAGCTTTAAATATTCCACATGGGTTAAAGAAGATTGTATAGAAACTTCATCATTTACCCCAACTGTTGTTAAAAGATTGAGGAATTTCAGTTTGCGAGGGTTTCTTTAAATTCACTATGTCAAACTAGCAAAGCTGCAGCTGCGCTAGATTCTTCGTTGCCATTCATATCGCAATAGCAGGAATAACATTTCTCCTTCTATTGCTAAGAATATCAATATTTTCAGCTGCAACAAGTGCCTCCCAAATGGTTGTTAAGTCTGCAAGCCTTGCAGCTGTCATCAATCTCACATATTCTAAAGGTAACCAATGGAAGGGTAAAAAGGTTCCAGACTTTATTGTAGACTTGTTCGGAACAGATATTCAATCTAAAAACCTAGTAGATAAAGACCAAGGCCCCAAGTTTCCTTGCTGGTCCTTTTCGGATACAACAAGTCCTCATGTACACATGGGTAACCATCGCAAAACGGATTTAAGCTTCAAACAAGTTCCAAGTTCAAAATGAATTTTCAGATTCCATGTTTAGACATCATTTTCATGAAATATGTCTGTTTCCTTTGGGATTCATGCCGAGAATACCTGAGAGAGTGCCACTTTTGCCAAAAACTCCCGACTACTTGTCGCAGGTGCAATAAGGAGTGTGTCCTTGTCTGAGAGAATGTCATTTTTGCGAATAATCCCCGACTACTTGTCCTACGTGCGACAAAGAGTCGAGTCCGTTTTCCATGGAATAGCATAAGAGGATGTCGTATTGGGCTGTAATTTTGTCAAACTTTGGCAAGACGTTATGCAAAAAGAGCTGTCCAGATAGAGGTAGAAAATCTGTTTTTGAAATGGAACTTGTTTTCAATTGAGAAGTTTATGAGACTTTAAATGCAGTATCGAGTTTCTAATACATCTTCCAGTCAAATGGTTTAGATCAATAGGAAGCCTGAGTATTGGCAAGACACCAACGCCGCAACATAACTGGCCCCTCACTTGCATTTTCCTTTAGGAAATTCCCACCTAGGTGGAGAGTGCATGCTCTCTCATGTCGTTCTGAAAGGCTCAAAAGAGACCCATGAGTCCTGGTTCCATAATTTCATACCTTCGAACCACTTTCATACCCACGTCATGGTACTCATCCCAGTCCTCAACTAGTTCCACTATTTCGGTCCATGCAGCTGCCCTACGTCATCTTGCGTGCTCCGTAATAGAAGATGCGAGCATAACCCCGAGAGATCACAAACTTCACGAACAGTCTCCAGGGTCCTTCTCAAACCAAAGAATTATAGTATATTCTCAAGTAACGTTCAAAGGGCTGGTCGATGAGACCAATACTTTTAAGGTCCTCTGCTTGACCTTCGAACAGCTCAAACCAGCAGCATCAGCCAGTTCACCGAAACTGTAGGTTAGAAACCAGCTTATAACGATCCTGCAGGACCCTCAGGGGCTCATTTGTTTTTGGATTGGTTAGAGGCTTTTAAATATAATGAGTTCATTATTTCACCTTTAAATAGCCGAACTTACAGTCAAATGGTGATAGCCTTTCTTATTTTCAAACCTAAATTAAAATGAACACCTGGGTTTACGTTTATCCCTCCAGCAAGAAGCTTAGACACTCAAAAAGCTGTCCACTGCACTCAAGATCTGTTGTAGAAGTTGGTAATAAGTGTCAAAAAATTTGAGGTACCTCCCCACTAAAAACTGTTATTTTTGGAGCAGTAATAGTCCTTACAAGGGGTTTAGCTGCCCTAAATCTAGCACAAGTGTCCACAAGAAATGTCCATAACCTTCGGAAAAATGTGCTAGCTTTTCCCATCCCAAGATTGTGGGTATCCATACCCTATACCAAGAGGTTTCCCCACACCTAAAAACTCAAAATGGTGACGTTGATACATCAATGATAAAAAGTTAGATGCAGAAGAGTGCTATTGTGGTTAGAACAATGATCTACGTTCACATAAAGCAACAAATAGAAAGAAACTCGGTTCTTGTACATATGAAAGTTCCATTGCGAGTAGAAGATGGTCTGAGGCATGTTTCTGGAGTCCTATCGTGTAGTGCCTCTCATAGTAACAAATATTCCAGTTAAGGACTTCACAACAGTGGAATAACAATTAAGAATTCCCATAGTCCAAAGCAGTGGGAGGTCGATCTTATTAGGGAAGGCAAGTTTGCAGGTTGCTGTAGACTCAAGGTGCCAACTTTTCTGTCTGTAAGGCTCAGAATTTTCACCATTAAAATAAAAAAGGCCTGGACTACAAGTGCAGTTTTGGTTCTACCAAGCTTTCCTTGGTTTGGCCTTTAAGAAGGAAGGGTGCCAGGCAAACGCATGATTTTTATAGTACGATGTCTTTTCTATTTCAAATGTGGTTCCCCTGAGTCCATTTCAACTCCCTAAAGCCTCAAATTGCCAAGAAGCAAAGAAAATGTGGATGTAAGCAAGGAGTCCTAACACCTCGCTGATGCAAGGCAGTAAATGAACCCTTAACAACTTTCGCTGCCTTCTTAGCTACATCCCTTTATGCAGGTGTTAGTGTGCTCAGCAATAGAAAGGTTTACGTCTGAAGCTGGCAATGAAAGATAAGGCTACCATATCCCAAATGGGTCGCTCCCCCTCATTATGTTAGAAGTGGAGTCTTTTGGGGCATTGAGCATAGAAAATGTATTAACGAATTTCATTTTCCAAATCTTTGGTTGTGTCACTAGTTTAGCACACGATGGCTTACGGATGTCTGAAGGTGTATCTAAAGTATATAATTGCAGGAATATTCTTTACAGGTTGTGAAATGAGTTTCATTCATCCAACTCACATTTTGTAAGGCTTTTACATCAGTCTGTTGCTGAGGTATAAAATCCTTCAATGTATTCACTTAATTTTAAATACTTGATTACGCAAAACTTGTGATGTCCTACTGGTGCAACTTACCTGTTTTTGTTTCCTTTGAAAATAAAATTTGTATAACAACTTACAATTTACTATTTTCTTGCATAACATAAGAACTGAGAGGGCTTGTTTATTGACGTCAATGCATAAGGTCTATTGTTACAAATCTGTCCCCTCCCTAATACTGTACAGTCTGTAATCAGCTCATGACTGTGCAAGTGTGTTGAGTTCAGTTTCAGAACCCCTTATTAATGTATGTGGGAGAAAGTCCGAAATAACATGACCCTCTTTTCGTCCGACCTTTCATCGACTCTGCCTAGCGCAAACATTTGTTTGGCGTATTGACCGAGTGCAAGCCAAGATAATTTTAGGACAACGTTAACTGAAATCGAGTGACATTCAGTTTTGATATGTATTCCGATCGGCAAATTAGCCAAAAAACAACTTCGTAGCAAATGTAACAATGCTAAAAACAACAAGCTCATTGTAGTAATCCATTGTTTTTCCCTTGTTTACACGTGTTTACACAAAAGCGGTGACCATTTTTGACCACCCCTACACACTGCACAAAGCTATGCATTGTTCAAGTTGTAGTTTCCCTAATCTTTGCACACGGTAATCCTTACCTTGGCAATAGTTGATAATGGAGGAAGAGTATTTCGTTGTCACAGTTGCTTAAAAGGATTAAATTAAATTTCCCTCCGAATGTTGCCTCCGCTTTAAAACTCTGTATCAATTTAAAACATTGATACGCAGGCGTAGAAATCTCTTCCTGAATGGAGGAGGGGGGGGGGTGAGCATTGCTTTGAACCTCCGTCCAGGGGATGGGTGAAAAATTTTCAATATTTTAAGTTCCTCAAATGAAATTTGGTGCAACATTTTGTGCAAATGTTTAGGAAAAGTACTGCAAATGATTCACATTTTTACGACATTTGCGTGTTTATGTTCAGGATATGCAATTTATGTAATCAAATCACGAATAAAGAAAGATACACATAGTCTATAACATACCAGAAATTGTTTTTTACCACCTCCTGAATAAATGTAATCCAAAGTTCACCCTTCTGTTGCTAAGAAATCAAACTGAAGGCGATGCCATTGAAAGAAGTAAATTGTTGTTGACAAGCAGTGTTTTCGCATAAAGCCTATTTATAAGTTCTAAGGGCGGATTGTCTAAACGAAAGTTTTGGCGATGAGAATTGCCCCGTCTGAATTTTTCTTCGAATTTCACCGAGTTAGCATTGTCCAGATGTTGTCCTACCACGTTCCGATATTACGTTAACGTTCATTTCACCCCATATGCACTCCACTGAGGGACTGATCAAGGGGGGGGGGGTCATTCCTAGCTATAGACACCTCCTCTTTTAGACAGTCACAAAGCCAAAGCTCCTTCACAATATATACGCTTCTTTTGATCGCTAGATGCCAGGAAATACCGTATATAAATTTCAATTAACACTCGTAGGTGCGAATTTTCCCTCAAGAAGTTGTTGCCCCCCCCCCACACTGTGGTGAAATCCTGCGTCAAAAGTTGAACTAGTCAAAGTTTCCACTATTGGTGTTTTAGTTGGTGGTCACAGGTGACTTGGACACATTATTAAGGGTATGGTCCAAAAAATTTACTTTTGACACGTAAAGTAGGTACTTAATTCAGGAATCATGGTGAAAATTATTCTCAGTTTATATGTTTTATTCTTACGGTATTAGATGAAAAGGTGGCATTATGTGTCACACAAAGTAAATAAGCAGAAATTAAAATTATTTCATCTTCTCATACTAATGATAAGTGCTATATTTTCCTTGTTTTCAAATTATTGTTTTGACCTTAAAGTGACTAGGCATATAAGTTTGCTCATAGACAATGTAAACCTGTGTAAAATAACCAGCCTACAGGGAGGCAGAAACTGCAAAAGAATGAGATTAAACAAGAGAAAGCTGGTTTAACCTGACATTCAAAGAATATAGTTACACTGTTAACTATTATGAGGATAGGTTGTCACCCTTGTTTACTTCAAATACACTTGGGATTGACAGCTTGAGAACTGCTTCTGTTAACATCTCGAAAGCGAGACACGTGACCTAAGCGTAAGTTCAACAGAATGCTTCCTTTTAGTTAAAGACAATACACATGATTGTGGTCTCCATGGAAACGTTTGGATAATTGAACTCTTATTGTGGTTAGTTTCTCGTACAAGAGTCCTTCTTTCTAATGTAAATCACACGTGCATTTCTACTTTATGAAGCATTCAATGAAATGTTAAAATTCAATGACCTTCATTTCTTCACCCACCTAAGTTTTTTAATCAGTGTTACGCGATTAATGTAAGCTAGTTCATGAGTAGCCAAGCGGCGTAGCTGCGGGGGCCTGGGGGGCCTAGGCCCCCAGATATTCCTCAGCCCCCCCCCCCAGATTTTTATGTCCTTATAAAATGTGTAAGAATAAAGAAAAAAATAAATGTTTGAACGGAAATAAACTTTGAAGTATTTCTTTCAAAAAATAAATAAAAATGTGTAAGCTTTAAAATGCCTTCTTTCACTAAATTAGGTATATAATCTGCACTGTCGTTTAATTCTCATATAATTCACTTGGACGATGAAACGAACGTCCCGACGACTACTTCGGATGTGGCATTGTCAGGTTTAGACCCTTTCTGCCTTTCAGATGGCTGGTTGATTTACTGAAAACATGGCAACCATACACTGAAGACCATTCTTACACGACCATTCCTATACGGTATCATACACAAAATATGCCGTACGGTAAGGTATGCGTTCCAATAATTCTTCTATCACAAGTATGTCTTGTCTCTCTCCTTGCCCATGACAAGTGCACTGTAGAACTATTGTTTTCGACAAGTCCTCTTTTTAGTAGTTCGCACTAGCGTCACGGTCCGGACGGATTTGTAAAATTGCCAACAAGGTCCGGATTTCATGTGTTTCCCACATGATTCCTACTTCTACTTTGCGGGTTAAATAGTTTGAAAGATTTGCTGGTGGTATTAAAGGTCTGACCAAGTAGTATACCGATGACTTGAGTCCGTGAACAAATGCAGCACCATTTTGCATCTAGACACCATTGAAAAACGGGAAAAATTTCCAAAGGGAAGGGGACACCCTTAGACCCCTACATCAGGACAGTGATCTATGTCCTCCTTGCTAGAATATAAATATGGTAACACTAGGTTGGAGACAAATGGTATGATCTACGGGATATACAATTGAGTAGTGGACATGTAGCCTATGGATAGGGCGATGGACAAATGTAACAGAGATATACTAGAAGGTGAATATGGGAGAATTGCAGGCAGAATAAATGAACAGGGATGCATAATTCAGTATGATTCTTGTATTATCTCAGCTCATATATGATATCCACGGCCGTACACAGCGGGCAGGCGGGGGGGGGGGGCAATTACCCCCAGAAATTTTCAAAGTGTACTGTTTCCAACTATGAGAATATACAGAGAAAACGCAGTAAAATATAAGAAATAGCTGTGATCGTAATGATACAACTTTAACAATTTCAAATAGGCAGATCAATATTTTCATGCCTATATCTGTACACATCACCAATCATTTACAGCTCAATTATGATTTACTTCTAGCCTACTTTTCTAAAAAATTCTCGCGCTCCGCGCGATTATGCATAGCTACAATGTTGTTGTTGTTGCTATAGGTAGCTTCAATCATCAATGACTTAACACGTTTTTAAACCGTGCCAGTTTAGTCATAAAAACGTTTTATAACCAATAACACTCCCTCCCCTCCCTTAAACCCTTCCCACATCGGAGCTCAATGGCTGAGGTCATGCTTCACATCGTATCCACCACGCTCTCAAAAATGACATTTGTCGCACTTAGTCACAACTACTTTTCGTTTTCCTTTTAAAGCTAAAATGCCTCAAAAATTGCACCATTTGCTATCTACACGTCCTCCTGAAATTACAAATTTTCGCTAAGGGGGAGGGAGACACTCGTTTCCTTAAGTCCCCTCCCCTAGGCCACAGATCAGTAATGCCCACTTTTTGCCCCCTAGCAAAAAAGTGTATGTGCGGCCTTGTGTATTACCATTTTTCATGGATTGAGTTTTTCCCACTATTGGAGAAATGGCAGACATGAGATTCGAATTTCAAGGCGGGTACATGCAGCTTAAAACACGTGGGAAGTGCCGTTTCCGGCCATCTGGAGGAATTGTAAAGCCAAAAATTTTCTTGCACGCTGCGCGCCAACTGATGGTGGCCTTCCGCTTAGATAGTCTTGACAAGCCTGACCCTCGGCGGTGCCGGCCCCCCATTTCTTACCTAGGCCCCCCTAAAAATTTCATCCTAGCTACGCCCCTGGAGTAGCTCCCTCATATCTGGGCGTTATATACGGTTGCTCTATAAGCAGGATTAGAAGCGAGTAGTTCAACCCTGCCTTATTACCCTCTAAGCACTGTTCGAAAAGAGAAGCCAATTTTCGCATGTGCCTACATCAATCTAGAATAAGTTCTTCAATGGTGAGACCAAGTGAATTCTTGACCTTAACTACTGGGTTGGGACGACAGCCACTCATGGTGTTAAAATTTTGTGCAAAGCTTCACTTTAGAATCAATGAAAAACTGTTTTGACGAAGCATGTACAGTTTTTAGGATGGCTATGTATCCAAAACACTTTCATGAAAAACTTTCGCATGACATATTAGCATGGAGACTGATATTGCTGTATTGTGCTCTGAACATTATTGAAGCAAAGCGGAGGTCCTTGCAAGTTACTTATGTCAGGAGTATGAAGTCTCCCTTACCTTTTTGAAAGATTACTATACACGAACATATTAAGCTACTATACTGCACTAGGTTCGACCCAGTTCGTTAGTAATTGGCATGGTGGCACAAACTTGCTGGAACAATTTCGACTGCTTGAAATAATCTATTAATACAGTTTGATCCTACTGCAACGAGATTTTTGGAATCGGTGGACCAACATAAAGTACGTTACAGGCGAGGCGTAACGTCCTTGTCCGGACTCGGAATCGATTTCGTACTCCAGTCCGCTTTCCTCAGACTAAGAATTGGCCGGCTTCAGCCGAGTTCACAAAAATGAAACTGCATAAATGTTAGTTAAGGTTACATTGTCATCAGTGCAGTAATGCATGAATGGTCACATACAGTCATCTTAATTACAGGGTGAGCTAGGGTATGGAAACTGACACCTAAATATGCCCGTTTTAATTGGGTGTAACTGTAAAACAGTACAAAAAGCATTTACACCAGCTGCTACTATTTTCAAATGGCGGGACTAGGGATGGGGGGGGGGGGGGCTGGAATCAGGATTGGCTCGGAAATGGAGAGTACTGGACTCGGAATTGTCCCGGAATAGTAGTCATGCATTGCAGTTAGAATTGGCTAGGAATAGGGTTAGGTGGACTTGTACTTGGATACAATACTGGTAGTTTGTATAGTTCCCTTCCCTTCATGCCACTGACAAAATCGTCACGTAAGACCTGTTTTCATTAGCTATTCTTTTGTGATGAACAGACCACATGATTGAAAATGTATACTTAGATAAAAGTTCTTCGTGGTACCAACTTCTACCGTTTAGTAATAAGCTGTGAAAAGTACCTGTGCCACTTAATTCCTTCCTTTGCGGTAAGTGTGATACCAGATACTGAATGTAATATATATATATATATATATATATATATATATATATATATATATATATATATATATATATATATATATATATATATATATATATATATAAGGTCTTCATGCGACCATTTAATGTAGAGTGGATTGACTCATTCATATAAAGTAGCTACGTCACTCTACCTACCCACTACTACATGGGACGCGTTCCTATGACGTAACAATGGAAGACTTAACCCAACAGTATTTAAGCTCAGTTGGCCGCGCTCTGTCACACAGGCCTCAATGACTCAGTAGTCAGAGCATCAGCCTTGTATGCGGGACGTCGCTGGTTCGAATCCTGTTTGAGGCTAAGTTTTCCATTCACAAATAAACATCCTCTTTCTGTATAAGGCAAGTGCCTAAGTTAGAGGAACAATGGCCTAAGGTCTTCATGCGACTGTTTAATATAGCTTGGTTTGACTCAAATAGCATTTTAATCTCCCCAATCACCAGATATCTATTATTCTCTATGGCAAGTTTGAAAAACACCCAGGAAAGGATCAAGCAAGAGTTGAAATCCATCATACGACTTAATACCTACATTACCGGGCTTAACAGGGACCTCATTTTTATGAGCAGTCAAGCGAGAGTCACACCTGGTACTACATAAGGTCTTGAAGCCTCTTTCTATAAGCAACTGAAGAAGAGCAGTAGATACGCTCGAAATATTTTGTACTTGTTCAAGTCATTAAATTCAAGTTGGAAATGAAAGTATCGTTTTTTGCTTCGCTTTTTGTTTTCATATATTGGTCTTTCCAACACACGCATCCTAATATGTCTATATATATATATATATATATATATATATATATAGATATATATATATATATATATATATATATCCTCGTGAGATCCATGCTTTATGCGGTGTTTCAAACTGGTTGCATCAATCCGGTTTCCGGAAGTGATCTCTGTCACAAGGCCGATTAGAGTTTGCAATGGATATAATGTCCACAGCTCTATGTAGCGCCCTCTCGGCGAATCATTGACTCCTTTCTGGAAGCTCGAACAGCCAGGACTGGCTTTATAGCCAAACTGGTAAGGCGTCTGCACGTTATAGCAGAAGGTCTGGGTTCGAGTCCCAGTGGAGGCAGTCGATTTTTCGTCGAGGCAGATTTCCAGTTTGATTTATTCTACATATATTTCATTATTTTCACTTTGCATAAGCATGTTCTAGGATTATTTCCTAATTCACTCTACATTCTTTACAGGTTTGCATCTCCTCGTGAGATCCATGCTTTATGCGGTGTTTCAAACTGGTTGCATCAATCCGGTTTCCGGAAGTGATCTCTGTCACAAGGCCGATTAGAGTTTGCAATGGATATAATGTCCACAGCTCTATGTAGCGCCCTCTCGGCGAATCATTGACTCCTTTCTGGAAGCTCGAACAGCCAGGACTGGCTTTATAGCCAAACTGGTAAGGCGTCTGCACGTATAGCAGAAGGTCTGGGTTCGAGTCCCAGTGGAGGCAGTCGATTTTTCGTCGAGGCAGATTTCCAGTTTGATTTATTCTACATATATTTCATTATTTTCACTTTGCATAAGCATGTTCTAGGATTATTTCCTAATTCACTCTACATTCTTTACAGGTTTGCATCTCCTCGTGAGATCCATGCTTTATGCGGTGTTTCAAACTGGTTGCATCAATCCGGTTTCCGAAAGTGATCTCTGTCACAAGGCCGATTAGAGTTTGCAATGGATATAATGTCCACAGCTCTATGTAGCGCCCTCTCGGCGAATCATTGACTCCTTTCTGGAAGCTCGAACAGCCAGGACTGGCTTTATAGCCAAACTGGTAAGGCGTCTGCACGTATAGCAGAAGGTCTGGGTTCGAGTCCCAGTGGAGGCAGTCGATTTTTCGTCGAGGCAGATTTCCAGTTTGATTTATTCTACATATATTTCATTATTTTCACTTTGCATAAGCATGTTCTAGGATTATTTCCTAATTCACTCTACATTCTTTACAGGTTTGCATCTCCTCGTGAGATCCATGCTTTATGCGGTGTTTCAAACTGGTTGCATCAATCCGGTTTCCGGAAGTGATCTCTGTCACAAGGCCGATTAGAGTTTGCAATGGATATAATGTCCACAGCTCTATGTAGCGCCCTCTCGGCGAATCATTGACTCCTTTCTGGAAGCTCGAACAGCCAGGACTGGCTTTATAGCCAAACTGGTAAGGCGTCTGCACGTATAGCAGAAGGTCTGGGTTCGAGTCCCAGTGGAGGCAGTCGATTTTTCGTCGAGGCAGATTTCCAGTTTGATTTATTCTACATATATTTCATTATTTTCACTTTGCATAAGCATGTTCTAGGATTATTTCCTAATTCACTCTACATTCTTTACAGGTTTGCATCTCCTCGTGAGATCCATGCTTTATGCGGTGTTTCAAACTGGTTGCATCAATCCGGTTTCCGAAAGTGATCTCTGTCACAAGGCCGATTAGAGTTTGCAATGGATATAATGTCCACAGCTCTATGTAGCGCCCTCTCGGCGAATCATTGACTCCTTTCTGGAAGCTCGAACAGCCAGGACTGGCTTTATAGCCAAACTGGTAAGGCGTCTGCACGTATAGCAGAAGGTCTGGGTTCGAGTCCCAGTGGAGGCAGTCGATTTTTCGTCGAGGCAGATTTCCAGTTTGATTTATTCTACATATATTTCATTATTTTCACTTTGCATAAGCATGTTCTAGGATTATTTCCTAATTGACTCTACATTCTTTACAGGTTTGCATCTCCTCGTGAGATCCATGCTTTATGCGGTGTTTCAAACTGGTTGCATCAATCCGGTTTCCGGAAGTGATCTCTGTCACAAGGCCGATTAGAGTTTGCAATGGATATAATGTCCACAGCTCTATGTAGCGCCCTCTCGGCGAATCATTGACTCCTTTCTGGAAGCTCGAACAGGCAGGACTGCCTTTATAGCCAAACCGGTAAGGCGTCTGCACGTATAGCAGAAGGTCTGGGTTCGAGTCCCAGTGGAGGCAGTCGATTTTTCGTCGAGGCAGATTTCCAGTTTGATTTATTCTACATATATATATATATATATATATATATATATATATATGTATGTATGTATATAAATATATATATATATATATATACATATTGGGGTGATGGAATCCACGTGTGCTCCATACAAAAAATACAGTAGACGTTAAGAAGGCCAACAGGCCGGTTGACATTTTGAAGCACGTATTCGATCTATTGCAAATATATAGCAAATATGTACAATATATGGTGATACGAAATTTTCGAACACACCTGTGTTCTTCATCAGCGTATAACGACAGATGACTGAGAAAAGGCTAGCAATAAGAAAGATTCACTAGCAAAGATTCACAAGCAAAAGCTAGGCAGTCAGATTAATTGGGGGTTGTGGAAGGTGTAATCACTGATTATCCCTAAATCCCTATTCAGACCCGCGATGTGTGTATTGAGAAAATTTCGTATCACCATATATTGTACATATTTGCTATATATTTGCAATAGATCGAATACGTGCTTCAAAATGTCAACCGGCCTGTTGGCCTTCTTAACGTCTACTGTATTATATATATATATACATATATATACATATATATATATATGTGTGTATAAATATGAATATATATGTATATTTACATATATATATATGTATGTATATATATATCTATATATATATATATATATATATATATATATGAAACTTTCCTGCTACCAGCAGCGTCGTTTAAGTCGTTCCATCACGCAAATGCGAATTCAATAGCTACGCATTTGAAGCGATACGAAAACATCTTGGTATCTCAATCTCTAATGGATAGCTATGTTTAAAAACGGATTTTTTCAGGATCGATGACCCTCGAGTGTATAAAAGTTCTCTCCGCTTAATATAGGAGTCATGTGCCTCCATCTCTCTCTTTCACTACCGTAGATTAAATTCTTAAGATACAGTAGCCAGCTTCCATGCATTTAAAATAAAGATAACAGGTTATCTAACCGGCTACAAGCTTACAAGGATTAGGAAAAGGCTTTACCTAGAAATGGCACTGAAGGATACAATACCGAAGAAAACCGTTATGTTTAAGGCTTTTGTAAAGAATATCATGGGTCATTATGCAATGTTGTCTGAAATCAACTACGCCTCTAAAAAACCTGAATTTACAAGGAGACTCGAGCTTGTTGCCGTCGGAAAATAAAAGTCAATCAGTTTGATATCCTACTTTTTTGTGTTGATACGACACTGATACACGGCTCGCAATGAAAAGCAGGAAAAACAGTCAATAAATGTGGGAATCGTTGGCCAAGCATAGGAATGTGCAGGGTCATTTCTGTAACGCACAGGACCATGTAGGATAATCATAACCACTAGAAATTCATTGTGTCGATTGAAGGATGGTGGCAAATTATACCCAATCGAGCAATAGTGGACAAACGGTTTTCTTTCTTCCCTAGTGGTATTATGGTTTAAGTTTAATTATGATCCACTGACGGTACTAGAACAAAGGACTTGCTATACAGCCGTTGTGGGGTCCCGAGCAATGCTCTTGTGCGGTCTACCGAGTGAGAGGCATCCAGACGATGCCATGGTTGCTATGAAGACAAAAACATATAACTTTAAGAGGACCTTCAAATAGACACAAGAACCATATAATTCTTTAACAGTTTATTAAAAGATTTTAATTCAACAGCTTATGAAGCAAATGAGCAAGAGAAAGCAGGACATAAGAACCAAAGAAAGGAATTGTAAAAAGCATTTCTCCAAACCTTAAGATCTTTGTTACTGTTCTGTTCTACTATGCATTAGGAGAAGCATTTTTGAAAGAAGTAACAGTAGTACTTGGTATTGAGTCATCCTGCTATGCCTAGTTTTGGACGAGACAATGAGCTTAATAAGCATTGTAGCGTTATCTAGGAACAGATTAAACAACAGAAAGTAATGGAAATATTTCAGATGCTGGAAAGTCTTTGCGATTCCTTAAGATTTATCAAAGTAGCAATTCGTAGAACATTTTCAAAAACATAAACAAACTAAAAGAACGTTGTCTTAAAAACTAATTGCAATCGCTTACTTTCAAAAGTTTGTCTAAGCAAGTTTCCTTTTCCTGTGCTAATGGCAGTACCTTAAATTTTGCATGTTTTCTTTTCTAATCTAAGTACAAAAATGATAAACGTTTCGGTCATTTCATTACTCTGCACTGTTCACCAGACAATCTTTACGTGTTTTTAGCGAACAATTACACTATGACACCGTCAGAACGTACCACGCAAGTAGCAATGCAGACTGACATAATAAGGGAGCTGCACTTTATGCAAGTACAAAGGAATATCATATAATTGTTTCCATGTTTGAAGCTCAATTGGCCTCAGGTGGCCTTCGACCTCAACTAAGAACTTCTATACCAAAATATAAAAACAGGTTGACATATCATGTTCAAAATAATAGAATGTACCCAACACAAACACGCATACACATTTCTGACGTTAGTTGAGGTACAACATCTCATAACTCCATACATTACATCAACGAAGATGAGACTAAAACAATGCAGAAACAAATAAAATGGTGGCTATTCCCATTGATTTGAGTACGTTGAGTATATGCCCTCGATTTGGCATTTTCTTAACTTTTCAAAACACAGACTTTTTACCACGAGAGTTGTTGGAAGATATAATTACATACTTATTGAACTCCAAAATTTTAGCAACTTCAACAATATAAGAAATTAAAGCGTTTATAAAATGCAACTATGCTTGAAACGTGGCTACTAAAATAGGTATAACATTTGGAAAACGTTCGTTATACAGAGTTGATTTTGAACACAACGTGAAACCGAGTGTCAATTAAGAAGGCAATAGTTTCAGGGTTTTTGTACAGACCATTTACCATTAAAGTGAACACAATTGTCAGCGTTCCTTAAAATGGTGCAAAAATATGCAATTTATTTGCAGATAGCTACTGTGTAGGCTCTCAAATTTCAGGCAATATCTGCTCTTCCACTGGAGAAAATGTCGATTGTAACTGACTTACCCTGCAGAGATAGTGGCAGGGCTTTAGCCAGGATTTTAAGGTAGGGTGTCTCACTTGTAACTGATGCAGGCACAATCGATCTAGCGCCGGAGCCAGTGCGAGCGCAAACCCCTACGGGTGGGGTCCAGGGGCTTCACCCCTGATATCAACAGCTTTTTTAAATAATTACGTTAGAAATCATGCCCACTAAGCTGTAAAACACCTATGCCTCCTTGAATTTTTTAGGCATCCAAACATCAAAAAATGATGTCAAATCGAACTTAAAGGAGAAATAAACCCTAGCTTTTTCTGTGTCAAGACTATCATTTTAATGTATGCTTTTTCCGAAAGAAGCGCATAGAAGGCTTGAATACATTTATTTTAACCTTAAAAAATGATTTTTATGTTGCTAATGGTTCGCGCCATTGTTGTTTGAATCCTACCAGTTCCCGGATGTTCGATGACGAAAGCGAGCCTCATATCACATTACAGCAGAAAATTTACCAACCCACCCGAAGTAATTTGCATTGCACATGGTGTGGTTAATAACTATAAAATGCTTGAAAAAAATCCTTTCGCCACTTGTAATGGAGGATAAAATTCGAAGTTTTGTATTAAATATATTTTCATGACACATTATTTCAGTAAAAAGAAAAAAAATATGTTTTCAAAAGTGTAGCTGAAATAAGCAACACTACTGTAATTCACCATACACTACAACACTGATTTACACACACAGTACACAGACTATATATAGTGCATTGTGTAGAATTGTAGGCCATTATATACAGGGTAACGTTAGAACCACGGCAGCACACAGCAGGACGTAGTCGTAATCTTTACCTTACACGGTCAAACTTGAAACAGTAAACCTACTTGTTGGTAAAAGAAAACATGGGAGCAAACAGACTCAAATCTTACTGTATCCTTTGAAGCCTGAATATACTGAGGATGGATTTAAACATCGACATAAAGAGCGCAAGATCAGGATCTGTTGTGAAGGTGGTTGCCTATGATTAGCACTTGTACTAGTACCAGTTCTGCAACTGATCGTGAAACTGTGATTTTGTTTTCTACGCAAGTGGGGAGTGAGCTAACGGTATCGTAAGCAACAGTCTTTTTTGACGAATATACCCGAATATATTGGAGGAAAATTCTTTTTTGAGTTCCCATTTTGATCAGTTACTGAGGCAAAGAAAAGAGGACTGAGTACACCTATAACGACAAGGTAGGTAGATTACAGTTACTGGGGCAGTATACGGGCTTACTTTAGTGCCATGGAATAGTCAGTTATGTGAAGCCCTAAAATCGCTTGAAATTGTCAAAGCTGTTGACAATGGATTCTAGTCCTCGTAGGCCAAGGTAGGGTATATTACGCTTGTTCAACTGCTCTAGGGAAGCATCAGAACTTGTTTCTGTACTGATCCTTTTAGTATATGTTAGTGTGCATTCCATGTGCAATGACTGAGACATCGTGTTACTTACGATGTGGCTCTTTTACGTCATACTTGAAGCGCCCTCTTTTTTGGAAACAAGAAAATGGCTATTAGCATCATGTGTGTGAAAAAATAATTGGAAAATTTATGAAAATTTGGGGCAATGCTGTTTTGACTAGCTTTTTCAGAAAAGGCATTAGAATATTGGTCTCTACTAGTGGTTTACTCCGTGGGTTTGCTTCTCCTTTAATGTGGAAGGCTAGACGAAGCCATTTATTGGCCGCTCAAATGGCCGTCTTTTATTCAAATTTAGCCGTCTCAAAGACAACGAGACACAAGGCTGGCTAAGGCCTTGGATAGTGGATGAGCAGATCACTGCTATCACACGTATACACATATACACTATTCATGAATATGATTTCTCACCTTTTTCCCTTCACCATCTTAGCTCCCTCAGCGAAATTTATGGTAACGGGCTTCTAGCCCAGGAAATGAAAGTATGACTGTGTTAAGAATTTATTCACAGTAAAATTACAGCGTCGAAGAGATTTGGTCATGATATGAAAAAAAAAAGTAGTGACACCTGAATATGCTTTGAAAAGCAATGGTTATGTCATCATTAAGGATAAGCATTGCATATACTTTTCCTGTGCTTTCTTTCAAGTCTCTTGGCTGTGGTGAAACTAAGAAATAGCCATACAGGAAAAAGACCAGGGACATATGATACAAGTTCCTTAGAATCAATACAGTATTCTGTAAAACTGACTTGGGGCTTAAAGTATAGATAGTACGTATTGACGTCACGTGACGTCATTTTGAAGACTAAAGCCGGGGTCACACTACAACGAATTCGGATCGGATTCCGATCCGATATTTGTGATTTTTTATTAAAATCTTCTCCATCTCTGGTCAGAAAGAGCCCAAAATTTGCACACCAGTGTAGATATATGATTTGCATCAGAGGTCTATGAAAATAAAATGTTAACTGAATTTTTCGTGACGTCACACCGACAAACAGCTTTAATTGGACACGCGTAGTCCGATAAAAACTGTCTGTTGATATGACGTCACGAAATAATTCGTATAAATTTAATTTTCGTAGCCCTGCGATAAAAATCATATAACTACACAGGTTGGCAAATTTTGGGTTCTTTTCCACCCGAAATGGAGAAGATTTTAATAAAAACTCACAAAAATCGGATCGGAATCCGATCCAAATTCGTTGTAGTGTGACCGCGGCTTAACAGTGAAGCACACTGCACACACGACGTAGGCTCCGGTCCCGCGTCGTAGACTTACGCGCGTATCCTACCCGTACACAAGTTAGCTGTCTACATTTGGTGGTGTAAATTGCAATAATACGCGCTTGCCTCCATTGCGGGACGTACCTTTTGTTCTGTGATGTCATATGCATAAGTTCTATAGGAAAGCAACAAATTTCATGTAACGTCAATAACATGGAGTAGAGGGTGAAGCCATTTAAAAGAGTCTTTATACTCGCAATAAATGAGGACATATGAAAATGCTGTAAAAACTTTTTTCCCTTTGCTTATTCACCGTGTTTCCTGTTTTCATTAAAAACTCCCACCAATAGGCCTTAGCTTTAAAAATGCTTGCAAGAATACAGTTTCTTTAACTAAAATGAAAACAAGTTTATTATCACACCTGTCAACTTATTATGGTTGGTCAGAATGTGGCATGTTTTGTGTCTCATCAATCTTCCTCTCACCTGAAAGCATGGGAGTCATGTCTACCCGAAGTGCTGGTCGAGGTGGGTTTATATTTTCAGCGTCCATAACCTTTTAGGGAAGACAGGTAGATGGGAGAGTAAAGAAAGTTTTAATGTCTTGGATCATGGTCAGGTTTTTAAATTTATTAATATGACACAGCACATATCACTAACTGATTAAAACAATAAGTCAAAGATAATGAGTATTTTACGTGTTAACAATGCTTTAATCTGTCACTGTCCCCGAGGAAAATTCCGGCAAGGAAACGACAGATAAAACTTGCTAAAACTGCTTTTCATTCAGCTATACGGGAAAGTATGGAGGGAGTTAAACATTTGCAGACATAGTTATCTCTACCTCTACCTTAATTCACACTCTTTAGATTGCATAAAAGGTATTGTTTTCAAACCCCACCATTCCATTGTGTAATTGGGGTGAGTCATGGTACCAATGTATCGCCTAAAAAGGTCCCGGTTGCAAATGCAAGAACCTCTGAAATTCCCTTTTTGTGAAAGGTATTTTTGCGAGTCAATTATGTCCCCAAGCTCACTGCTCTATCTTAACCGTACACCCACAGGCAACACAAGGAAATTCACAGCTGACCATTTTGTTAGTCAACATGCGTAACTGGCCTCAGTCTATCTTCCTTTTGTTTAAAATTCTTCAAACAATTGCATTTTGTATGGTTCTAACTTCAGTTAATTTTGAAAGAATATCTAATAATGACTAATAACATTTTTTTTATTTTTAATTTTAAGGAAGTTGAACCTCAAATTAACGTGATATTCCTAAGGCACTCGTGCAAATGCACCCTGAAACATCCAATGGGTGATCTTTTACTACAAAACAACAAAGAACTACTTAAAAGAACAGTTACGGTACTTATTTTCAGGCAAATGCCTCTTGCATACTATAATGCAGGAGACGGAGGCCTAACTACTCATTAAAATGTGCTATAGTTTGGTGCGTTACTATAGTAGAAACATGATTAGACACATTCAAATAGTTATATGGATTTCCGAATGTATTCATTGATCGTGGTTGAAATTGTATTTGTGAATAAGTTCTTTAGGAATTTGATTTCAGGCCGTAGCCGCCTTCGAATCTTCTCAATCCGGTCTACAAAATATTCCGGGCCAAACTCAAGACCTCCCAAACAAGAACAAATTTGATTGCATTCCTTCAGTAGTGAGTGTGCAATAATCTGTAAGCAAAATAGATTTACAAATCAATTTTATGTCACACATTCGACTTACGTATTTCTTTCTCACTTCATCGACAAAATGCTGTCCTTTCTCGTGTAACAACCATTTACATGTAGGGCTGTACTGCGCATGTTCCTCCCAAGGTTCATTTCTCGGATCCCAATAAACGATAGTTTCACCACAATAGAAGCACGTTACCTGTTCTCCAACATCTTTAGAAGATGTAAATTGTAAAATACGCAATGCCAAACTAGCACAAACGATCAAAAGTTAAAACGCAGTCTAACGTGACGAATTGTAAACGTTTAAATCAGGGATGTTCTAAAGAAAGTTCAGATTTCATCATGGATGACTTAAAATCGCATTTTACCACTTCAATGAGGAGGTTAATCTACGTAAGTAGGACATACTTTCATGGCAAGTATGACATACCATGTACTGAATTGTCATTTTCAACACTTAAAAAATTTAGATATAAAGCTCAATTACTTCAGATGAAATTAACAATCGTCTTAAAGAAATAACAGAGGAAAACATTCCTTACTAATACATTCGAATTCCCTAACTGCTAAGCAAATGGTAAACCTCAAATGCAATGGTATGGGATACGGTAACATTAACATTAAAGCACTTAGTGACACACAGAGCTACTACTACAAAAGCAGTATCTTGAGAAACAAGCTCTACTTCAAACACCATTAAATATATGTTTCATTTTTTACCAATTGACGTAAAAGCTTGGAAGTATTTGGTTGCGTCAAATATCGTTTGTCCTACCAGGTATTGCTGACAGTTGGTTTTCAAATAAGACAAATTGAAGCTGATTGTTGGTTTGACACTTACGTTTACGTTAACATGGATATGATTTTGTGTAAACGTGTTGACGAGCAATTAAACTACACAATCAATGTTCATGCCATGTCCTCCGACTTGTGCCTAGCATTGTGAAACTGCTCTATTGAAAAAATAATAAGGGAACGAAGCTCGGTCATCAGATAGGTTAGGAGTAAAAGTAAAATCGGGTCAGAAACCTTCGATCAGGGGCGTAGGGAAGGTGTTATCTTTAAGGGGGGGGGGGGGGGTGTGGAGATTATGTTTTGCCGACGGATCTGGTAATGCGTAGCGCGAAAACGAGCTTTAGCCGGTGGAGTCCTGGGCCCCGCCTAAGGACCCCTGGCTGGGTCCAGGGGCGCAGCCCCCGGAAGCTCTGAGGTTTATATCTCTGGGTGAAAAATTAAGTCTCAGGATGGATATATTTTTGTTCATAATGCATCATCAAATACAAACTAGATCCCACTAATTTTAAGGTATTAGGCTATATCCCTCTCGCCAGGCCTTTGGAAATTTTTGGAATTTGCAAGTTGCCTAGATCGCAAATGGTGCAATATTTGAGTGGATTTCTGCCCTAATGAGGAACCTCAAAATTTACACTCGGGTACAATTTGCATGTCAGATTTTTTTTGTCCGACATTTGTCGCCGTTTATGCGACATTGTCGCACAAATACGGGCTGGCTAAAACACTGGGCTCGCCTAAGAAGGATTCCGAAAGGCGAAGCCTCCGGAAGCTCTGAGGTTTAAGTATATCTCTGGGTGGAAAATTAAGTCTCAGGATGAATATATTTTGGTTCATAAAGCATCATCAAATACAAACATTCCCACTTATTTCAATGCATTAGGCTATATCCCTCTCGTCAGGCCGCTATAGTTTTAGGGGGTTGGGATCAAGAGGCCCGCCAGTGCTTTAGCTAGGACGTTTTCTCAATGTCACATTTACAGATCTGTGGCCTGGGGAGGGGTTTAAGGGGAGGGGGACATCCCTCCTCTTTTGAATTTGAAAGGTGCCTAGATCGCAAATGGTGCAATATTTGAGTGAATTTCTGCCCTAATGAGGAACTTCAAAATTTACAACCGGCGGGTACAAATTGCGCGTCAGATTTTCTTTGTGCGACATTTTTCGCCGTTTATGCGACAGTGTCCCACAAATAGGGGCTGGCTAAAACACTGGGCCGGCTCTAGGGCCCCTGGTGGGGGTCCGGGGGGGGCTTGGCCCCCGGAAGCACTGAGGTTTTAGCATAATCTCTCGGTAAAAAATTAAGTCTCATGCAGGATTGGTATATTTTGGTTCATAATGCATTATCCAGTGCAAAGATTCCGGTTAATTCTTATATGTTATGCTATTCCTCCCGTCATGCCACTTTACTTCAGGTGCTGAACCTGTCGTTCAGAAATGGAACACTATGTGTTCAGCATTTGAACACTAGATGCGTCAGGCGTTCAAATACGATAAGTGGATAGGCGTCCGGCGTTCAAAAAGGGAGAAAAAGTGTTCAGAATCTTAACGCAAGCGTTCAAAATATGTTTTGAACGCCAGGATCTGAAGATGGGTTCTGTATCTGTTTCATTTCGGTGTTTAAAAGCCTGAGATTGCAGTGAAGGGAAGACAAGCGCGGCACGCATTATTTTTTCCCAGGATGTTTGTGGGTAAACCGGATCCTCAGAAGTTTGCAAAATGTGTTTGAAGTCAAGGTTAGTGTTTGGAAGACGGGCTAAGGATACCATCTCTATGGGTAATCGGGCGCTGCTTCCCATGGTGATGATTAAAGTGAGAATAATGTACAGAAAGTGTTTTTTTTTCAAGAATGTCATATGACCCAAAATAGTGCACCCATACGGAAGCCGTTAATTTCCTTTCTTTTCCCGAGTTCCCGACGGACTCAGTGACTCGTCCAATTACACCGACGGCCGTTGATACGGCCGTACAAGGCCGTCACATGCATAATCAATTTGCCGATGGGCCTTCAACTTGAATGGACCAATTAGACGAAAATCGAAATGGCCGATAACAGACTGGCCCGTTCTCTCTTTCTCTTTTTTTCTTTTCATTCTCCGTCTTCCCTTTCCTTCCCTTTCTTTCCCTTTCTTTTCTCTTCTTCTCTCTTCTTTTCCTCCTCTCCTCTTTTCCTCTTCTTTTCCTTTCCCTCTCCTCTTTTTGCCGACAGACCGAAAATTTGCCGACGGGCGACCAAATATTGGGGGGTGTGACACCCCCCACATCCCCCGCTCGCTACGGCCCTGCCGTCGATTTTTTCCAATTCAAATCACATCAAATCCGCAGAGTGGATTGCTAACATTGATGTGAAATAAACGAAATAAGTCAATTATTTAGTTTAATAGGTGTTACTGTAGGACTCGTGGTAGTCCAATATTTGTAATCAATTACCAAGTTGTTGTCGATATTCCTCGTGTTGGTACAATTCTTGATCGTGTTCCTGTTCTGGTCTTCGTGACTGTTCTCGTCACAGGCACGTAGCCAGAAATTTGCCGGGGGCGCCTGTAGGCAAACTGTCTAAGTGTAGCGCCACCATAGGTTGGAAGGGACATCTTTCATCCCAAAAGGCCATGCACGTTACTAGAATTTCCTCTGGGTTGTTCAAAAATAACCGAGAAACTAGAGCACACGACGCATGACTAAGAAGTGACATTTTAAAAACATTTAGATAATACGTTACCTTATTTTACAATTGAAATTAATTCATACATTAAAAAGTCACATTAAAGTTTTCTAAGAAAACAGATGATTTGGGCCATCTTTTCTAGCTCTTGGATTACGGGTTGACCTCCAACCCAACACTGGACTACTTTCCACCAAGATAGCAGTGTACTTGGTAGTTTGTTATCGTCACCGATAAGTTTCTCGGTAGACCGCGAAGTTTTCTTTTGGCCAGGTTCCAAGTAATAAGGCGTGTCAGGAATGCATGCAGGTGTTTCGTGAGTCGCGTGGGTTTGCGTGGCAATGCTGGTCACTTCTGCTCTAATTCTCTTTGTGTTCGCCCGCATCCTCTGGTACCGTCCGTTTATCTTCCGAGTAAGTTGATTAGCCTATCTTTCTGTCTTTTTTGGGTGTAAGTAAACTAGACTACGGCTAGAAGTCCCTTGCGAGTATGTTTGATATTGCGTGACATTATATTGACATCGTATGACGTTGTGGTGTGATAACTGTATTCAGGCATGTTTTTATATTTGCTTCGGGCGTGTCGGTGAATATCTATTTTATTTCTCCTGACAGGAAGTACTGGTACGCCAATTCATTTGTGTGCTAAACGGCAGTTAAAATGAGTCCTTGAAATGAAGTTAACAGTTTAAAATTGAATTGTATGCATATATTTGTGCGAAGATTACTCGGAATCCCTTAATTTTCCGTAACAGGTTTACCCCAGCCACCGCAGTCACCCCAATCACCGCCGTTATTCCAGTTGCCCCTGTCAATCCAGCTACCCGCAGTTGCCTCATTGTGTGTGACGCAATAACCCCGTAACGATTTTGTAAGTCAAAGCAGAGTAATCTATATGCAAAGTATTCTGGAAGTGTTATGTTTTAGAAGGGTGTTAAAAGGGCATGCTAATATGTATGTTCGGTTTGTTTCCCTCAGAGAATGTTGGCAGTCTACTTAATCTTGTTTCATATCCGTCTTGCATCTGTTTTACCTGTGTATGTTACCGGTGTGTGAAATGTTCTTTATCCAAGAAAGCATATATTATTCATGTAATGCATTATTTTTCTAATTGATTTTGTTCTTTTTTGGCAGTTTTCACCGTGCCTGAATGGCACGTGTGCAAAATAAAGGGGGTTAACAACACACCACGTTTCACGTGTCGTCATTACAAGTCACACGAAGTGACAAGTTTACTCGACATATAATCAAGATAAAGCGTTTAAGTATTATATGTCTATACCGAACCAGCAGCAGAAAATCTCAGGTATAGTCATTCACCTGAAAGTGTTAAGCACGATTCCATACGAGGGAAAATTCACAAAGGTGTGTAGTTTTTGAAACCAAAATTATTCAGATTAGACTTATACTGAATATCTGATAATCCAATTTTCCACAAAACTTGGCATCAAATTTCGTAATTTAACGACATACTGACTTACCATTGCTGAAGAATCCTGCCTGTGCCAATGTGTCTAGCCGCTGTCGGTAATCAACGGGCCAAATTGAGAAAGATTCACGTCGACTACCTTTGAAGCAGTATTTGTGATACTTTGCAAAAATTAACAAGAAGACACTTTCAGTTGAAGGTTTGTCGTGTCCATCTTTGATAGTAGGCCTATGAGAATTTTGCAAAGCATCCTGTAGAAAAGGTGGAATACAACATTTGTGGTTACGTTTGTCTTTATTTACTCATAAAAGGAACATTTTTTATTACTCAAATATCACCTTTAACGTTTACTAGTAATTAACAGTTGCTTTTTATAGCTAATTTTCAAATTTTCTATGAATAAAGTCGTGATTTCAAGCACAAAATACCAAAGAACGAAGGTATTTTAAGGTTACCATTAAGGTAGTTTCAAGAAACCAGTTTTTTCAAAGAAAGGGGTAAGCGACTAGGCAAATTACAAGCAAAACGGTCAAATCCAACTTGACTTACATATTTCTTTGCTACATCATCAATGAAGCATTGTCCTTTCTGTTTCAGCAACCACAGACAGCGAGGACTATGTCGGGCATGTTCCTGCCAAGGGTCATATTGTGGTTCCCAATTACCAAGAATTAAACCACAATAAAAACATTCCACGTGATCTTCGATACCTTTAAGTTAATAAAATATATGGAATGCTTACAAATACTTCCGCATGGAATGTACAAAAATGAAAGTTGCATAATGTACATAAGGTTTGTTACTGAGTTATTGGATGTTTATTTCAAATATTTCTGTTAGCTGCATCGTAGTGGAAGAGCACTGATCGAGTCAAATTGCAGACTGACAAGCTTAGTATATTTCACTCAAAATTAAGATAAAATCTTTCGGTTTTGCGGCAAGATAATCATTAAAGACTACCTTACAATATGTTGTTTTAGATTCGTAAAAATCCTAAAAAGAACTTCTCATGATGCACTTGTTTGCATCCTACTTAAGTGATATATGACTTCTGTAGTAAGCTACAACTCACGATGATTTATTTGTTAAGCCAGTGTTACGATTCTTTGCACTGACTTAAATCATACTTACCTCGACTGATGAAGCCAGCCTGAGCAAGATCGAGTGGTCTTTGACGATGAGAAAATGGCCAGGTTGTAAAAGTCGCACGTCGAGCACTTTCACTGCAGTAATTCGGGTACTTTTCATAAACATCTAGTAAATTTCCACTACCATCTAGTAATATCGTCTTTATGTCAAGGATATCTTTCGAATTTGACTGTAAAATTTAAAGCACACCATTCAGGCATTTGTCAGTATATGATACGGTGCGACATGCGGGAGGGATACCATCACAATCAAGTTTCGTATCGCTTTTATTCCAAAATTTATAAAGTTATGGTAGCAACAGGTTCAGCTTCCTCAACTTTAGGTGGGAGGATATTGAAGATATCAGTATTTTAAATAAGGAAGAATTATCGGCAAAGACAGCGATCTTTAATTCGTTTAATGTGTTGAATAACCTTTTGTATTTAATGATATTTGTGGAACGACGATTTTATTAGCCCTATCAATTGTTTCCAACATTAATTGTTTTATTAATAAAAGTTTAAGAAAGTGTTTGCAGTCACGTACGTAAACTCGTATGCGTATGCGTATACTTTTAAGTAATCTTGTACGGTAAAGGCTTATGATTCATCTCACGGTTTCATTTAGGTATATCCGTGCAATATTTACAATGTCAAACACACATGGCCGACTCAGAATCAATGTGGTTAACAGGATGAACATTAAAAGGTAAAATACAAAAATTTGAAAAGCGCTAAAAGCATTTGTCAGTTTTCGTATTATAGCTGAAGTATACTTTTATATTGACTTACATATTCTTTTGTTACTTCATCAATAAAACCTTGTCCTTTATACTCAAGAAGCCAACCACAGCCTGGACTGTGACGTGCATGTTCCTTCCAAGGCTGAGCTTCAGCTACCCAATTAACAAGAGTTTTACCACAATGGAAACATGCCACGCGATCTATTCCTTTAAAAGAAAAACACAATAAATGCATATGGCTCTATTCAAAACATTATGTTATGGAATTTAAGACTTACGTTGTAAAGATGCTTTGAAATATTAGCATAAGATGACTATGTAAATATTTCGAAAGTATGAACCAGCCTTTGAGTTGTGTCGTACAAGTTCCTTTGCTCTTTACCACTACGTCTTAAGAAATGGTGATTATTTACCGGAAGGAAATACTTTATTTTTCTGTGGTTTCAAAGTAATCCACCGGCTGACCGGCAATGATTAACTCTTTGCGAGCCATGGATCACAGATAAGCAATTTTAAGGGTGTTGAATTTCATTTCTTACAGATCATATTTATCTGCATGCCAAGTGTAAGATTCATCATTTTTTTCTTCTTTTCTAGATACTGTGTTTTTTAGATTTCGACCACTTAGTTTCTAGTGAACTCAAATAACCTTTGATAGGTATGTGTACTTAATGGTTATCCAGCCCAGCCTCAACAAGCTAAGTATGGGATACCTCAAGCTTACGATTGTTGAGATATCGTTAATACAAGGTTTTTACGGTTTAACGTCTGGTGGTAATCTCAAAGACCTTTTACCTTGACCCAAACGGCAAGGCTGTTGTACGTAATATCGGAAAGATACATGCTATATATGAGCTCCCTTGAGTTTTCTGTTATTGAGATAAGGTGTTTACACGGTTTATGTAGTTTGACTTCCGCTAATTTGAAATGAACGTTTCCCCCACCATAAACAGATAGGTACCTGCGGTTAAAACGGGGCATAGCCAACATGAGTTCTATTAACTTTACTTTACTTCTAATGATTCTGTATTCAACAAATTTCCACAACTGCTAACACAACTGGTAAGCCTTCAGGACCTTACTTGTAATTAACATATACGGCATCCATATGCTTAATATAAAATCCTTGAATTGGTACCCTTCTTGACATATCATCTCTTCACATGAGGTTTCCACAGTTTGACCTCCTCTGATCTTAAAGGACATTTGACCGCCACTTAATGTGATAGACTGGAATCCAGTATGGGTTCACCACACGATACGTATGAGATGCCTCTTGGATACTCCTCTTGAGTTATCGTGGTTACGAGGTTGTCACGTATTGACTCTGATGACCTTTAATGACCTTTAACGGCCACTAGCTATGCAAATCACCATGGGGTAAACAAAGCCAGAGCCCGCACAATCTGAGCCCGCAACCAGCAGAAAACCTTTCTAATTAATCACTATACTTGAGCACTATCAGTAACACGGAAATAGATTTGCAGAGTATGTAGTTCCCCGACTTGATTCGAATATCTTTCGAACAAAAGGTGCATGTCATCGTAAGTCATTTGTTGTCATGCTCTACTTACAGCAGATAAGGTGTTTTATATAACACCTCATTAATTTCTCTACGTTTGATTGGAAGATTGGTGGTCACATAGTCAAGTATAACACATGGCTGTGACGTCACTATCACTGCAGTACGTACAAACTATGCCGCAACTCAAAAATCAACGCAGTTTTGGGGATCGCACATTGCATATCGCACGTATCAGGCACATAAACGCGTAGTAAGTAAACGACAAACCATGGAGCTATCACACGGACAAACACTAACCATAGTGACCGCCAAAACACAACTTTAACCAACGACTAGATCAAAGTTAAAAGGTGTTATATAAAACAAATAGTGAATGTTTTTCATTCATGCGATAGTATGAATAATTTCATGAGTTGAAAGATTAAACGTTCTGTTCAACTCGGCTTCGCCTTGTTGAATAGAACGTCCAATCTTTCAACTCATTAAGTAATTCATACTATCGCACTCATAAACATTCGTTATTTGTATATTTTTATAGCACTTGCATACGAACATGGCATTAAGAAACTAATGTTTTGCTGGTGTGTCCGTCCTTCCCTAACTTTCATCTCATTTGAAAAACTCTCTGACTAGAAATATCTACCGAATATCTTTCCACGGCCTTTTAACATCCCATCCAGATTTAAAGTACTACGTAAACTCACCAAGGCTAAAGAACCCTGCTTCAGCTAATGCATCAGACAGTTGGTGGTAAAGAGGAGGCCAAGACAAAAACGTCTGAACTCGGTTTCTTCTGTTACAATATTCTGGATACGAGGAGGAAGCAGGCCTGTGGTCCACCAGTTTGTCACGTACGAACGAAGAGAGGTTCGACATCTGGGATCAAACCACATATTCACAAACAGTAGAAAAATAAGCTAGAGCAATGTATAAATATTCTAGCAGGGTCTGTAGATAATGCACTTTATTGGACAAGGCTAAGTTGCTTTTCCCCTTCCGGGTGGGTACGTTGGTGATTGGAGGAGAACAGGAAACCTAAAATGAAGCTTAAAGAAGGATGCGAACTGCGTCTTATTAATTATGTGTAATTACGTTGTCGTTTCATGTATAAAGGAACCCTGGCTAATCCTTCACAACGTCTGCCTCAGCCTTTGGTAATTGCTCCTGTCCATTTTACATGATACACTTTTGCGAACCTACTGAGATTAATTTATCCTCAAACTGACAGTGAGTGTACAAGTGCAATATTGTTCCGAAGAAGATGACAATCCTTTACGGTTGGTCGAAAAGCTCTCATGAAAAGCCTGTCCGGTGGTGGTCTTTTTGTATTTTTTTATTATTTTTTCAAAATATAACTTCAGTTCACATTATTT
The DNA here is from genome assembly GCA_029531755.1 of Holothuria leucospilota. NCBI lineage: Eukaryota > Metazoa > Echinodermata > Holothuroidea > Aspidochirotida > Holothuriidae > Holothuria > Holothuria leucospilota. The sequence continues at coordinate 64,274,337 of CM055964.1, read as the reverse complement.
TACTTTCATTTAACAGACTTTTACTTGCTACAGATGACTCGATAGTTGCAGGAGGGTGTCAAGTCTACTGAGTTATCCTTCTCGTAACATCTTATACTTTTTACAGGAAATAAGAGATGGAAGCAATTTTCAAAATTATGATAAATAGGAAGATATGGATGCTTACTTTTAGTAGTAAGTTCCTCATTATAGCATAATACTTGTCCAAAGTTTGCTTTGAAAATATTTAAATGTTCAAACAGCATTTAAAGGTTTAATTGTGTTATTTGTATTCATCGTCAGTTACTCTCGGTGTTACAAAAGTTTTGTGTCTCTTTGTACATACCAAAATGTATCAATTAAGGAAAGCGTGTAAACTTTGCTTGATAATAGAGTGAGCTCACCCGCCTACCAAGCATGAGATCAATCAAAATTTAGCTTCTTGATTTGTCACGTACACAACTTTAGATGATTAAAACTCTGGTCATGTTAAATACATGGATGTTTGGCAAAGTTATATGCTCCTTTATTCAATATCTAGTACTCAAATACTTTTGGGGGGATTTTAACAATTCTACTCTCTCGATACCACTGTGAAAGTTTTTGTTTCATTTCAACCTGTGTGACTATAAGAGAAATCTGTCTTTTCTAAAATGCAACACACTTCTTGTGTGAAACGATTATAAAACATTTTCTTCTTTTCCACCAACTTTTCACAGGTCAAGCGTTCCTGACCTCAAATGTTCTTTTACTTTTATCGAAAATAATATAGTCTTATTATTGTCTATATCTTTGTATTAGATTTTTGAAAATGTCTCTTCATCCGATAATGCCTGTGTAAGGCTTCACATTTTGATCTGCGGGACCAAACGACACAATTGTCCGTACAAAAAATACAACTCACCTCATCTGCATGAGATTTAACTTTCTTCTTTTCTTTTAGGATTTCATATTTTGACCACAAATGATATTTGACCATGACCAAAGACAGTTGTTGTCTTTTATTGAATATTTTGAATCAACACACTTCTTGTTGCTAAACTATTGCCCCCACATGGTAAGTGAGATATCCGTCACTGAAGGTGGACCTGCCTAAAATATTGTATTAAGAAGGAACGTCAAATACACAAGCATACACCATTATATATATATATATATATATATATATATATATATATATATATATATATATATATATATATATATATATATATATATATATATATAGATAGATAGATAGATAGATATATATACTATATATATATAAATATAAATATATAGATATAGATATAGATATATATATATATACTGTATATATATATGTATATATATACATATATATATATATATTAAGGTGATGGAATCCACGTATGCTCCATACAAAAAATACAGTAGACGTTTTAGACATTTTGAAGCACGTATTCGATCTATTGCAAATATATAGCAAATATACACAATATACAGTAATACGAAATTTTCGAACACACCTGTTTTCTTCATCAGCGTGTAACGAAAAGTGACTGAGAAAAGGCTGGCAATAAGAAAGATTCACAAGCAAAAGCTAGGCAGTCAGATTAATCGGGGGGGGGGGGGGGGTTGTGGAAGGTGTAATCACTGATTATCCCTAAATCCCTATTCAGACCCACGATGTGTGTATTGAGTGTTAGGACCCATTTGGTTTCAGAATTACGGCGGATCTATTGAGAAGTAGAAGAAGAGCTCAGTAGTATACATTTTAGATTGTTGAGGACGTGACCGGGTAAGTTGTAATGCTGTCCAACCGTGAAACACTGGGTATTGTCCCGGACAGTCTGCTTATGATTATTAGAGCAAAGACAGAATTTAGAGCCGGTCTCACCGACATAATTACCTCTATCACATTGTGTACAAACAGTTCAGTTCAGTTCAGTTCAATGTTTATTTCTAGCAAATTTGTACAATATTTACAATGAGTGCAATTAATATACACATTTAACAAGCGTATCTAAATAACTAGAAAAGGAGGAAAGAGAAGTCAAGACTTATGAGCATTTTCCCCCTTAAGATAATCTACTAAACTATGACTACAGAATAACTACAAAATAAGTGACGACATTATGCTAGAAAAATAATAGATGTGAAATGAGATATGAAGTATGATATATGAAAAATGTGATGGTTGCATTGTCTATTCAGCAGTTACAGACTTCTTAAAATTGCATTTAAATGAGCTTATACTTCTACTTTCTCTGATACTTAGTGCAATGGAATTCCAAACATTTACCCCACAATATGATATACAGAGCTGTTTTTTTTTGTTTTTGTTTTTTTTTTTTGTTGTTGTTTTAACACGATTTTGTCTAAGATTCCCACTTTGCTTGGTGTTATAGTTGTTTGTCGAGATAGAGAAATAATTTTGAATGTTACTGGGCAATAAAGTATGATATGCCTTATACATGAAGATACCCGTTTTATACTTAATTAACTCAAATAATGTCAAGGCCTTTAGCTTTTGAAACAAAATGTGTGTATGGGTAAGTGGCTTTGCATGGCACACAATTCGTATAATTCTTTTTTGTTTTAAAAATATTGGCGTAAGATTACTTTTATAAGTATTACCCCATACTTCCAGACAATAATTCAAGTATGGTAAGAATAACGAATGATATAAGGTATATAACGCACTTGAGCGTAAACCAATAGGTATACGACATTAGAACTGTCACATGTCAGAGGAGAGGGTCTTATTTTAGTTGTGGTACCCAGGGGAATAAAAGAAGCATCAGTAATGATGTATTTGCATAAATGACAGCGTCATTTGTTACATGTATGGTTACCGGGGAGGGGCTGGGGGTTGGGGAAGCCTAGAAAAGGTGAGCAAAGATCGTAGGTTGGGAGGTTGTCGCCTCGCACTAAGGGGAGGATCACTAAATAAATCCCGTATGCTGGGATCAAGCCGTAGGTACTTGAAGTCTTTGACAAGGGGGCGTGAGAGTTTGGTTGATTTGTAATTAAATTCAGACACCATGGGGAGTCGTTGGTGTGGTGTTTTAGAGCTATATGTTAAAAGGTTATTTCTGTCGAAGTGGATATAGAATTATTTGTAATACGTACTAATACATCCAAAAATGGGACTGAAGTGTCAGAATACTCCAAAGTAAATTTGATACTATGGTGGAAATTGTTAACATACCTATTGAAATCGTGAAGGGAGTCCACGCCGTGGGTCCAGATGAAAAATATGTCGTCAATATACCTGCAGTAGTGATCCGGTTTAAGATGATAACCAGACAAAAATTTCTGTTCTAGGGCATCCATAAAACATTGGCACAGCTAGGGGCCATTTTAGTCCCCATAGCTGTGCCCTGAATTTGAAGGAAGTGCCGGGAATTAAATTCAAAATGGCTATGTGATAAGATAAAACGTAAAATACTGCGATATCACGGAGAAAATTTTCCTCGAAACCGCATTTACATAAGAAATCTTCACAGGCCTGGACTCCCTCAACATGGGGGATATTTGAGTACAAGGATGATACGTCCATGGTGACAAGGAGGGTATTTTCAGTTAGCTTTTCAATGTCCTGCAAAGTTTGTAAAAAATGAGTAGTGTCGTTGATAAAACTAGGAATCCTGGGTAGTAAAGGTTGCAGTATGTCATCGCCATAGCCAGAAATAAACTCTGTCATGGTGCCAATGCCAGAGACAATTGGTCTGCCGGGAGGTGAGACCTCAAGAGCTTTGGTAGCTTTACACAATTCCACAGGGTCTTCAGAGATGGTGGTGCGAACTTGATCCGGGTCTCCTGAGGACGTACTAGGCATTTTCTCGGCGATAAGCTTCGAGAGTTTGTAGAGCTTTGGATTTGTGTAAAAAACGCCTGGCCTGGGTTGCTCCGGAACCAGGCTTCTGACCTCGGCCTGAACGTTGTAATTTAAATGGTTAAAAAGTTCAATGAGCTCAGATTTAAAAATTTCAGTAGGATCATATGTCAGTTTTTCGTAAAAGGCCCTGTTGCTGAGTTGGGAGTCAATTTCGGCCACATAATCAGCAGTGTCCATAACAGTGATGGGCCACCCCCCCCCCCCCTTGTCCGCTGGTTTAATTACGATGTCGCAGTTACTCCGTTGTGTCTTGATAGCCTTACGTTCGTTAACGTTAGGTTATCTTTGTTAGAATGGTGATGGTTGTCCAAAATGAACCTGTCCAGGTGACCCCTAGCCGTCTGAACGTATGAGTCAATATACTGATTGCGTCCACTCGGGGGTGTCCAATTTGATTTTTTATGGGATGGTTCCCTGCTCAATGGGCTTGGGGGGGGGGGTGAGTTGGTGTCATCGTTTTGATAGTATTCCTTCAATTTTATCCTACGGAGGTACTGCTCCATATCCTGACAGAGGTCAACTGGGTTTAAGTCCCTAGACGGGCAGAAGGAAAGGCCTCTAGGAAGTAGATGCTGCTCTCCATTGGAAAGGGTGTAGTTAGATAGGTTAGCTATATTAGTTTGGCGTGTACCGGTGTGCCTGGAACGGTTACGTCTTAGAATAACATTGCTGGTTGGTGCCAGTGTGTGGTTCAGATGCTTTGAAACCCGGACTTCTGTACTTTACCTAGTTTGTCATTTTTGCGTTGCATGCATTTCCTGAAATGGGCTCTGTAGCATGAATTTGAGGGCCCCAAAAACCTCGTGGGGGGACACATCGGTGATGACGTTCTGGAGGGTAGAGCTTGACTCATCCCGTAATGCAGACAATTTACTCTGTTTGGAATAGGCAGCTTTTAGTGCCTGATTACGTAGCTGCGAGGAAGCGTGATCACAAATCCGTTGTGCTTTGGACACATAACCTTTACTGGAGGTTATATATATATATATATATATATATATATATATATATATATATATATATATATATATATATATATATATATATATATATATATATATATATATATAATATATATATAGACAGACACACAGACAGACAGACAGACAGATAGATAGATATATTAAGGTCGAAAGTGTAAATAGTGATACTTTCGATCTTGAGTTTTATTCCAATCCTAAGATATAGCATAGCCCTTATCACAGAAAAGGTTCACAGAAAATACCAGAGAGAAAAATTGAGCCGCACCGAGGGTTTAAACCCGCCATCCTCCGCATTCTGGGCAAAGTATGTGACCACTACACCAGTTATGGCTCGTTATTCACAGAAGAGACAACAAGGCAAACAAATATCTCGCGTGATTCAGTTTTCTCTCCTTGTTACCATGGTAGTCCCGAAGCGGAAATGAATAATCAGTAGGTCGAGGTTGGTAGATCGAAGTTAGCATGTAAGTCGAAAGTGTAAACAGTAATACGTTCGATCTTGAATTTTATACCAATCCTAAGATAGAGCATAGCCCTTATCACAGAAGGAAAGGTTCACAGAAAATATATATATATATATATATATATATATATATATATATATATATATATATATATATATATATATATATGCGAAAGACAAATTACGAAGCAAGCTTTATTTAACTTACCACGCCGTCCAAAAAGAAGTGAAGTATTCGATCAGATGAGGTCTGATTACTTTCCAGGAACTGGTTTGAAATAATTGTGCGGGCATCAGTTATGAACTGTTTTGCAGAAGGTGAGAAAGCAATGTCTTTTAAGAAGATGATAAAATTTAGCGCAAGTACGAAAATGTCGTTAGAAATCTTATCTCTTTCTCTTTCTGTAGATCTATCCATATCTAAGTTGAGGTTAAATGAAATTGTCTAAAATACTGACAAGCAGAACATGACAAAAATCCAGTAATATTTTCAGCACTCACCTCCAACCCATGACCTCATCAATGCACTTTTCCTGGTAGGTTTGTCAATTCACTACGTTTGAACATGATCACACTTAGCCTAGAGACTTTCGCGACAAACGTCTTCGTAAATTTTGGCAAATATGGCTTTTAAGTTGCATTTGACAACAAACACATTAACATTTATATCACCTTGGCTTTTCTAACATACTGATAAGTAGATAATGGCAATAAGTAGTTTTTTGTTAGTTCTTAATTTTACCTTTGACTTGCACCTTTTGACCACTAGGTCATCAATTTATGCATAATTATGAACTACTCCTTGAAGAAGGAAATGAAATGACTCGGGAACATTTGTTGCTTGAAAGATGGTCATTTAATAGTTTGTCTTCTTTTTCTAAAGTATATATAATGCATATAAATACAAATATTGGAATATTTGAAAACCACACAATCTGACCTACAGAGCAGTATGTCGCGTACCTCGATTTTTACCTATTTCCTAGCGCATTGCTGTGATCCAATTTTCGTGCTGTATTTTAAATAAAGCCTTACGACCGCTCACTCGACAGTACGTGTATCTTCATTCGGCTTCCAATAAAATATATAATATCGCTCGAATTTAGTACAATGTTGGGACACATTAACATGCTGGTCAGACCAACAGTTCATTGAAAGATTACATGATCTAGGTTATTATAGGTCAGTAAACATCTGATACTCATGGTATTTTGACATTTTGAATCAACTGTAATGCCATTACAAGATTCATTTACCGATCTATAATTCAATGTCATCATACGAACCTCCTCTAGCTGGTGAGCTAAAACACGATTTGTAGTTGTATCGTTATATCCTATCTTATTTATTTTTGCAGGTATCTTTTGACGCACATCTGTATCTTGCACCTCGCACAAATTGCTTGATTGTCGCTGCATAATTGCCCCTTGCTGTGTCTCCTTTGATGCCAGATTTTGTACTCTGGGGTTATCTTTAGTCTATTTTAAAGTTAAAACGAATGAAATATATTTCAAAGTTATAGTCAAACAGTCTGTTGCATCATTATCATGTGTCATTACAAAAAATGAGATACATTGGTCAACACTTGGCATGCTGATTCCGTTTTAATGAGTTCAAATATTCCTGCATTATGATAAGACTGCCAAAATTTTATCTCTTTTATGATGTAATGTATTCCAAAGAAAATCAGATAACGGAAAATAACGGATAACACAGATAAACTAACTTAAAGCAGTTTAAATTTATGTAAATGGAATTCAATACTTGAAATGGAATTGATTTCTAATAGAATAAGCACCAACTACTCTTTGCTCTCGACTGTCATCGTTTGTTCTATACCTGCACCGTTAATGTTCTCTTAAAAGTCTGAATATAATTGTGTCTGCAAAAGACGCATGGCCAATTAACAACTCTAAGACCCTTCATTTGGACAATCCCTGTTTCGAAAAATTTAGATCACAATTAAATTTCTGTACTTCTGGCTACGTTTTCTACACAAAAATACGGCATGAGATAATTAACTTTGTTTTCAACAAGTGGTAGAATCAACGTTTTAAGTTTGAGTGCCAAGGGGAGAGCTTTGTCTAGCTTATTTATTATTTGATGTAAATGATACAAACGTGATATGATAACGTGAATCGTTTGCGGTTCACAATGGACCTTAGGCATTGACGTCATCGCCTACTTGATAACCACCATCTTAGGGGACATGCTGTCCTACTGGGTGAAGAAAAGTGTAAGCACACGTTTCCTCTTAGCATGCACATTTCAGTATATTGACGATATGACCTCATGTTAATGAGGTGTGTACTAAGAAATTAAACGCATGACTCATATAAAACCGTTTAAAATAGAGACAAAATCCTTTTTTGGCATGTAAGACATATTATCTTTTCCTAGGGATTACCCAATTCATAACGGTAGAAAATTGATTACCTTGATCACTCTCCTGTTGTGAATTCTCAACAGTTAGTATGTTTTTACTTAATGAATGTCTACTTATTTCCCAAGACTTGTGCACTCTAAAAAAGGTCTGGTCAAATTTGAACCGAATCTGATCAGAGGGGCACCGAACAGGAATCTGATCAATAATTTGACTAGATTTGGTAATTCAGAAATGATTAGAATTGGTTCATTTATGAACCGGATCTAGTCAAATTTTTCACCAGATTCCCGTTCGGTGCCCCTCTGATCAGACTTTTTTTAGAGTGTATAAGGACTGCTGGTACTTTGCCTCGGCTCTCCTCGTTGGGGAATTTAAACTGCAGATAAGCCCAGTTTGTTCTACCCTAGCCATCCCATGTCCGAGGCACACCCGTCGAGAGAGCTGGACCTCGACGAGCTTTTCCAATTTCGTCGAGGATCCTTAGTGGATAGCTTCAAGTATATAACCCTAATAACGACCAGTCTCCCAAGGGTTTACCCTATTTTCGTCTCAAGGATGTCTTACTCTTTAGTAAATAGTCAACTTTTGGGGGCGACCTTGGATTATTTTCCTTATTTCAGTGTCTTTCTTAGTTCCACTTCTTAAGGTGCAGTAATATAGGCCTCTACCCTTACCCAATAAGTTAATTTGATAACCTACTAACCTAAATAGTTTTTTGTAAAGGTCAGGAATGTCACCCTTGATCAGAGTTTCTACTTCTGACAATGTCGCACGGTATAGTAAGCGACTACGGGCAGATAGATGGACACGATGATTATCCCCGATAGGCACCAGCCACCGAACAGTTGACCTATTTTGCTTCGCATGAGATAGTCGATCATTGCTCTCAATGCGATTCCACTGACCAGATTTTCCGAAAAAAAACATTAAATCAGTACTCACCTCGATACATGAAGTGGCCTATGCATTTTTGTCCTTGAAAGATTCTGTATATATGTCCTACCAATTTCCTCCTAACTCCGATCGTTTTCAGTGCCCCGTGTTAAGCAAATGTTGTGCTACTCCTATTGTCCCCATTTCACGAAAAATTTGGGAACCTCTTCTAGTTTTTAATGGAGTTGCCCTTAGAAAAATATCCCTGGACTCATACTTGGTAGTACCTTTCAGCTACCCCTCAATCGGTACAGTCCTTAAGATCAATCCATTTACTGCTCTTGCTACATGCATGTTCTCTGTGCCGTAATATCTAGGCACATGGAAGAAGTTCTAGGGGTCTGTGAGAATTAATTGGTTTCTGTCTGTGCATAGCCTGTTACTGTCTGGGTTGGTAGGTTATTGTGCCTGTACAGTCCCTGATTTCTTTCCGAGTCCCTGCAAAGCCTTACTTAAGTTAAGGGGCCATTTGTGATCCAAGTTCTAGCTTTCCTGATTGGTTATGTGGAACCCAAGGTACCAGTCGATACCAAGACTGTCTATAACATTACCCCAGAGACATTTGTAGGCCCTACTCATTGTAACACATTTTGAGCTTTGAGGTTACTTTTTTAATGTGCATATAATTTTAATTGGCATTGTGTTGAAGTTAAAGCTCATGAAAGCAAAGCGAAAAACCATACAAAGAAAAAGTAACAACTAAAGGTTGACTTACGCATTTTTTTGTTACATCATCAATGAAACGTTGTCCTTTCTGCCACACCAACCACCGACACTGAGGACTGTTTCGAGCATGTTCCTCCCACGGTTCATACCGTAGTTCCCAATTACCAACTTTTACACCACAATAGAAACATTCCACGTTATCTTTGATACCTTCAAGTTCAAAAGATACAACTTTTGCTTTAGAAAAAGATAATTGATGGTCTCTGTATTCTGTATGACCTACGAAATATTTTTGGTTTTCTTTCAGCCCAAAGGGGAACTTCACTTTTTTACTTTTCTAGCTTACTCCTTTTCCTTCAAAATATATCACACACTTCTGTATCCAAAACAAGATTAGGTCTTTTGAAAACTTTTACTTACACTACAAGTGATATCCAAGGTTATGCAGGGAATTTCTAAAGTTGTCTGCAAGTGCGTGTGACTTATTCCTTAAGCGGATATCCACTCTATTCCACTTACCACTACTAAAGAAGCCTGCTTGAGCCATTATGTGTATATTTTGACGGCAGGTAATGGGCCAGTTTGTAAAAGTCCCACGGCGTGTGATTTCGTCACAGTAAGTAGGATTTCTTACATAAGCACGCCTTATGGTGTCATCTGGTGATACCGCTTGTAAATCCGAATTAGACTGTAGGGTTAAAGGGGATAGACAGTACTGATATAAACGTGATGTTGAACACGTCATTACCCTTACAAAAAAATTGTGTGGCAAAAGTTCCAATACCACACGTGAAATACTGTGTCGAACTGTGCAAAACTATGGTGGGGTGTGGAGAGGCGTGAAATTTCTGTGAATTTTTGCGTGACAAAGTGTGTCATTAATAAAAGTTGACACACTTTTCCAAAGTGCCATGCATTGACCAGCATTTTTACAGTTTGGACATGAGGCAATGTGTGGAAAACCGAAAACCACGCGTTGACACATGTAACAGGAGGCAAACTGGGGTAAAGTAAGCAAAGTGTGGAGATGTGTGGAGAAGTGTGGTGCTGAGTAAAGTAAATTCAATCGTTCGTTTTTGTTCCCTGGCTTTGTTTGCCACACTTTGCCCTGGTTTGCCACATGTGTCAACTTAAGATAGCTTTCCCCCCTTTGACCGAGATTTCAAGGTGTGATAATCATGCAGGAAAAAGCGTGGTCCTGTGTGTCAGATTGGTTCCAATACCACATGTGTCACCACGCATAACCACACTTTTTTCCTTATGTAGGCCTATTTTCATATGCTCTGCCACATGTAATTACGTGTGTTTACATGTGGCATGCTACAGTTTTTGTAAGGGTACGTAAGACTAAAGAATATTATGGAGAAGACATGGCTCGTTCATTTGGTTATACGTCTTGTTCTCCCCTTTTTTCCGTTGAAGTTCTTATAACTGTCCTCTTTTACAGGTGTATGAACTAAATGGAAAAATATGGCAATTTTCCAGTGATTCGACACATAACATAATTATAATTGAATATGGCGCTACAAAGTATATAAATATGAACTCATGTTTGTAAGCATATATTACATATATATATATATATATATATATATATATATATATATATATATATATAACGATGAAGAAGATAAAATTCCACGTGTGCTCATTTTTAGGAGAAAGAAAATAAAAATGGACAAAAGAAGAGCACAAACTTTTCGAATAAAGTCATATATTTCGGCTCCTCCTGGGACCTTTCTCAGTGACTGATTTCAGGAGTTTGAATGCAAATTTGACAAAAAAGAAGTGCGTTCAATAGATTACAGGGGTTGCGCGTGATAATAAAGGAGCGTGACCTTCTTCGCCTTTGTTAAGAAACACTATCTAAGCGCGTAGTAAGATATAATACGTTTCAGGCTGACAGCTTAGCTGTGAAAGTCATAAAAGGAAAATATTAGCTATGATGATAATTATGTAAGAATGAAAGGACAAATGTAACGAAGTAGTAGACTGAGAAACTGTAAGTACAAATCATTGATGAAAATTAACGAAACATTTTAAACAAAAATGTAGGGCCTATAGCTAAAATCTCAAAGAAATTTATTCGGCTTTCACAAGCAGAAGTAAGTTAACAAATATATCAAAAATCACGGCGAGTTTATTGGTTACATACTAAATAAGAAAAAGAACGCGATAACGTTATTACGTAGGGTGCACAAACGAATAACCCTCAAGACGTAACTTGCACTTTTTTCGAGCTTCCCAAGAAGCAAAACTAGAAACAAGGGGGCAATCCACGGAGTTGCTTATCTCATCGCTAGCACACGCACTGTACTGAGCCGTATAACTGGAGGACGCACATCAATGTGGAATCACAGAGCAATAGACCTTATGCATTGACATCACACTGACGTCATTTTGGGTGAAAACAATGAAGCACACGTGCACGAAAGGCGTGGATTTCGCCGCACGTGTAGTAGACTTACGTGCGTATACGATTGGTTGACGAATCAGCTGTCTGCATTTATTGGTGTAACTTGCAATGATACGCGCTTTTCCTCCATTTTCCTCCAAACGAGGGAGCACTTTCTCCTTTGCGACATCATGTGTATAAGGTCTATATATATCCTGCTATATGTGTGGAATATACCATACGAAATTGAACCCGACTTGGAGGTCACGTTATGTAGGTCACCTTCGGAAATAATATAACACTGAGCAGTGTGGGCATGGTAACGCGCCCTACACCTGTAGCATGCCTTTAACGCCTCTTCGGCCTCTAATGCTTTAATTCGCACAATCATGCAATTAGCTCGCATCCACATCATTGCACTGCGTCTAGTACATGGATTGCCTTAGCAACTTCATGAAATGGCTACACATCACAGTATCTGACGCAAATGTAGTATTCAACACTAATGTGTGACAAAAACGATAAGTACCCTTAGCCTAATTATTATTACCTTTGGGTTTAAAAGTAAATCCAACCCCAAGAATACGAATCTAAAACTCCATTGGCCCACAGACTTCATGATAGCACTAATTGTAAATAGGGTGAGCGCTAAATGGAAAGATACAAAGATGTTATAAACATAGATTCCAAACTTAAAATGGCGCGTTGACTCCCCATGGAGCCACAATATCGGGCCGGAAGTGCTGATCATGCTCTGTTCAGTCGTTTTGAAAACAAACAGACTGATGTCTTACAAAAGTATGAACACTTGTTATTCCGAAACATTGTAAATTTAAAGGCATTTTCCAGTGGCTTTTCATTAGGATCCTATGTGAAAGACAAAAATATTCCAGTTCATGCCCTTCAAACCCCGTAGCAATACTCTTTTCCTAACTCGAGATATCTAACGTTAAAGACTGCTTTTTTTTTGTCCAAAAATACCTCCACTTCTCATCAAGGTCACAGAATGTTATGTAAAGTGGGCACATTGCTTCAGATTTCTTTTGTTTTTCTTTATAATTGAATGTCCTGTTGTCCTTGAAATTTGATACTGCTGGAATGTTTGAATATCTTTCCATGTAGATTTAGCATAAATCTACAACATATGTAGGGCACAGTAAACAAAGCTGATGAATATTCCCTACAGCGGTGTCAATATCAAAAAGAAATTCAAGGCTTTGTCAAATTAATGTGCCGCGATGACATCACAGTTTCCCATGATGCACTTCGTCTTGAGAAAAAAAATTGCATTTCTTTGAAAATGTATATCTTCCAAACGCAACAAGCTATTGAGATGCGGTTTTCACCTCCTAGATGCATTTTTTGAAGGCATTGATTTTTGTCACTGGCAAATCCCTTTAAGGAGTATCACTCCTCAATAGACTTTACTTAAAAGAAGAACGTTATGTCTTCCTTGCCGCATTTTGCATTGCATTAAGTGCACTTGAAAATGTACGCACAATGGCACGTTTGAAGCTCAGTTCATGGGCTTATTTATTGGTCAGTTTTTATTGAATCTTCAGGTAACGCACTTTTAAATAAGCCTTTAATATCTTACGTACTACACAACGGGAAATAAGCTAGCGCGTTTGTTTCCTGAACGCGCATAAGTGTCAAGTCAAATATTCCGATAAAACACAGAGAATGGTATACTGCGCGTACACAACGCTCACACAAGCCACGCTATTTTAGGAATGAAATTTCCTGTGAGTACCTATTATTATACGCACATCATCGAATAAAAAAGCGGGTATGTCAAATCCACACCTCCACTCCCATATTTGCGTCTCCATGAGGATTCAATCTCCGTAACAGTGTAGGTATAAGACTTTGGCATCTATGCTTATAATAGACCATATGTATTGACATCACACTAACGTCATTTTGTGTGAAAACAATGAAGCACACGTCTGACACGTGCACTCACGCCGCACGTGTAGTAGACTTACGCGCGTGTACGATTGGTTACAAATCAGCTGTCTGCATTTATTGGTGGAACTTGCAATGATACGCGCTTTTCCTCCATTTTCCTCCAAACGAGGGAGCACTTTCTCCCTTGTGACATCATATGCATAAGGTCTATATCTTTGAAAAGATAACACACAAGGCGCCGATCGCGGATGGCGCACTGATCTATGTGTAAGATCAACATACATATAGAGGTTCTTCATGTGACGTCATTGCGTTTCAGTTTGGCATATTGGCCATCACTGAACATGCGCAGAAGGTGTGTTATCAATACGCGCGCACGATACAGCCTTAGTTACAATTGTTGTGTAAAGGATGCCTGGCCGTCCCAAAATAGAGACGCGCAGCGCAGTGACGTCGGTGAAGAACCTCTATACAGATCGTGTGACCGTGTTTGAGGCGTCTGCACGCATACTAGTTTCCTTTCATGCTCCCTTTTGTTGTTGTGCAAAAAGGACGCCTTCAGTGTGCTATACAGAAAATATGTGCACATTATACGATGTGCATGCTTGCACGTGTTAGCATGGTATCATTGGAATGGACAGTCAGTACCAAAAATATTACAAGCATAGATTCCAAATTTAAAATGGCGTGTTGACTCCCCATGGAGCCCAAAATATCGGGCGGAAGTGCTAATCACTGTTCAGCCGTTTTAAAAAAGCATACAGGGAAATGAACGTCTTACAAAAGTATAACTACTTGTTATTTCGGAACATTGTAATGTAAGAAGTATCACTCCTCAACACTACATTCTACTTACAAGAAGTTTAATTCTTCCTGACAATATTACAAATAAGCACACTTGAACATAAACGCACAGTGACTGGTTTAAAGTTCATACACTTATTCGTCTACTTTCATCAGTCAGTTCCTATATCTTTAAGTAACGCACTTTTATATGCGCGTTTAATATCTTACTAACGCGTAATCAACTAGCGCGTTTGCTTCCCAAGAGTGCAGAAGTGTGCGTCAAGTATTCGGATAATACACAGAGAAAAAATGTATTCCGGGCGTAGAGAACGCGTTGTAAAAAGACACGCACGCTAACCTCTTTTACAGTAACAGTGAAATTTTCTGTAACGTACGCGTTCTTATTTTCCTACGCAGATCGCCGAAAAGAACGGCGCGCATGTCAAATTCACACTTCGATATTTGAGTCTCCACGCCTTCTTGTCACTGAGCGTAACAAGGGTAGGTATAGTAGTTTGGAATCTATGCTTATAATATCTTTGGTCAGTACTAGAAACAAGCCCGTCTACACTGTGTACTGTTCATTGTACTGTCCATGACGTCATGGACAGTACCCTAGGCACGCTTCTCATTTTCGAGAAGCAGTTCTTCCGTTCAATGTTTCTTGATTCTCATTGAGTGCTTTGTTCTACCATTGAGCTCATTATATAGAGTGAATCATGTAGATGGGAACGATACTTCTTGGTCACTTTTGGTTGGAGTGGGGCTGAGCATGATTGGTTTTTATTTTAGCAGTTTTGTATTTTATTGTTTTGTTAAGAATGGCTTGAGTAAGTCAAACTACCTAAACAGTAGTAGGCCTACAGTATATTGTGGCACATGGTCGTATTGTCGAATTTCGCACACAGTAGGCCTACTCTACGCACGCTTCTTATGTCGTAAAACCAGGGAGCTGCCATTGACACACACACTGTACGGCTATAAGTGCTGTCGCGTTTGCTGATTGGTCGATTGCTTAGAGTATGTAGGCAAGGTCAATCACGAAAGGTGAGATTTCTTGAAGCATTTTGAAGCAAGAAATGAAGCTTGCAGCCTACTATAAGTCCATTGTGATGATATCTGCGGAGAAGTACAGCTATAGGCTTATTTGTTTAGACGTGAAATATTTTTGAATACTTCCCACAAGACCTTGAGAGTAGCCTACCATTTCCTGCATGCAAAGCCCAAAATTTGTGCTTCTCGAAGTCAAACAGTAAAAGCAAAGTGATCTGTCACTCAAATTTCGGTGCATGAAGAGGATTTAATTATCTTCAAGTACATACAGGCCTATTGTCTGACGGATTTGGTTGATCTTTCTCACATCTTCACTGTGCCAACACTGAAAATTGAAAGAGCGATATTCTAAAGCTAGCACAGTGGCGTAGCCACGGGGAGGGTTTTGGGGATTGAAACCCCACATGACCCAACCTTGAAAAATATAATTGCAAAAACAGATGATCACTATAAACTTTATTACATTTGAGGCCCAAACATTGCACCATTTTGCATCTGGAGACCTAAAACAGCCGTTTTTCTCCCTCCCCTTAGACCTTTCCCTCATGTCGTACTCCAAAACCCTCCCCATGACACAATCCTGGCTACGCTACTGAGCTAGCATAACCCTTGAGGATCGTTTCAAAATACCAGCACTGAAACAATCATGGGCAGTAAGTGGTTACGATTTTTGTAACCACATTTTCTAGTTTACTATGCTATCATCAGTGTTAAGTCATTGCGTAACGAGACGCTATTCACACGTCCGACCCTATAAAGAGTACGCTGGGTGAAAGGTCGCGTTGTTTCTTACGCGCTTGCTACGGGGAAGAAATTTGTGCATTCGTTTTTTATACATTTCAAGTTTCCTGTCAGTGCAGTTTTTTCTCTTGGAACTGAAACCAGAAAGCGATTTCTGCACAATTTGACCGTTGGCCTCTGACCTTTAAATTTGACCTCTACCTTTGACCTTTTCTTTCGGGGTTTGCGAGACACAAGTTTCCACTCCGGGTACCTTCCCACGAAGTTTCAGGAAAATCAGTTAAGCCGATAACAGCGGCTTTTTAAATAAAATTTGTACATCTGACCCTCTGTCACGTGACCTTTGTCCTCAGTTGCTATGGCAACCTCATATTTTGGTAGACTTGTCATCCCTATCATACGTGTAAAGTTCCCTGTACATGCAAGGGTTCCTCTTGTAATTATAGCCAAAACAACAATTTTGCACACTTTGACCATTGACCTCTGACCTCTGACCTTTGACCTTTACTTCCGGGTGGGAGACTGTATTTCCCACCCTTGGGTACCTTCCTACCAACTTTGAAGAGAATCGGTCCAGACGTTTAGAAGTAGTTTTCAAAAATGATAATGTAAATTTGACCTTCTGTCACGTGACCTTTAACCTTGGTTGCCATGGCAACCATATATTTTGCAAGTAGTAGATACGTTTATTGTGTGTGTGTGAAGTTTCAGGTAAGTGGGATGTTTCCTTTTGGAATTATACTAAAAATACTAAAAATTGTGATTTTTCACCAAATTTGACCTTTGACCTCTGACCTTTGACCTTCACTTCCGAGGGTCTGGGAGATAAAAGTTCTTACACTGGGGTACTTTCCCACCAAGCTGAAGAAAGTCGGTCCAGCCGATGAGTAGCAGTAACAAAATAAGAAAATGTACATTTGACCTTCTGTCACGTGACCTTTGACCTTGGTTGCCATAGCAACTATATATTTGTATGGTACTAGACACATTTAATATATGTGTGTAGTTTGAATTGAGTGGGATGTTTCTTTTTGAAATAACACTAAAAAGTGATTTTTTTAATTTTTCACCAAATTTGACCTTTGACCTCTGACCTTAGACCTTTACTTCCGAGGGTCTGCGAGACACAAGTTTCCACCCTGGGGTACCTTCCCACCAAGTTTGAGAAGAGTCGGTCTGGCGCACAAGCAGGAGTTCATGTCACACTTTTTTGGCTTAAAATGGGTATTTTCCCTTCCGTCACCTTACCTTTGACCTCGGTTGCCATGGCAACCACATATTTTAGTAGTAATAGGTATGTTTATTATGTGTGTGAAATTTCATGTCAATGGGATGTTCCCTCTTGGAGTTATTGTAAAAAAAGTGATTTTCACATAATCTGACCTTTGACCCTTACTTCCGGAAGTGATTGTAGCACTGGGGTTTTACCTAGAACACCTTCCCACCAAGTTTGAAGAAAATCGGCTTCACCGTTTCGGAGATATTAGCAAAAAATTGGACACACACACATCATGACTGTACACACCACGGGGCACGCACACCCACACTCACACACACACACACACGTTTTGTTATGGACTTTTGGTCACCCTGGAGTACCCCACCATGAGTTGGCCCCTTAGACTAGTAACTTGGGAAAATTAACTGCTACCATGGCAACGGTTTCTATTTCAGCTGATATTGCCGTATAAAGCCCAACAGGCAAAGTAACTACAATATCTCATTCTCCTCACGGAGCGATGAGATAGTAAGTGTACTATGAATGATGCTGATGTTGTGATTGGGCAAGTTAAAATGTTGTTCTACAGAGAATCCTTGGGTGTGGTCAAGTATGGACTTAGTATGCTTATTAAACCAAATTACGGAAAGGAGTACTGGTCTCCCCCACGTAATTACCAGAATCACAGAGTCAAAAGATGAACTACGTCGTCTGAGTCACACCAAAGGGGAGGACTTTTATAGCAACATTGGTACCGGGAGTAGGAGAGACTAAACGTCGCCTGGCAGAACGAGTCACTCAGCACCTCAGTACCATAAAAAAACCCCAAGGCTATCCGGTATCCACACATTTCAATCCTCCATCACAATGCCCGATACATGACTTAGCCCTTACCGCAGTAACAGTGCGCCGAGGTTCTAGCCGTGATTGTCTAACTGCCGAAAACTGGCTTATCATGAAGCTCGCAACTCTCTGTTCTCACAAAAAGTAGGGATGGACCTTATTAACTTGCCTGTTCTAGAATTCCCTGTATTGTTTTTCAACCAGTTCCAATAGGTCACTTTTCCTCAGTTTTCCGCCACGTGCTCCTTCTTCATATCTGGTTTGGTGTGATTTAGTGTGTTTTCTTTACTTTTGATTTGACTCATATATATATATATATATATATATATATATATATATATATATATATATATATGTATCTATGTATATATACATATATGTATGTATATGTGTGTATACATCTACATATTCATATGTATATATATATATATATATATGTATATAGCCGAACTGGTGTAGTGGTCACAGACTCTGCCCGGAAAGCGGAGGATGGCGGGTTCAAACCCTCGGTACGGCTCAATTTTTCTCTCTGGTATTTTCTCTGAACCTTCCCTGCTTTGATAAGGGCTATGCTCTATCTAGGATTGGTATAAAAATTCAAGATCAAATGTACTACTATTTACCTTTCGACCTATATATGTATATATGTATGTATGTCAACCTGGCTTTTTCCGCCACGTGAAGGGAATAGCTATGGGTACGAAGTGGGACCATCTGTAGCCTGCCGCACCATGGGACACTTTGAGGAGCAACAATTCTGAAGCTTTAGTAGCAGTACACCCATCTTCTACAAAAGATACATCGATGACATTGTTGGTGTTGCTTCAGGATCTCGTTGTGAATTAGAGACCTTTACAAACTTTGTTGGACATTTTTCCCCTTTTTTTGAAATTCACAAACTGCATTGACACTTCTGTAGTCTTTTGAGATATGGAGCTGTAGATATTTAGCAGAAAACTCAAATCTAATATTCATTTTAAACCCACTGACTCCCACAGTTACCTACTCTATTCATCCAAACACCCTAGGTCTTGCACCAACTCAATCCCTTATTCTCAACTATTAAGAGCAAGTCAGACTGATTTCCTCTGATGAAACAGATTTTGCTAAGGTTTCTCAAGAGATAATGTTCTCGTCAATACCCACGAAAGGTACTCATGAAGGCCTTAGGTCGTATTCAAGGAATACATAGAGCTACAACCATGAACCCCAAAACAGCGAACGTGAAATCCTCGACTAGAATACCTTTGGTCGTATCCTAGCACCCTTCCGTACGTCCCATTGTTCAGTTCATTCATAGGAACGTAGAAATCCTCCAGCAAGATCCTTTTACCGGTGAGTATTTCCCTGAACCACCTATCACGGCATTCACAAATGAGAAAAATATTTCTAGTCACTTAGTTCGGGCCTCTCATCCCAACCATTAATGTGGATCGTTCCGGGGACATATCCTTGTAATCGCGTGAGGTGTGATACTTGCCCAGTAGTTAGCAAAGACAGGCTTCTCTCTGTTGTGGGTCCCAACAACAACTGCTTCAACATTAACCAGCATTTTACTTGTACATCCACTAATGTAGTATACATTCTAACTTGTAGGCGTTGTATCCTTTTGTATGTGGGTGAAACGAAACGTCGCCTGGCTGATCGAGTAACTGAACACTTAAGGTCCATCCAGTGGCGTAGCTATATATTTTTTGTGGAGGGCAGCGCAAAAAAATTCCGACAGATTATTATCTTGATAGTTGTACGATTCGAAATTCTGGGGGCCTTTTTTTATTTTATTTTATATTATTTTATTTTATTTTTTTTTTTTTTCTAATTTGCTTTCCGGGCAATTTTGAGGCCGACTTTTGATTTTCACGTTGACATACCGATGTGTGATTCTGCTAAAAAACATAAGAAGTGTTGTAAGTGTTTCAAATGAACTGTTTTTATTTATTTCCGACAGAGACTAGAAATTTCTAACAGACGCCTTCGGAGGCTTTGTGTGTGGGGGGGGGGGCGACCGCCCCTTCTAGCTACCCCACTGGGTCCATCAAGCAAAACTTTCCTGGCTATCCAGTAGCTAATCATTTCAACTCCCCTCCCGTCAGTTTGCTCGATACAGGACCTGATGTTCACGGCAGCAATATCATGCCGAGGTTCCGACCGCGATCGTTTAATGGCAGAAAATCGGCTAATTATGAAGCTCAGGACCCTCACTCCTAATGGACTGAATGTTAAACTTGAACTTTTTTAACTGTTTTATCGCAGGTTTGGCCGTGACCATTCCAAACGCTTTTAGTTTTCTCTTAGTTGCCAAACGCGTGCTCTTTTTTACATGACCGTCTTTCGTTAATCATTTTAGATCGCCTCCTAACAGCTTTTAGTTATTTCACTCAGTCGCGCAGATTTTTTGTATTTCACGCAGTTGCGTAGCTTTACTGTATTTAACGCAGTGGCGTTGTTTTACTGTGCACATACACACTCTGCGAACGCGACCAACGCATGTGCGTCGGTCAAGTTGCGTGGGCACGCGTTTGTTTGTTTCATTGGAATCGCGTTTTACTGATCAGTTGATATTTTTCAGCCTGATGAAGGGTATGTACCCCGAAACAATGCGGAGTTTTGTCCTAAACTTTAAGCTTTTTTTACTACTTTCATTGACCTATGCATTTCACACGTGCTACGCAGTGATCGACCTTATATACAAGTATATATATATATATATATATATATATATATATATTTATATATATATATATATATATATATATATATATATATAGGTCGAACGTGGTAAGATCGACTGTAAATGTAGGTCGAAGAGTTTGTTTGTAACTGATTCGATCATGAATGAAATCAACCCGAGTACTGCGTTGTACTGGGTTGATTTCCTTGATTTCATTCATGATCGAGTCAGTTACAAACTCTTCGACCTATATATACATATATATATATATATATATATATATATATATATATATATAATATAGTACGCACGATGTAATCAGAGCTTTTTGCTACTCTGTACAGGGAGCTGTTATTCGAAAGGAGAGAGCTCAAAACAGCTCCCTTTGAAGTGAGGTTTGCGTATTCAAGGTCACCTATTAAGTCATTCAATTATCTTGCTCTATAGATTTCTATAAGAACTAAGCTGGCTTAGGAAGTAAACACAAAGAGGTTTGTCGTCTGCTACATCATGAGTAGAACTGTGGCGACTTTGTCCGTTGTCATGGCATTGCCAGTCGCCTGAAAACTAAATATATTTTCCCTGTGGTGACGCTCGGTGACGCGAATGAGACCACATCGGCATGATTTTATGTGAAATTGTGAACGTAGATTTATATCTTGTTTATTCAGGAAACTTGTCAAAATGTAGTCAAAGAATTACACTTCTGCCTTTTCAGCTGATTTGCATATGGTCTCTTTAGATGAGGTAGGGGCATTTGTATTGATCTAGTTCTATTAAACAGTCGTTTTGAGTTTAAAAAACCCTGTCATCTTAGGGTTGGCGGTACCAGCCAACACATCAAAGCATTGCTCAATTTAAGCCCCTTGTTAAAGTATTAGTAGAGATGAATGATGTCGCAAGGAGATGGTTCATCAAATTGAAAGCATTAAATAAAGAGCCTAAGTCCTTGTAAGCCTTATCAACAGCTAACAGTTGGTAATCTTTTCATTCTTAAAGACCTATTTAAAGTATTAGCATAAATTAAACTTCTCGAGCTCTCTCAATTCGGATAACAGCTCCCTGCTCTGTAAGCACTCTGAGTTTCACGCACTCTGTATGGCGATCATCAGGCAAATGACTGTAACAAAGTCCTTGTACAGTTCAACACTACAAAAGGTATCTCTTTCTTAAAGCAAGGTTCAGTGGTTTTCCTTTGTATGTGTTACCGTGTCGACACGTGGAGACTAGCTCTGTCCTTTTCTTAAGGTTGTTTTCGCTGAAACGGATGATTTCTAATTTCTCTTCGATGCACGGTTGCAGAGGCCTGAGTGACGTTTGAACGTGTTTGATTTTCTTAGTATCTTCCATCTAATTGAGTAGTCTCTGTTTTTTGCCTTTAGCCCCCAGATATGTTTAGAGAGCTCCGTGTCGTTCTTGTAGCGGCTGTGTCTAAATGATTTGGTATGATTGTTATACCTAGTTTTGAATTGGCCGCTTGAAAGGCCTATATACGATACGTTAGTATTGTCTGATGTGACTGTGGCCTTGTAAATGACGTCATTGTCAATGTTATATATATATATATATATATACACATATACAGAAATGAATTGCTGGATCTCGAAAGAGATACGTATCAGCAGCAGAGGCTTAAAAATTGGTAAATAAAACAGCCATAAAAGGTTTTTGCAAAGCTTTCGAGCAATACTAGCTCTTCTTCAGTGCTTGATCACAAGAGTGAAAAGGAGCGTACGAAACTTACAGGTTTTAAATTGTGAGGACAAAGAGCCCACTGATAAGTCAATAAGGACTATAATTTTTGAGAGCATTGAGAGAAGTAATTTGTGTAAGCCTACTGAAAAAGGCGTGGGTTCAAACAGATTACTTAGGCCTGGAGTGTAACCCCTTCACAATGCTGGTAGGTCGCTTCGGATATTTAGGCCAGAAGGCGTCATTGTCTGTAGTATCCAGAAATGTTCCTTTTGTTTTCGGCTTCTATTGTTCCATGAACTGTTTTGTTCAATGGCAATGACTCATAAATTGTCTGTCGAATGACGTGGTAAATTGAAATGGTTAGCTACAGGTTGTTCAACCTTTTTGGTTTTAATTGCTGACCTGTGCTGTGTCATTCTCATCCTAGGTAAGTTTTTAGATTCCCCTACGTACTGCGTTCCACACAGATTGCAGTAGATGGGATAAATAACATTTTTGGAGAGACAGTTAATTGTCTAATTTGGAAAGTGCGTGCAGTGAAGATCAATATAATAAATGGTTTGCGAGTTGTTCAGCCCTTGTAGGCTTGACTAGTTTTTGTTTTTTTTTTTTTTTGTTTTTTTCGAGTGTTGCCGTGGCGGCGTTTTGACAGAATATCAGATCTTTTGTTGCGGAGGCGTGGTTGATGATGGCCAGTTTTTCGGCTCGGCAGAGGTTGCAGAGACCCGATGCACCTTTCTGTGTATTTGATTGGGCCAGTATTTTCCAACGTATGGAAAAGTCAACACCATCCTGTTTTAGAGCCCAGATGTGCTCAGATAACAAAGTCTCTTTTTCATGTCTCTTTAGTTTGAACGATTTTTTTTTGTGGTTATTGTACCTCTCCTTAATTAAAGGCATATATACACAATGTATATATATATATATATATATATATATATATATATATATACACACACATAGGTCGATAAAGGTAGTAAGAAGTGCTTAAAAGGTTGCGGAAAATTCCACGACCTTTCAGGTATAAACCCTTCATCAGGTGGCATTTCTATAGTGCTCCGCAGCATTTCGACCTTATGTATATACATATGTATATATTATATATACATAGATATACAGTATATAAATATATATATATATGTATATATAGGGGCCTATATATATATATAGGTCCCAATGGCTCAGTGGTCAGAGCATGCGCTTTGTTTGCGGGATGTCGCTGGTTCGAATTCTGCTTGAGGCAAAGTTTTTCATTCATATATTATAAAATCCTCTTTCAGTACAAGTGCCTATGTTAGAGGTTAAATGGACTAAGGTCTCTATGGGACTATTTAATAAAGCGTTGATTCCACTCATATATATATATATATATATATATTTATATTTATATATCATATAAATAAGCATATATATGTATATGTAAATACACAGACAGGCGAACGGACGGATGGATGGATATTGAAAAAATTTTATCATATTTTTTCTAAGAGGACAACCTATGTAGCATAAAGATATAAATTTTAAGAGTACTTTAAGGAACATTTAGGCGTACAATAAAAGTAACTTAAACGTATGTAGTCAATAACTGTAGTTAGTTACAGATAGAAAGATGCATCTACGTACATATTTCTTTGTTACATCATTAATAAAGCGTTGTCCTTTCTGCCACAATAACCAAGGACACTGAGGACTGTGTCGGGCATGTTCTTCCCATGGTTCGTCTTCAGGCTCCCAATTGCAAAGGCTAATACCGCAATAAAAACAAGTCACGGCATCCTCAAAACC
Source organism: Holothuria leucospilota (assembly GCA_029531755.1). Classification (NCBI taxonomy): domain Eukaryota; kingdom Metazoa; phylum Echinodermata; class Holothuroidea; order Aspidochirotida; family Holothuriidae; genus Holothuria; species Holothuria leucospilota. The sequence continues at coordinate 64,249,966 of CM055964.1, read as the reverse complement.
TACTTTACCTTTGGAAGATATGGAAAACAATACGTAATTAACTCTTACGCCAGTTTTTCTTCTTAAAACAGAAATCATTATACAATACAATTGTTGTAAAAGATGCTCTATTATTAAACTAGAAACTCTGAGTGAATAAATTGTTTGTGAGCTAAAATTCAGAAACTTTCCTGCAAAGTACTTCTTTCTTGAGAGTAACTTCTTGCATTTGTAAGCATTGAATTATCTATACATCATGGCTTTAAGCACAGGAATGGGATTTTAAATTCAAAACGGGGAAGTCATCACCTGCAGCTCTTCAAGAAACAGTGCTGTAAGATCAGGTGATGACGTCGTTACAAATAGACATGCAACATTTTTTTCACTCGTTGAAGTTCCCTGACCTGGGTCTCTGCTATGCCATCCAATCAAGTTTCGCGAAAATAGGTATATCACAACTGTTGTGCATATTTCTGCGGAAATTTGTTTTCTTACTCTACTGGAGCAGTACATAAAATTATTAAACTGGATGGTGGAGATTTTCTATGAATATTTTTAAATATATAGCGCAATATCACCTTAAAACTGTCGATGTTCAAAATTACTAAAAATGAAGTGTGTGAAACCGTATTCTTAGAAAATAGCTACATATGAATTTGGTCTTGAAAACTTATAGAACTAATGTTTATACCTACTAGTACTTATTTTGGTTATTCTTACAACCTAGGTAACAATCAAGGGATGCATGAAAGCTTTTAACGAAAGCAGATGGATGAGCAATGCTGTAATCTACTTGCACAAATGAATAACAAAATGACAACGGAAGCGTGAGATTAAGTAACTCGGTTTTCTTCTCGTTTCGTTGAAAGTAATTGAAAAACATCCATAATACGTTATTGTTTATGATGCACCTACATTTTTAGTACATTTGTAGATGATTTATCGTTTGTACAGTAGAGTCGGGATCATAAGGATGATACAAAAAGTATAACTTGAGAATGTCGGCATACTTACTGCAGTAAGGGCCTTAATTGTAATATCTTTGGGTGCATATAGTAAAAGATCTGGGTTAAATATAGACCTTTGTCGTACACCTTTATTAGCAAACAATTTTTTGAGTGTATAACAAGCATCGTGGTGGCTGTCATACTGGGTGCGATCGCAAAAATATAGTTTAGACCATGCGAATATAACTCGTCGGACTTTTCGAGCAAATGTAAATTTGTCATCGCGGCAATCATTGTGCATTGTCTCTAAAGCGTCGACTAGTACAAGATAATGCATCAAGCATGTGACCAGCTGTAAATCAAATATTTATCATATTTACAATACTTTTAATGATCTTTTATTTCAGTACTTTCCAAGTGGAAATGGGTTCCCAAAGGCTCGGTTAGGAGACCTAAGACGTTGAAATGGAGACGTAATGGTTCCGGGTTAGGGCTGTTGACTGATAAGGCGTCTTAAAGTTGTTAACACCAGAAAGCCAAAAGGCTTAGTAACTCCTTGCCCAATGCACTTTAACTTTCCCGCGTTCAGATTGAGAGTATTATAACCAAGTGTTTTGAAAGGAAAATTCTGCTATCTTACTATAGGCAAAAACGTGAAACTCTTCCAAAAGGAATTACAACCCTGCTTTGACACAAGCTTTAACAAGAAGCCATCAGAGAGTCTTGAAATATTGGGAGCATGAACTAAAATGAATGGTATGAACAGAGTGCAATCAAGAGTTTCTAGAGCGAATTCCACAAAAGCAAGCAAACCATGCTACTTAAAGTGGTCTTCACAACAGTGCTTGCAAATAGGAGTGTAACAAAACTCATCAGTTGTGTAACTGATTTTGATGATATACCCGGACAGAAGGGTAGGAAAACAAACTACAAGATCTATCAAGGTTACCCTTCATGAGATTTTCTATTTACAAGCAATTCAACATTAACCTTTGGTAATCTAATAGCCTTTAACTTCCACAGGAAACAATAAGATTTTTACTTGATATGGACAATCCACATGCCAAGTGTAAGCTCCTAAAGTATCACCTTCCTTGAGATGTCATATTTATGAGCAGTTTACGAGGCTTACACCACGTGACCTCTAATAACCTCAGATAACTTTTGACCACTACTGAAAGCAACAGGGTCCATTTTCTGACTACAACGCATTTACATGCCAGTTATGAGAAGATTCGCATGTTATGTTTATATCTTGATATATGACTTTTCAGTTTTAGGCCTTTTGTGACCTCTAGTTGACCTCTGCATTGTGACTCTGACCTCCTCCAAAACCTATGGGGTTCTTCGTCCCAATAACCAACCTATATGAAGTAAGTAAGTATGAAATGTATCGATCATGTATATCTGGAGGCACCGCGTTTACGGGCAATTTCCAAAGTTTGTATAGTTTCCACTTTGGTAACCCAGATAACACTTGACCTCTCTTAAACACAAAAGGGTCCATCTTCTGACCGTAATGCATCCTTAAGCCAAGTGTGAGAAGTGCCAACCCCTTCCCACGTCGAGAGAGTGTGTTTACAAGGTTTTCCGTTTTGGAATTCGGTGACATCACATGACCTCTGCCCTGCACCAAAAACAATATGGTTCTTTCTCTTAAGATGATAAAGCCATACACCAATATACCCAGAAAGCTAAAACCTTAGTTATTTCTTGCCTCTGATAATATTTTAAGTACTTTCCGGAGTTTTAAAGAAAGTCCCATTAGTTACGTACCACTGCAAGCAAATGTTAAACCTGAAAAATCTCCCAAAAGAGTAACAACCCTGAATTGAGACATTGATGGCAAGACTTAATATCAAGCCATCAGAGAGCCTTGCTGAGCACCCTAAATTGAGACAAGACTTAATTTCAAGCCATCAGAGAGCCTTGTTGAGCACCAACTGATTTTAATAGCTCCAAACATATTGAGCAGTTTCAACAAAAGCAAGCAAAGTCAGATATTAAACGGGTCCACACAAGGGTGCTTCAGTCCAGTAGTGCAACCATCTTCATCAGCTGTGTGACTGATTCTGATAATACATTATATACCCTGACAAATGGGAGAAAGACGACCTATACGAACCTTCAAGGTTGCCCACCATGATATACCATACATATGAAGCTTACTCCATTGGACATCTAGTGACCTCAAAGACATTTGACCTCCATATAAGTAATATAATTCTATACTCAATATGGGGGCATCGGAATCCTTATGCTAAGGACAAGCTGTACCATTATATCCCTCTTAAAATATCGTGTTTGTGAGCACCCAGTGAAAAATGGGAAGAAAAATTTCTGCTTATGGACGACTTTGTACATTCCAGCATTCCAGTATTTCTGCCTGGACTATTCCATTGTAGAATATGATCCATAACAGCATTCAAGGTTCCTCTTGGTATAAAAGAAATAACTAAATTGGTCCCTCAAATATAGGCTGGAATAATGGAGAAAGAAAGTCCCCATTTCAAGGTGAAACAGTCAGCCAATTACTCAATGAAACATTCCTTTTTTCTAAACCTTGAAAAATTGTCCAAAAGCAGCGATATTTCCTACCAAAATCTTCCAAAAGGTGTTGGACGAAATTAGAAGACAAAAAACGTCGTCCAAAATCTTCCAAAATTGTCCCATTTTGCCATGAACAATAGACTTCATCTGCTGACTACTGCTCATCGACACGTCAAGTGTGAAAAGTATCCACGTGTCCTACCCTGAGATATCATTTTCACAACGGTTTCAGTTTTTGACGTCTGGTGACCTCACATGACTCCGACCTCGTCTAAAGAACTAGAGTCCTTTCCCTTAATATGATAAATTTTAACATTAAGCATGAAAAGTACCATCCTGAGGTATTGCGTTTATGGGGTTTTAGTTTTTCCCCTCTGGTCACCTCACGTGAACTCTGACCTATACCAAAACAGAAATCTTTCTCTTAATATGATAAGCCTATACAAGAAATATCAAAAGTGCCCATCATCCCCGGCCTATCTTGAGATATAGTGTTTGTCAGCAATTTCCAAGGTTTCTGAAATTTTACCTCCATTGATCTTCGACACTCTTTGACTTCCATTAAAAACAAGAGGTTTCATTTTCTGGTTATAACACATCAGCATGCCAAGTATGAAACTATCCACGCTTCCTGCCTTGAGATATCGTGTTAAGGCTTTTGGTTATTGACCTTTGTTGACCTGATATGATTTCTGACCTCCACTGAAACAATAGGGTTCTTTCTCTCAATATGATAAATCGACATACCAAGTATGAAAAGTATCCGTCATTCTTATCTTCCATCTTAAGATGTCGTGTTTACAAGCTAATCGTTACAAACGCACACACACACACACACACACAGTCCTGATTGCATAGATTCCTTTTGCCTTGGGCAAGGAATAAAAAATAGTCCATCCTTCCTAACTTAACATATGTTGTTTACAAGCAATTTCCCAGAGTTTTTAAATTTAACCTTTGGTGGCTTCAGATAACTTGACCTCTCCAAGATTGAAAGCATCAATTTTCTGACGAATACGCATCCACATACCAAGTATGGCAAGTATCCATTCTTGCCTTGAGATATTGTGTTTACAAGGTTTTCAGGTTTTGATCACTGATGACCCCACATGAACTGGGACGTCCACCAAACAGTACTAGGTTTTTTTCCCTTATTAAGACAAATTCACATACCCCGTTTACAAGGTACCCCTTTCTTACCTTGGTAATCCGTTAAAGGTTTCCCCTCTCGACACCTTACATGACCTTCGATCTTTACCAAAATAAAATGGTTTTTGTCTTAATACGAGAAATCCACACACCATGTGCGAAAAGGTCCCTTATTCCCTGTTCTGAGATATCGTGTCTACCAGCATTTTTCAAGATTTTCTTAGTCTCACCTTCTATGCCTCAGATAACCTTTGACTTCTACTAAAAACAATAGGGTTCACTTTCTAAATATAACGTATCAAAATATCAATTATGAAAACTATCAATGCTTGCTACCTTGAGATATCGTTTTTACAAGGTTTCAGTTCTAGTGACCTTACATAACCTTTTCCTCTTCTATCCGTGTTATATTTGTGGTTTCACGATGGCCTTGATTATATTCTATTGTTTCGACCCTTGTGTCATACCTAATGTTTGGATAAACCTTAGTTTGCTATATTGTTGATCTTTTCGAGTTTTGTTTTGTTTTTTTTTTTTTTGCCGTAACAGTTTTTGTGCTGACCTCTTATTGGCATCTTTTCAAACCTTGTGTTATTATCAAGCTGTTGAAACAGCATATGCATACAGTATGTTATACTCAGTGAAGTGTGCCTTAGTAGTGTGGTGCTGATACATAGAATATTTGATGGAAAACAAAGTAATAATGAATGGCATGTTAGTACTACGGTATTCACGCTCCAGCTTATCTTTACATCGGAACTTGAAGTTTATCTTCTTGGGGGGAGGGATGGAAAACACATTCGCAGGAAAATATCTCTGATCAGCGCCGTTCATAATACACTTTCAGAGAAGTCACTTTAAACGGGTGCATGTGACGTCATACAATGGATATATGTGTTAGTTTGTACCATGAATGATGTATGGCGGGATACAGGAGGGCATGCACGCCCTTTATAGTGTCAATGATAAAAATTACATTCCTCTTTTTACTCTTCAAATGATAATTTTTCTTCTCAATGTAAACCTACTTATCCAGTCTATTCGTAACAAAACGTCACTTACTGTACATGATATCATGGATGAGAACATTGGTATTTGTTGCTTTAGGGAATTTGTTAAGTAAGTAAGTAGAAAGGCTTTCACGACGGGAATCCATACTAGTTAGATGATTTCAACGAGTACGCCGTCGAATGTCTTGAAATAGTCAAGCTTTCGTCAGAAGTGGCTCTGATTTCTTCAGGACTGAAGAAGTCAGAGCCACTTCTGACGAAAGCTCGAATATTTCAAGACATTCGACGGCGTACTCGTTGAGATCATCTTACTGGAATTTATTAAATAGCCAAGAGGATTCCGTACGTAGTGAGCTCTTAGCCCCATTGGTTTTGAATTCAAAGATGTATTTTAAACCACTGAATACAGGCAGTGCGGTATTGGCATTATGTTCAGAAGCTTCATTTGTATCAATCTCACAAGAACTAGATTTACTGATTTTTTTCGAATTTCCAATTTGGAAAGTAAGGGTAAAGAACGAGGATGTTTTTATTGTTATTGTATACCGCTGTTTACACATCTCGGTTTGTGATCATTGTTTCTTAGTTCGTTGAACAATTTGATGAGTTTTATCAGAAACTTTCCAACAATGCATTTAACACTATCATTGCAGCAGTGTTAACATTCAAGTGGAGGAGTACAGTGATAGTGACAGTCAACGATTCTTTAATTTACTATATGATCTTTATCTCATTGAGATTGTTGATTCTCCAACTAATCGATCTGGTCAATACTTTTAAGTGTGTCGTTTAAAGTTGCTCTGACTCAGTAACTGTGGGAAATATGCTAGACCTCGGTGTCATGTTAGATCACAAGGTAATTATGCTTGATATATCTGTAAAATTTCCTCGAAAGAAAATAAAAGCAGATTCTTTTCTTAAGAGTAAAAATAGTGGCATGGACTAATTTTTCAATCACTTGAATCATAATACTGTAATCATTTATGATGGTGACTATATTGGACAACTTATTCTTTGTTACTCTTGAACAACTTACTTGTCATTCTTTTCTCAATGGGTTACTCGTAAACATGCACCGTTGATCGCTTAATATATTACAGTCATATCCTTAATCCATGGTTATCTGACATTTGTAAACACTTAAAAAGAAAGCAAAGGACTATTGAAAAACAGATGGTTACTCACAGAATCTCAGAGTGAATAGGTGGTTATAGATTTTAATATCAGTATAATAACCCCCTCGTTATGGAGGCATGCAATGATGTTAGGAACTTATGCAAAGTCACCAAATCACTCAAGAACCGTGATTCGACAAATTCTTTGCCGCACCATTTGTCTGACGAAGAGTTGGCTACTTCATTCAGTCCTTATTTGGACACAGAAGTAAAAAGCACTGAGGCAAATGTCAAACCAAACAAATATTTGTAAAAATGTGTAAAACAACTAAAAATCCAAAGGCTTAGTGATGCCTTGCTGAAAGCGTGTGATTTGTTGCACCGAGTTAATCCCGCAAATTTATACTTCTTGACTACATCATATTTTCCTTTCCCACAACTTGACCTCTGCTGACCTCAAATGACTTTTCAAGCCCACGAAAAAGTGAGTAACAAAAAATGAAAAAAGACGTGTCTTAGGGAGGATTCGTACCCGGACCGCCTGCGTGAGGAACCGAGCTCTTATCCACTACGCCATCGATGAACTCGTTAATCATGAGGTATTTCTAATTATGTTATAGTCACAACATCCTTTTTACGTTTTCATAATAAGGAAATTTGAATTAGTATTATTACTGTATCAGTTATGCTTGTGAAAAAATGTCCTCAATAACCTTATCTTAGGAATCGTAAAAAAATCAGGCCTAACTTTTCGTTAGTCACGAAACGCAGGGACGCAATTTGGAGGTACCGTCCACTGTCTATTTAGTTTACCAGGTTTTCGTAGTTTCACCTTAGATAACGTCATATGACCTTGACCTCCAACAAATCCATAGGGTCCCCTCTCTTTAACAGATCTTTATAACAAGTATGAAAGGGATCCACATCCCTGTCTTGAAATATCGTGTTTGTTCAAAGTTTTCGGTTTTTGACCTCTGATGACCTTAAATGACCTCTTACCTCCATTGAAAAATGTAGGATTCTTCCTTTTAACATGATAACGTTATATACCAAGTATGAAGATTGTCCACCGCTGCTATCTTGAAATATCGTGTTTACAAGCCAAGCTTCACAAACACACCCATACACATACATTCACACATACACACAATCTCCGTGTGATTGCACATATTCCTTTTGCTTACAGCAAGGAATCAAAAACGATAAGAAATATTTCAAAACCTACCGAAAAGAGTTTAAGGTGTTGGCTGCAGTATACAACATAGCCGGAGTGAAGGATCAATGAAAAGCAAGGAATTTAAACCTTAATTCGGGGAAAAATAATGTTGCTTCTTCCTTTTCTACATCCTTTAAATAGAAATCAGACTAACAACCAAATTTGCTTTCTTGGAAAGGAAAACAATGAAGTTCCCCAAAAAGTCCTTGCAATTTTCATATTCACTTCTCTTCGATAAAGCTCTGAAAAATGTATATTGACCGGTTCTCATGAATTTTTAGCACCTCCAGAGCCCAGTTACTTGACCAAAGCAAAGAAATACCGGGATATTCGAGATAACAATGGAATAACATATAACAATCAAAGTACCAAACTTGGTAAAACAAATGAAAAAAAGGAACCAGAGATGAGCCGCACTTATAGAAGAAATGGTTGCATTAGGAGTAAACAATTTTCTTCAAGATAGATAGATAATGAATGAAAAGAGTGAGTTATAGGACGGTCAAAAACCTGAATATTCATACAGATATTAACTCCGCCTGAGGAACGTTTTCATTTGCTTATAACATTAACGTTGATGTAAGCAAAGCAGAGTAGTTATGACCAGAGAGGTCACAGTCCGCTTGAGGTGATTTTTTGTGATAAAATAATTTGGCTACAACCGGAGCTCCGATGATGTTAGAAATCGTTGCCAGTTGGTGTGATTTTAATGAAAAGAATGTTTAGTATAATTTGCCCTGATATTTTGATTTCATTCATGAAGGACGACCCTACAGGTTATGTTACCTATCGACGGCGACACGTTGATTGAATGAATGACTGAAGACCGAGCTCACGGTTGAACGGTTGGATGGACAGAAGGGCAGGCAAATTAACGAATGGATGGATTGACAATTGAAAATGTTGCTTTACTACTAATGTTAAAAATATATATATACGATACAGGGAGCGAATAAATTCTTATGAGTACGAGTACCAGTTACGGTTAGTATTAAAAAACATATGTGTATAGAAATTCCTTTACACCCCGTTGAGAAGGGTGATTCGGCCATCCCTCCACCTTCCCCCTAGAGTTGATCCAAATGTTAAGCCTGTTGATATCACAGTTAGATCCAAGTCGTTAAATGGCACTTACCAAAGCAACAGAAACCTGCTTCAGCTAATTCATGAGGACTCTGTTTATGTGAAGTAGGCCAGGAAAATAAAGACAGCTCTCGATGATTTTCTTTGTGAAACTCAGGATGCTTAGGGGAAGTGGGCTCAGAAACCGTGCGTTTTTCCTGTTATATTTTTAAGAATACATAAAGCAAAATTGTACTGTGGGTGTCTCTGTGCCTGTCTAAAGAGCATACAGGGCATCATGTCACAGCAGGCATCCCTAACAGTTTTCTTACTACAGGCATATAAAGTGAACTTTTTGGTAAAAAGATCGTTATATTGAATTAAAACCATCTGAAGATCGAATTACACTTAATTCTCTCTATAACCAAGAAATGAAAAAGATAAAAAATGCCAACGATTAAATTTATCAATTTCACTGAAAACGGTAGAGTTCTTTTATTTAGTGCAGGTAACGTATCTATTAAAAACAATACGATCTTTGCAAATTTTTAAAATCGTTCTGGCTATGCGATTCCGCATAGATAACCAATTTGAGTTTAAATAAACAAACGGTGTCACGCAGATGTTTCGCCAGAATTTTTCAGACGGGGTGAAGTAAGCTCCCCAAGGGGGAGCAGAATCCCGAAACCCCCGTCAAAGGTGAGAGGACCGCAAAAGTGTATACAACCGATTTTTTTTTTTTGGGGGGGGGGCTAAATTTTAGAGTTGCTTGAAGGAAGTTTGGAATATTTCGGTTTTTGTTGGTACAATATAAAGTTTGTGATTTTGTTAAAGAAAATTTGGTTTTCTTGAAGAATCTGCCTTCCTTTACTTGGGCTTTAACGTAACCATCAATGCTCCTCGACGAAATTTAAAAACATGCCCAACTGGGGGCAGCCTTCCAAGACTGAATCCATGCCACTCCTGGGGCAACACCTTGTGTCATAAACGCATACACATATTGATCCACATGTCCCACCATTTTATAGATTTTGGTAGAAATGAAAATAATTAATATAAAACCAGGTAGGGTAAACAAACCTCTTTTCCCTTAAATGCCAAAAATGCCTGTGTAATTGCGCTGTGGTTGATGGTTCCGGTTTCTCGAGCGTCCATTTCAGCTAACAGCTTTCAATTTATAGAGAAAAAGAGGATAAGATTTTAAACCAAGCAATGTCAAGTAGAACAATTAGGTATTAATAGGCAGAATATAGTCAGAGACGTTTTGGTTTGTTGCATTTTTTTTGGCTATATTTGGAAAACTTTTGATGAGATGTAGAGTAGACATCAGACAATCAGAAAAGTATGCGCTCCATTTTTTTATGTGCAAGAGGGGTAGCCAGCTATTTCAAAATGGCCGTCATCTTGATCATTTTGGCTGATTTAGACCAAGAAAGGCCCTCTTGCGCCAACATTCGAGGTCTAAAACTTTTTTAGGAGTAAAAGTGGTAAAATGAACTTAGTTTCCCACAATAAACTGAAAGTTTTCTCCAAAATATTGATCCTTTTTGTTGTAGTGACCTGTCGAATATGGCCCTTTTCGCCCAAACCCAGCAATTTTGGCAATTTTAGCTCCTAACAACATTTTGGAGAAACCTTTCAGTATATTGTGGGAGGCTAGATGTATTTTACTACTTTTACTCCTAAAAAAGTTTTAGACCCCAAATGTTGGTGCAACAGAGCCTTTCTTGAGCTAAATCAGCCAAAATGATTAAGATGGCGGCCATTTTGAATTAGCTGGCTACCCCCCCCCCCTTGCACAAATTTCTTTCAAGTCCCATTCCTCTGGACCTGGTTTTTCAAGAAATTCAACTTTGGGGAACTTTAAAAAAGTGCAGATTCCCTTTTAACTTGATAATAATTACCATAGTCAGCAATAAGATGAAGGTAATGGAGAAACTTTAACCATATCTAGTTTCTCTATGTCAGCCAAGTTTCCTAATTTTAATAAAAACTGTAACATTAAGAAATACATTCTTTTCAATTCAGTATCAGCAAAATAAATCACTTAAAGGTTACTCTTCCAGAAATTAAATGGTGTCATCGATTTTATAGCACAAATTACAGTATAAGTTATAAAAGCTGACAATTTATATAGGAATTGGCATGTAAAATGAGAAATTTATCGGAAAAGATTTTCTTGAGATATCGTCTTAAAAAGCAGCATCACATACACATGTACACACGTTCATCACACGCAACACAGGTGTGTACAAGCCATTGCCAGATCATAATACTGGCAAAGCATGAAAGATGCACAATAGAGGTGATAATCTTACCAGCTCTTTCACGGCTGCACCATCCACGGGATCATATTCTGACTGGAAATTCTTGTTATCCAGGTGAGCTAGTATCCCACGTATAAGCTGCTCATGCACAGAATGAGATGCAATTAGCACTTTGGTGCCGAGCTAAGCATAATAAGAAATTAAGGGAGAGTACCTGGCGCCATATGTGTTTTGTACGACCATGTTGAATAACTTACCATTCTGAGTTATTCAAATGAAAGTCCAATAAAAATCATCAATGGGATAGGTAGCCAAAGGTAAACTGCTCCTTTAGAGTACAACTGTAATTTTGAAGGATAGGATTCATGTAGACTAGCGGAAATCTAATTAAGTAAAAACATTGAAACGTGTAAAATGTTCACATTCATTTCGATACTGACCATTTTACAAGAACATAAAAAGACCTGTGGTAGGGTCAATAGCCATTAGTTAAACATTCACGGCTATCACAATAGGTTTATATTCGTATTTTATCAATTTTTACAACGAAGTTAGTTGTAATGTCTATGAAAGATGCGGAACAGTCATCTACTTGAACCATGTCAAATATACATACCAACTGTCCATAAGCTTGCAAGTACTTAACAAAAAGTTCATATTATAATAAAAAGAACGTTTCGGAAAGAAATACTGAAACTCTGTGTCACATATCACTTTTGCACAGGTAAAAGATATCTCTGGAGTTTTCAAGCTTTGTATATGGTTATGATGAGTTTACTTAAAAATTGTAAAATAATACGAAATTTGTTTTCTTTGCTGGGATAATTTTTGTTCCTCGGGATCCTGATATATTTCAGATAGATGCCTGTTCAAGTAAATGACTGTCCTTCAACTCATATCAACATTACAGTGTGGCGGCCTATTGGCAAAGGTGTATGACCTTTGATCCAAAGACAACTTGTTCGACTCCCGCCTGGGCCTTACGTTGTGTCCTCGGGCAAGGTGCTTTTTCTACATTGCTTCTCCCCAACCACAGGTTAAGTGAGAATATGTGAGGTAAATTGTCATCCGGCAGACACCGCTAGAGCTGCTGCCGCTATAAGAGGATTGCCTCTGGGACGATTAATCATTGAGTAGGGCAAGTTTGGCTGCCCCTTTGATTAGGATTGTCTAGATATTGACATGACCAAAATTCAAATAATATTATTTATCACATAATTGTCGAGTAAGATGGTCTTCTGGCGTCCTGTTTACCTACCTCTGTTGACTTATGTTGAAGTGGCAATATTCTTCTGTGTGGAAACAACTGGTACTCACGCTCTGCTGGCATTTGTCCGTGTGCTTTGTTCTCATTTTGACAAATTTCAATGGATTGAAAAATGCTTGTAACATTTCTTGAGGAATCATGTCCATCTTCATTCTGTTCGATTTGTACCGGTAACTTAGAGCGTACCGCTGATTCTGTCTTGCAAGTACTGCTTGATTGTTGCTGTATTGATGTCTCTTGCCGTGTCTCCTCAAACTCAACATTCTGTTTATGATTTTCTTCAGCCTTTTTAAACAGGTGTTGTGGGATGAAAAAATGGAAACAGTTCTAATTAGGCAAATAGAACTGGTTGTATGAACATTCATGTTACAACACCAAATGTGAAAAATCTGTCAAGATAAATTCACCTATTAAGGCTTTTACTTTGTTAAAATGGTCCATCTTCACCCCTTTTTACTTGTTTTGCAGGTCTTGCAGGTTTTGTAGGTTTATGGAAGTCTTTCACGGTCACGGTTGCCATCTTGTATAGCTACTATTGCCATCACATAAAAGGATAATAGCGAAACTGCTTACTTTGAGTAATAATTGAGTCATCTGTTTCTAGTAGCAGAAGTGACCCCAGACATTGAGTTTGGGCTTTTCTGTTAAAAGTGCAGAAGCACAAGTTCTCATTCTTTGAAGAAAGAAATCGGGTGATCTCACAAAATGAGGTGAGTTTTTAAAAAATTTACATCACACGCAAAGGAACGAAAGAGAAATTCAACATTATGGGCAACATTTGCTAATTTTCTAAACTGAAGTAATACGCAACTTTGTTATCTTGAAAACATCGGCACTCTTTGCTCAGGTCACTTCTAAAAGTAGAGCTACTGTAAAGCAAATACTTAACTCTACAGGTAATATCCTAAATGTTATCTTATTCAAGGCGAAGTAAAAAACAAAATCAAATCAAGCTGTGCAACTTATTTATGGTGTGCAAAATGAAACATCCTAACAGCCTCGTATACTTTTGAGAAGACTTTCTCGTCTTCCCAAACGAGGTGACTAAGTAAACAAGCCATTCTAATTTGAATATGCCATTTTTTGGAAGAAGAGCAATTATATCATCTTTTCCTAACATGAAGTTGGCCTCTCGTGGATCTTTGATATTGATTCTAAGATGCATATTCTGATTTTTTGGAGGTGAAACATCATACAAAACGACTCTCTATGGAGTTGGAACCTCATAACACACATATTCTCAATATAGTACTTACCTGATAAGCAGATAATGACAAAAGACCTCTTTTAGGCCATTTGAACTTCTATCCCAACCTTTCAGCTACTAGCATCTAGCCTAATAATTTTAAAAGTATATCTCATCATTGCTATACATCGTGTGTTTTAAGACCTCTTCTAACAAAGTGGTATATACATTATGGGTGAAACCAACTTCAGCTCATTGACCTTTGATCTCTTAATTTCTTCACCAAAGACATCATCCAATAGCCATGCAAAACTTTTCACGTTTAGATACCTGCTCACCAACTTTCAGATTGATAGGGTACGGTTAAGGAGGAGCTGACAACACACCTTTTCCCAAAAATTGGGTAAATTTGACCTTTCACCTACATTTTGTCCTGTGACATGTTACCTCATCAAACAAACGAAAAGCAATAATTTGAAATTAATCTCATCGCTCTCAACATATCATGTGGCTTAATGCCTTTCTAACATATTGGTGGCCAAGTAATGAATAAACCAATTTAGATAACTTGAGCAATGACCTTGGACCTACTTCATCGTCAACTACGAATCCAGTTGTCAGTTCTAAGTTGTAAATTTGACCTACATTTTGACATTTTCACCTACTCTTAGCAACAAAGAAGCACTGTTTTAAACTTTGTCATTGTTCTCATTTTATTGTTTGGTTTAAAAATTTATCTTACATACTGGTCGTCCAATAATGGCTAATTCGACATTAAGCCTCGGAATTTTGACCTTGAACTTAATCAATTACTTACGAACAGTCACGTTTCTTTGGTCGGGTTTTTACCCACCAAGTTGGAACTTGATTGAATTTACTGTGTAGGACAAGTTCAAGACACACTTCTTCTCAAAAGTTAGCAACGTTAGCCTTTGACCTGCATTTTATCTTTGAATCCATCTCAGTAATCTAAAAGTACCTTCTAAAATTTAATTTCTTATCACTCCTTACATATCATGTAATGTTCTTACTGTTTCTAATATAGTTATAAGCAAATAATGGCAAAAACTACTTTTTAGCAGATATTCCTTTTCACCTCTGACCTTTGTCTTATGACCTAAGTTCTCAAGTGGTAGCCAGCGGAGCCAAGAGGCTTTTTACTTGCAATTTTCTGAGTGAAATCTACGACATTTGGATACCAGATTTTCTCAAAAATACCAAATTGTTATTCACACAAGGTGGAAGAAAATGTCTTGTTACAAGTTTATGCTGAGGTATTCTCCAATCTAGATCGTTTAGGATGCCATTTTGCCTGCATTTGTGAACGACGCGTGTTGAGCCCAGAGTTCTAATGACGATTTGTGTTTTAACAGTCCAATGTCCTACAATCTAGGACGCTTGGGATGCCGAATCTTCTCCCCGTACTTGTGACACAAGCCTGGGAGAGGAGAGACTACGGTGGCAAATTTGCGCTACAGACCGCGTTTCCTGTTATCTAGCGCGTTTAGAATATCAAAAATTTTCTCACCTCAACCGCAGCCTTACGAGGACTGAAGTTGGTTATGATCCCATACAGCGTCCCCATTAAGTAACCACCCCCCAAATTGAGAATCTTTAAAATGGGCACTGCCTGCCCTGTAGACTCTTTCGGAGGTCGTATGTGTATTTTTCGCCCTCAAAAATGAGCGGCCCCTTTCTTCAACGCAGGATTTGCCCCTCGCTGGCTTCTACAAAAATGATAAAACATTAACTCAAAAGAATGTGGCCTGCAGCCTAAAACACTTAAAACCCCATGTCCTGTGAAGTCATCAGTTAGACATGCACAAGTTGTAATGTTCCGGTATCTGCCCACTAAGGTTTAATGATCTAGCGATTCCCAAACGCGTCAACCGGGCTATGTCGGGGCCGCCCCTGAATTGATTTCATGTTCTGAAATAATCATATTGGACAAGAAAACGTAGCAAAGTTGAATAAGGGCCCAATAATCTATGTTCACATGTATTTCAAATGTGTTTTGAAGTCACTATTTTGACTCCGTCCATGCTTGTTCTCCTGAAGTGGTGTTAGATTATGTAGCAGGCTGCACGGCATATCCCTTGTTATCACTTGTTAATGGCATAATTATCCCAGTTATACTTAGCCAAGGTGGGGGGGGGGGTTGTTATGTTTACCGTGTTGTTTTATGCACCGTGGCATTTAGTTATGCGTGGTGCATTGCTGAGTGCGTGTCCTCATTGGGACAAAGCTGGTAGCAAAACGATATCCTGAAATCTATCTTTTGAACGTATGTTGATTGACTACTGAAATTAAATCTCTGCAAGTCATCTTTCAATATACTTGTAGAAACAAAATCAAAGACAATTTCTTAATGACATCACCTAACAATGAGTTTGCAAGGTTTTATTTGTCATGTGCTCGCTCTATCCACAGCTCGGTTAAATGAAGAAGAATCATTCAACTTCAACTTTTTCCTTATTGGAATGCCGCCCTCGACCTCAGCCCCACTTCTCTGTCAGACAGCGTTGTAGAAAACTGATCTAGAGTTTACGGGCCACTAGCAAAGGATAAGTGGAGCATG
The DNA here is from genome assembly GCA_029531755.1 of Holothuria leucospilota. Taxonomy (NCBI): domain Eukaryota; kingdom Metazoa; phylum Echinodermata; class Holothuroidea; order Aspidochirotida; family Holothuriidae; genus Holothuria; species Holothuria leucospilota. The sequence goes on along the minus strand of CM055964.1, from coordinate 64,233,640 downwards.
TCGTGACTTCATCTGTTTTAGGGGAGGTTTTCCGCAACCTTCTTAGTTTGGGAAGCCAAATGTTTCTCCTACACCGCAAACCTTTGTACCTTCGAACCTTAGCACCATTTTTGTCATGTTATTTCAATTTCTTCTTCTTTATGTTGTATTGTACAGCTGAGAAACATACTGTTTTCTGCAAGAATTCGCTATTTTCAGCTACAATTTATTTCAATTGGACCTGCATTAGGAGGTAAACACTAATCACCTTTGAAAATTTGGAATGCTCCATTCAGATGAAAGGTATATAAGCCTGGTGTTCCAACAGAATTTAAAAGCATTTTAAACATGCACTTTTCTCAAAATGTCTTAGCAAAAACTCCCACAGTGTAAATAAACGTTTTGCAAATTATTTGCTGTGAATGTAAAAATTTAGAAATAGCTGTTGTTAAAATAATTATAAGGTTGGCTTGACACCAACATAACGCCAATGCTTTGTGCTATATGGGTTGGTGGTACGTGTAACCATGTTGGGTAAAGGGATTCACATAACCATTTCACCAACAGTTGGTCAGTAAGTTATTCGGTTCTTTTACCCAACAATGTGAAAACTTTAACAAACCTGTACATTACCCAGAAAATTTTACCCAACTTTTTAAGGGTGTAGACGGGTTGGGAGCAGGTGGACATAAGCACTGTCGTAGAAAGCTGCCAACCCCAGGAAAATTCCAGTTTAACTGGGAGCTTTGACAGGAACGATAAAGTAAGCAACCCCCTGACAACGACCAGTCGAGCCGACGGATTTCTTCCTCAGTAAAAACCTCAAATTTTCAACTGAACTTCAATGGGAACCTCTAGATTTTCGGCGCGTTCGCGCTCCAAAAATGTCGCATCACTCATCTTTTCTGTAACCCGTCAGTCCGTCACCTTTGTTGATGCTTTGGGTCGCCCCCCCCCCCCCACCTCCAGTCGGGGAACTTGGCTCCTTGCCCGACAAATCCTTTCGCCACCCGTAAGTGTAGAAAAAAACTTGTAGTTTAAAATGTGATTCTTGAAATGCAAAATTTTCTGACCTCAGCCCCACCATGGTGAGGCTGAGGTCAAGTTGCTCTTGTAAGACGCTATAAGTGCAGACTATCCTCTTAAGGAACCACTCCCTGTGAAAAAATTTGTACCTCTGAGGCTCTGCTACTGTTTGCCATAGATACAGGTTCGGGGCCTCTTAAATATTGATTTAATTCTACTCGAATGTCCTCTCTCCAAGCCTGAGACATTCCTCTGCGACCCTCGATCTCAATCTAACCTATGCATTTGGCCCTAATTCTCAGAAAGTTTGAAAACTACTGTAATCTGATGTGACTTACTGTTAACTAGGAGCTTGCAACACACTTTTTAATCGCACACCCATACGCACCCTCGCTGCCTTACCTGTACACGTACACAGGACCCGGTAAGGAATTCACGGGATTTCCCCATGAGCTTGGCTGACCTCCAGCTCACCCGGTAGACGTACGTGTCTGGAGGGCGGGCTGCTCGCAAGGCAGGCACGTGCAGCCGCGCGAGACTTCTCATTCCAGTGACGGAATTCTCGGGCAGCTACGCCAGTTTCGAGCCACGCGTGAGCTAGGAAAGACGTGCGAGAGCTTAGCTCTCGCCGGCTGCCTATGTGCTGCTAAGGAGGTGTCTGTGAGTGCACACACACGGGCAAATATGTAATAGGTGTCAATCGGGGATACACGTTTTCAACAATGAAAATGTGGATATCCCCACTTGGAGGTGTACCCACACTTGACTAGGAAAAACAAAAGTTCATGTCCCCGATTAACACGTATTACAAGCATACACACACTCATGCATCTTTGAAAGATGCAAAATCCAACTTCATGGCAAATTTTGCATTTGGAAATTGGGAATATCCCCACTTGCGGGTATATCCACACTCGACCAGGGGAAAAAAAGACACTCTTGTCCCCGATTTTCACCTATTACATACGCACGCCCCCCCCCCCCCACACACACACACCCATACACACCCATACACATATCATCACTGTACACACCACCGGGGCACCCATACGCACACTCGATACCTTACGGGGTACTGGTACAGGACCCCGCAGGGAATGCAAGGGAATTTCCCAGCAGTGAAGCTGCCCGCGAATGAGCCGAGTAGAAGGACGTGCTTAAGGGCGGGCTGCGCTCCAAGGCAGACACGTGCAGCCGCGCGTGACTTCTCTTTGCAGTGACCGAATTTTCGGGCAGCTACGCCAGTTTCGAGCTCCGCGTGAGCTAGGAAAGACGTGCGAGAGCGGAGCTCTCGCCCGCTGTGCCGGTACCCGCTAAGGCCACGTTGGTGAGTGCACCCATACACACATCATGACTGTACACACCACGGGGGCACCCACACAAACATCATGACCATACACACCACGGAGGCACACACCCATACACACAAACACTGGGACACCCAGACACATACAGTATGCGGACTTAAGGGTAGACACACCTTGGTGATGGAAGGAAAAGACGTCACGGTTAGTGGTACGTCGGTTGATGTTGGAACCCACAATTGAGGAAAAGCTGTCCTTGCTGAGTAATGGGCAGGTGTTGCACTTTCTACAACTATAACGGTAATTCCTTGGAATTTAGGCATGGACGTTTGTGGATTCGATGCTCTAACTAAGTAGTTACCCATTTCTTCCATACTTCTTGGGGTAGGAGTCGGGGAGAGGGGTCTAGGCAAACTCACAAGTATATACAGAGTATGTATTTTGTAGTAAACATCACTTACTCTAATCCGACGTGATTCCTATATCAGGACCACTATGATGCAGTATCACATAGGTTTGTTGCTTATTATAATGTACGACCTATTCAAGGTAAATGATGATAGACTGTTAATGAATGCATGTCGTTTCACATGTTATATCAGAGGTCTGGTAAAAAATGCCGCTCACCTTATGCCCCTTCAGAGATGAGTTCGGAGTAAAAAACACTTTGGGGGCTCTTAAAGTAAAATCGGTTAGTCATTTTGGTGAAAAGTGATAAAAAAAGAGCAAACCTTTAGACGAATGTGCAATCGGAGATCGTTTTCATTTTGTGATGCCTTGAAGATACAGGTGGGGATGGTGCAGCTCTTGGTTTCTTGTTCGAGAATGAAATGGCATGAATATTCAATGGATGAAGCCACGTTTTGAAATGGAATCTCCTAAGATAAAGATAAATTGTTAACACAGATAGTGAAAAAACATTTCTATCCACAAACCGGATTGCTTACAAAGTCACAATTCGACAACATTTGAAGGTAAAAAAAAAACGTATTAGTTATGTTTTTTTACAGAATACAATCTGCCTAAGCAATTACAACATGTAAGACTGGGTTATAATATTTCCGCGCACATAGCCACATATTCAGATTCAAATTTCTAGGTCACATTTGAACATGTTTAAATGTGTTGAAGTCTGTTTTTCGATAAACATAATCTGTGAGCTTTTTCTGATACTACAAACAGTGGCGTCGCAAGACTTTTCGAAGTGGGAGGCACTGGGGCAACGTTTTCCCGAGGGGCACTACAAAATGATGGAATGGGGGTCACTGGATCAGTCGTAATGACGCACAGCTCTTCCTTGCAGGTTTTGGGAGACAAGAGCCCACAGTAAGATTCCTGGGAGAGCCCATAAACATAGCTATACTTGGGATACATAAATAACTGTCACCAATAGAATGAAGCATCTAACTATCTCCAAGTATCATTAAATACGCTCTAAACAGTCCCCAAAATAAAAATTACAATTTCACCATTTTGCTATCCTTACTTGCACTAACGATTGAATGATTCTAGGCGGAGGTGTTGCTAATGGGGACGAAGGATCATGTTAATGTTTGCACTGGGCTAGCAAACCCGTTCATGTTGATTTGTTCATGTATCTATGAAAATTTCGTACAAGTACTTATAAAACTTCTTTTGATTGTATCACCACTTTGGATCCTTGGTGTAGTGTTTGACTCCGCCTCGGTTATAATTCAAAAGAGCACAGTTCCTCTTGCAACTCTGAAAGCACCGGTATTTAAAACCCCCAGAAAATATTTTAGCCTGTGGGAGTGAAGCTATACAGCTATACTCATATTCAATGGATACGCGTTAAGAAAGGCAACAAAAATCAAAACTTTTAAAGTATTCTAACACCAAATGTGACTTAGAGATAATAAATGTGGCAATTATAATGAAGGGAGAGTATTTTCGGGGGCAGTAGTTGCATGGGTTTTGAAAAAACACTCTAAAAACGTCCGGATAAAATTTGAACTTAATTTGGATCGGAGGGGCACCGACCAAAATCCGTGTCATTTGCAGTAATCAGATTTGGAAAAAATGATCCAATGCGGATCATTTTTGACCCAAATCTGATGAAATAAATGATCTGGATTTGGAGTCAGTGCCCCTCTAATCCGGACATTTTTAAAGTATAGGTACTGAAACTAAAGCTGTAGATTGTACCTTCCATAGGACCATGCTTCACATGGGGCTAGCATAATAAAGAGATGCCCGAGAAGCGTCCCGCAAAATTGTAGCTATGAGAACATTTTGTGCAAATTTAGCCTCATGAGTGACTGATAAAGTGAGAGTAGCTGTTCAAGTTCGTATCGATATATTGCAGGTGTCTTTGCATATATATTCTCCATACCCAAAATCTCTTTTGGGGGCACTTTCCCCGGCCCCACTTGCGACACCACTATCTAGAAAATATGTATTTTAATCCTAATATGATGTTTGATCAAATCTGTTTATTGCAATACAGATGATTCAAATTAATTTGATGTCTTACTTTTGGATTTTCATCAGGAGAAGAACAGTTCCAGGTTTGTGACAAAACATTTTCTAGGAACACCTTCAGAGAGTGTTTGCCTTCCCTCATGAACACGAAAGGCCACCGCTGTTCAACGATGAAGCGTTGATTCAACCGAAGAATCTGTGTAAAAAATCCCTAATTCTTAAAATGTTTCGACAACTTCACATCTTCTTTTATATCGTATTGCACATCTGCATCTTATGGAATATTTTCAACAGAACGTGACTGATCTCAAGCAATGTTACTATCATGTATTCCAATAGACCTTATGCATTGACGTCACGCGACGTCAGTTTTGAGAAAAAACCATGAACCACACGTGCTCGCTCGACGTAGGTTTCGTACGCTTGTGTAGTAGACCTACGCGCTTTTCCTCCAAACAAGGGAACACTTTCTGCTCTGCAGCGTCATGTGCCAAAGGTCTATTGCAGTTTTCAAGTTGGCCTATTTTGTGTAACATTTTCTGAATTGACTTGAGCTAGATTTATGCCAGTGGAAGTCCCATATCACCTTTTAAAGGCCTACAACCTTCCCCCAAATAGTAAAAATACTCCCTACTAATATTATTTCTATCCCGCCTTCCAATGGAAGCAAAACGAAATCGTTCAATTACCCTTACTATACAAAGCTACAATACCCTGCACTGGTTGTAGTTGCTTAGGGTATCCGCAATGTTGTGCGTGAGTTCACAGGAAACAGAAATGATTGCGTCAGTCACCACTAACCAATAAGAGTGAAACTATAGTTTGGATTATTGTCAATGAGCTTGCATCCACCAATTGTTCTTATTGATATTGGAATAGTCCTCACCATATTTGGGGGATGCGAGAGCCCCTTCTAGCAATCCACTAAACAACAAATGTTGCGTCACTAATCACACAGTGTAACTCATTTTCAGCTTTACACTCTAATTTTTCAGAGCGCTTTGAATGTTGCGTTCTGAAACAAGCATAAGAACATTGAGCGGTACACATCATGCATCAACCCAAAAGTTACAAAATACTTATGTGATACAACAATTAAAACAAAAACGACTGTCGAAAATCGCTTGGAAAGTTATTTGCCAAAACTACATTTAATAACCAAACGAATGGTACCTCTCCTGCTCCAGGCAAATCCAAGTGGTAACCAATTACTACTTCAGCAATATCATCGGGCGCACAGATTGGTTTAGCTGCCGCATATAATTTAATCCGCTTGGCTTCTACAATTTCATCTTCGATTTCATATTTCAACCAGCAAAACCGTTTAAGCCAAATAGTGCACGTTTTGTCTTCAAGTACGTATTGTTGACCAGTTACTTCTTTCCAACTTGGTTGAGCATCTAAAGCAACAGTTTAAAAAAAACAGATTCCAAAATTTCCTTGCAAAGAAGGAAATGCTTCAAGAATTAAAATCAAAAGTGAATGATAGTCCTGTTATTATAGTTTCAAAACGTCTGAAATTAAGTATGGTCACATGCAAGCGACGCAGCAAATCAACATTGGAAAACTAAACGTCTTTGAGGGGCAGTTTAACTACGTGTTAATATGACAGAATCAGGTCACGATTGAGCTATGAACTTAAACATCTTCAGATGAAAAATTACCTATTGAGCCCTATCAATCAAGTGAAAGGTGAGAAGGTTTAAATTTTTGATGTTGTTTTATCCTATTAATATAAAACTTTACGCAATGAATTCATATTTTTTGTTATGACTGCCTTTGACAAGCTGACTGGAGTTCCAAAGTAAGTGAGAGCAGCATTCTGCAACTAACATTCCTATGAACTGATACTGTGTGAAGTTTTGTGTCTGAAAGCTAGAGAAGGTATCTGTGTCACAGTAGGTTCAAGAAGCTAGTTCCTTTCATTTTTTGAAAAGGGGTCTTTTGGTGGACAAATGAAGGCACTTTTCCCATATCCTGTCGTAGAGACCGAACCAGCTATAATGTCACACTTTTAACCATGTTTTGGGGAATAAAGAGCGAACATGAAAAAATTTCCCTGTCAGTGAAATAATGAGGCTTAGTGTTCTTTCACAAATATTTCTGGCTGTACAATAGTTTGGGTCAACAAAACTTTGTCCCACAGTATGGAAATAATTGTTCGCATAGATGCCCCTCCCCAGAATAATAGTGTCATTTAAGATTGTTTTGTTTTAACAGGGAGGTGTTGTTAAATTAACACCTCCTGGTTCTAATTTGTAGCACTTGAATAATGAGTATAGAGGTTAAGCTAAGCACTATGAAGTCACACATATTTGTAGTAGGTTACTGGTTTATGCTTACAATCTCAAGGGTCAAGCAGAATAACAGTATATTCAAATATCACACGAATATATTCATTTTTGACTTAATAGAAATCCCGTACACCCGATACATCAAGATACCGGTGTTCTCAAAAGTACTGAAATCCCCGTAATATGAAAATGCCCATACCAGAAGGTAGTCTCAGAATGCAGGATTACACACACACACACACACACACACATATATATATATATATATATATATATATATAAATTGCATATATATATATATATAAATTGCATATATATATATATATATATATATATATATATATATATATATATATATATATATATATATTTATAAATTGAGGTATGTATTCACAGTAACGGGTATGACCGGTAATTTCACCAACTGTTTATGAACTAAAGTTTTCCATGTGTGAAGCGCAGGCGGGAACTACAGTAGGCCCATACTAGAAAGTATTACCACATGGCAGAATTTTGGGATACTGATTTATGCATGTACATTCATATTCACAAGTAATTCCGGTAATGTGAGTGCATAGGCATTACTGTATTTTCAAAGCTTAGATATCCGTTTTATAATCGGCAATAGCGCCAAGGGCAAACCCTGTCGCATATTATAGGCCTTCAATGTCATAGTGTGTGAATGACCGTGCATGTAGGTCGACTGTAGACCTAGTGATCATCTACACGTGTGTAGTGTATATATTGGCATTGACCTTTACTACAGCCTGCTCGATTACATGACTAAAAACTAAAATAAACTATAGCTTTCTGCATATGTGCAATGAAATTAAAGGGCCACATCAGTTGAAATTGTTGCTACAGATTTGTGTGAGAAATTATTATTAGAAATAAGAAATAAGCTGCAATTGAAACACGAAGTGGACGTAAATACAAAAGACGAACTACCTAGCTGACATATGATATTTTTTATTTTCTCCCCCTTGCCGGAATCTCTTTTACTAGCAAATTCAGTTGTCGCAATCCTGAAAGACAATGGTTTAGGCCCATGATCTGCCATGGTGAAGAAAGGGCGGGGTGTTTTCATAGTTGGGGTTAAAAACATTTCACTGGGAGGTATAGGCGAAAGGCAGTATTTTATTTCTCTAGTCTCTTAAAACTTTGAAGTGGAGAGAATTTTTCAGGCCGGTGCCCTCTTTTAAACCTAGGCTACGGGCCATCTAAGTAAATATGATCCTGACTATCATGAAATCGGTGAAATCAGTGAAAGCATCCGGGACAGGAAAAGTTCTATTGTTTTTACGTAGTAGAAAGAGTATTTATCTCTTTTCTTTTATTAATTAGGCACTAGTCTCGTTTTACATATTGGTCGCACATGAAACGTGGGTCTACATATGTCACTTTAGTAAGTTTGCCAAATTTTGCATGTAGAAATACCAGTATTACCGGTATGACCGTTATTTTGCAGCGGTAAACCAGTATTTGTTTTTCGTGATGCCGCCGTACCCTTCTTGTAACGTCGAACTGCTTAAAAGGGTTACATGGGATATTTTACCTTGTTCTCCATAGTTTGCCATATGATTCAGTACAAAGACGGAGAAACTAACTTTTACAGAATAATGATACAATCATTCAAGATTCACATCGTATTCATCTCTTTATGTAATGAAGTGCCAACGGGTAACTTACAGAAACTATGATACCATTACAGAAACTGATCCTTCATCGCACTTAATCAAATTGTATCGCTGCTTTCAGCTTACAATAATTTTCCAGGCAAGTATATATATTGCTATCCACTTTAAGCAAGTTAACCACGGAATTTTTGCAGGTGATCATTATCTTATCCCTCCTACATGTAATGTATACAGAGATGAGATACTGCATTTCACTTTCCATCAGAAATGTAAAGCTGTGTGTGAGTGGGTGAGTGAGAGAGTGTCAAAGCGTTAACCTGAGGGGGAAACAACTGTGTCGATACCCCTGCCGGTAAAAGGTATATCAGATTTATTTCAAACATGGGACTGATAAGTCACTGATTATGACAGCTTGTGCATGAGTAAATGTTTACGTCACAGGTGAAAGGTCAGAGTTTAAAGGTCAAGTTAGCCAAAACTTTGTTTTTATCCATTATTTACCTAGAAACAGTATGTGGGAAAAAGTCCTTGAACAACATAATACGGAGAGAACTATAAGACAGATTTTAAAAATACTGCTTTTAGTTGCTAGGGATAGAGCTCAAAGGTCAAACATATGTCAAAGGTCAAATTGGCCAAGAATTGCGAAAGAGTGAGTTTTGAAACTCTCCTTATTTATATATCTCACCGAGTTCACATTCATAGATAGGTACGTGACGACATTTGTAATTCATGACATCATAAGTCAAAGATCAATTCAGCTAAAATATTTTTCCAGTATTTGCATATCGGTATATTGAGAATGGTAATTAAAGTACATGAGAAGAAAGGGAAAAGTTTCACATTTCGCAAAATCTTCCTATGCCAAAACTTGTCAAGAGTTGTTATCAATACCAATTAGGTTCTCATTCAAGCATTTGCCAATAGCCCTAAAGGTTGAAATTTGATGGCAGTTTATCTCAGATAAAACTGAAAGGTGATCTAACCTTCAATAACCATAACTAATTTGATACCTTTTGGCAGTACTAATTACAGGGCAGGATTTGTTGTTTGTTGTAATGTAAACCCCTCAGCCCTGGGCTACTGTTGTACCAGAATACTGAGGATAGTCATCAAAGTTTTTAACAATGCTGCTGCTCAATGGAGCAGCTAATTGAAGTAATGAACCGGTGGTCGGGTACTTTAATTGGGAACCGCAGTTTTCCCCTAAAAACTGCGGTAGCTATGACTGATTTCAGCAAAAGCAAATTTTGCCTAATGATTGTATTGCTTTCAGATTGCCAAAGGCGAGGTCAAAGGTAAATTATATGTCAAAGGCCAAAATGGTCCTAAATATTGTAAAAAAAAATGATTCCCAATATTTTCCTGAACCGAGGTCCAATTAAGACCACACTTGACCGGTCAGTACATGACCAGAAAGCTTGTGCATACTCAATTTATAATATAAAGTTAAGGTTACGTATTACAGGTCAAATGACCTAGAATTGTTTCCAGACATCCTTTGCTTATCAGCAGGTTAGAAAATGTCAGCATTTTATCAATATAAAATGTACAAAATGATGAGACATATTTTGAAAAGTGCTTTCTAATTGCAATGCTCCCTCTCTCTCACAATAAGGGAGTTGCCATTTTGCGTCAATCAAGGACAATATTCTACCTCGTTCATGATGGCTCATGAGTATTCTTGCTTTGTACTCAACATCCTTTTTTAGCTGCAAACAGTGTGGCAATGTCACTTCTACGGGACGCTCAAACCTTAAGTTATTTGGAAGAAGTTCAACAAGGACAGATGAATTGCTCGAGAAGGACGTTGACGCTCCACAACCAGAAGGAATAATTCTCATCTGAATCAAACATTGGGATTTGCTCTTTTCCAATGCGTTGGGCGGTACCACAAGTGTCACATCTGTGTCTTCAATTTCTAGTAACCCACCGCCATGAGAAATTAAGGCTTCAGTAGTAAAAACACTTCCATTTTGAAAACCTTGAGAAAATATAAATATTATGTAGCTTAATACCCTATATGTATTTCTTCATAAACAAGGTAATCTATAAAAAAAACAAAAGTACATGGGAGGGAAAGTAAGATCCTATGTCATTGAATTTAAACATATAAGCCAAAGAATAACAAAGAAACATGCATAGTCTCCCCCATGAAGATACTGACAGTCTAGCTGCACCTTCAACGCATTACTCTTAGCTCAACAGGTACTGATAGTTCACTAAAGACAAATCCATCCAGTCCTGAAGAGGACTTACCTACAATAATTAGACATTTGTGTTAAAATTTGACGAAAAATTTACATTAATCTAAAAGCAACAGGACAACAATTGTACCAAAGTGTACTAGTTTCTCTCAACATGTCAGTGGAAAATCTCCGTAATCCTTATAAAAGAGAAGACTCATGCGTACCTTTCACAATAGATTCCGATTTTTCTTTACGGATTACAGTTTCATATATTTCCTTCTTTTAATAGGATGATTAGATTAATGAATGCTGTTGGCAATTGGTGTGCCTTTATTTACTGTGATTTCATTTCTCTTGTGATAACTATCTTACCATAGTACTATACCTTTCAATATATATCAGCAAAACGATTTTTGTTACCTTCAACTGCACCCATTTGTCTTGAATTTGTTGCGCTCGCTCCCATTTCGGTCATCTGAAATGAAGGTAATAACTATGTTTTACTGTTAGAAGTTTTCAATGGAGAATTAGGTACTCTTCTTTTAAAAATTCTCTGAACTAGGAATATTCTTACAGTTTGGGTGTCTTAAAGTCGAAAAAATAAAACTTTTCTATGACTACATGTTTATGACCTACATTTTGAGATTCTGATTATTCTCAATTAAAAGAAATATCTCACCATCCACATTCCCGTTTTGTCATGAAATATTGGGTTCCGGTTTGGTCCATACATCCACGTCACTAAAATGTAGGAGAAGAAACAAACTTTACATGTAAAACTAATGTCAAATAGGCGATAAATGTAAGATAACCTCGTTCATGAAGGCCTAAAGAATCTGTGCAATCATGCGTGAGTATATTTAGGTGACTTACTTAATGGAGCATATATATGTGAGCATTGATATAATAGAATAACATATAAGACACAAAGCATGGTTGACAGAGAAGGAATACTGATAAAACGAAATTTATTTTTGAACTTTTCGGTCCCCTTGGGACCTTCCTTGCTGAAGATTCGAGGGGGACCAGAAATTTCGACAATAAATTTCGTTTTATCAGTATTCTTTCTCTGTCAACCATGCTTTATATCTTATATATAACCATAATATGTGTCTTATATGTTTTTCTATTAATTATTGAAATACAAGTAGAACATATATATATATCAATTTAAACCAGTCCTAGGATAGAGATTAACCCTCATCAAAGAAAGAAAGGTTGACAGAAAATACATAAATACAGAAATACGTCTGGTGGGTGTTTGGTCAGTTTTTTTGGGGGGGGGGGGGCAAGGGCAGAGGCTCTATCAATTCCTTGTATATATATATATATATATATATATATATGTGTGTGTGTGTGTTTGTTCGACTTTTAGTTTGTACACACTGTATCTGCAGGAAGCAAGAATGGGTTCTTCCCATACTTAGCATATGAATTTATCATATTAAGAGAAAACCCCCTATTGTTGTGGTAGAGGGCTGAGGTCATGTGAGGTTACCAGTAGTCAAAAACCGAAAGACACGGTATCTAAGCGTAGAAAATATTGATGCTTTTCATACTTGGCATTGGATGCGTTATAATCAGAAGATAAATTCTAATGTTTTGGTTAAAGGTTATTTAAGGTCAGCGGAGTTGAAATTACGCTAACCTTGAAAATTTTTTGACCTTGAAAATTGAAGGATGGGCGTTTTTATATGTGGTATCTTAATTTATCATATTGAAAAGAAGAACTCTATTGTTTTGTGGAGTCAAGAGGTCATTTGAGTTCACCACAGGTCGAAAGCTAAAAAACCTGATTATTACGATATTGCAAGACAGGGATGATGGATACTTTTCATACTTGGTATATAAATAAACAGAGTGCAATGTACCTCAGCTTTCTACAATACTAGTCTTACCAAAAGGAGATGTACATGCACATCAAACAGACATGCTTTTATTTTCTTTCACTCTAATCTTGCTTAAACTTACTCTGTAATAAAGATAATAGGTGATGAATACGTGTAACAGTCTTTCCACATTGACTGTTGGGTATGAGTACTTACACCAGTGAAAATGTTAGCCCCAAAAAACGAAAATATTAAACATTTTTAAATTTCACAGATCAAATTATAACCATCATCTTTTTATATTGACACAGATGGCATTTGACCTTGTAACCTTCTTAAATGAAAATTATGGTCACGGTTTCTTTTACTTTTCCTTCCTAATGTTGTTAAGCTTGTACGGGCAACATCGCAAGCGGTACCAACTAATTCGAAGGGATGTTCTTAAAATAATTTATCTTACTTCTAGTCCTTTGGTAAAAGTCTACCAACTGGACACAAGATGAATTGATTTTCAACTCAAGAAAAGCTGTTGCCAATGTGTTCGTATTTGATGGTGCTATGAAACCCCTCTGTTCTAGAACAAAGAGGAGATCCTCTGCCATTGCGTCACTCCCTATGGTTAGGTCTATGGGAAGGCCGAAGAAGTCCCTCAACTGCTCACAGTCATCTTCCTTAAGTCTGGATGATAAACATTCTTTCAAGTTGCCATAGGTGAATATGTCTGCCTGCAGAAGAAATACAAATTATGAGACTTATTTTATAAAATGAAATACCACATTCAACGCTTCCTAAAGACTGCAAACTACAAGGTATAAGGCAACTTTATCTCAGTCCGTGTGAAGTACAGTTTAGCTATGGTGGCTTCAAATTGGCATAATTTTACCTTGGAGTTACTGAATCCACTACTAGTTATTTGAGGTTGTTTGACCTACATTAACTGAGTACTTTTGCAGCTAACTGGCAGTGTGCGCTTTGAAGTTTAACCGTTGGGATATTATTACTTTAGAAAAAGATTGATATCTTGATAATTTGGTGATAAGTCAGTGTTTGTCAGTAGACTTTTACCATAACATTGAAGACATTCCAGTTTTGAACTACTTTCAAAGTTCACACAATTTCGATCCGGTCTTGTAGCCACGAGTTACCTTCTACCTCTACTAAAAGACTGGAGTTTTTATCTTCATCATGACGCACGTAATAAGTGTAAGATCTCTTAAAACCATCTTTCTAAAGAAAGAGTATTTGCAAGGTTGTCGATAAATGTTATGTTAAAAGGGTTGTCATAACTTCAACTTTATGACTTCCCATGATTTTTGACAAATATTACAGCGAGGGTTTTTACACCATATTGTTCACATATGCCAAGTATAAGACATAAAATGGCATGTAGGTACGTGGATAGATGGTTGTCTAACGGTATTTAACCTTGAAAACAATCAGTATGACTGATAATTGAAAGAGAACACTGTCGTGTTTGTCGGAGTTCAAACCCTGACAGACTACTAAAACGTGATTTCACAAGGTATGATCCTTCTCATACGGATACATCGTATTGAGTACAACCCTCTTTTTTGAATGAGATTTTTGCCTCATTGCTGTAATAATCTGTTGAAATCATATAATGATGTGGTTTTTCACTCAAAAAGTGTGGGGCGACTTTTTTCCCACGTTTGACACCTATGCTCCTGCCAAGCTGTTGGGCAATAAACAACAAAAGCTTGTCAAAACGTTTCCATGTTGTCTGTAGCATCTCACCCAACATGTGTAATTTTGTACCCAACGGTTGAGGAGAAGGCATAATTTCCCAGTGTCACGGAGGACGCAAAATTATTTAGGTTCACCCCACGTGATTCTTGCATTAGCTTTGTAAGGAGTATATAGCAATTGTATCAAGGAAGCATTGGCCACGCTTGGCTGGGAGCCAAAGTTTGGAAGGTACTTTGCCTATCAAAGAAACTAAGCTTGTCAATAATGTTTGGGCATAGGAAAGGAATTAGATTTGTATATCTAGGACTGGGGGTTAAAAAAAAAAAGCGTAAGAGAAAAACAGGTGGAAATAAGGTGTGTGATAAAAAGCGTTCTGGACATAGTAAGTAGATGGGTAGATTGCATTGTCTGCGACAGGGAGTGAAAAAAACGACCGATTCTGTTGAAGAGAGGAGGGGAGTTTCTCCGCTGCTATAGAGAGCAGTGAGTCTTCGAAAACTTTGCTAAAGAGAGCAAGTTTATCATTCTTGCTAAAGAGAGCAAGCTATTTTTTCTCGACTAAAGAGAGTCGTCCATCGTTAAACTGTATCACGATTATCGTTACTGATCTCAATTCTGGGAAAACCAATTCAAGAAAGGTCTTGAGTTGTAAGTATATTTTATCTTTATTTTTGTTTTGTAGACCTCCTCTGGGTCTGAAATATGCAGCCAAAGAATTGGACGGTGTGAGCTGATGGTTTTTAATTGTATAGTTTGTCTGAAGTTTGAAGCAGTTGATTTAGTGTAGCCGTTATAGTAGTGACCCCAGCCCTAACTCTTGGGAATTACAGGCTAGAGAGAATGGTGTATTAATAACTTATAATCCATTTCATAGTAAGTTCGTTAATTTCAAGTATATTTGCGGCTACTAACAAAGAGATAGATTGTACCACCTAAGAAATGATATTATTCAGTTCAAATTCAGATACTGTATTCAAAGTTTAAGGGAGGAAATTTGTTGTATAAAAAAAATGTAAATGTGGGTGAAGAAGACATTTTATTGGAAAATGAGTCAATTTGTCTATCTTTTAAGGAGTAAGGTTAACAGAAATTGGAAATGCGAGTTATTTAAATGAAGATGATCATCGATTTTATCTATATTGTGTGTGCATAATGTGTTTGTAGGAGGATATTGAAATGTATTTATTTGTTTTGTTTTGTAGGGTTTTTTTTTATGGGTTTATGGTACCCGAATAAACCATTGGGAGCAACCTTACAGAACTGTCGTTAATTTTTGACCGTCATTGTGAGTCTCCATATACCCCACTCGTGACAATTGGTGGAGGAGCGGGGCACGGCGCCCTGTTGTTCAACGCCCGAGTAGCGACACCCTTTCAGGAAACTTGTGGAGTATATTTCGACGCATGATGACGAGGTCAAGTTAAAGCGCTGTATCAGTGGACTCTGTATAACAGAATGTTCGACGGTTAATTTTTTTTTGTACCAGAACTGGTTACTACGAATTACGTGCTTTGAACGCTTGAAATGTATGAGGAAAAGGACAATACCTCGTGTAGAAGTAGAGTGAGTATGTCATATATCTTCTTTTTTGTATGGACCTTGTATCTAATTGTGGGAAGTCCAGTCAACATGGAATTTGCTAGCTTTATAGAGATGGGCAAAGACTTGGGCCTGCAGGGCCAAGAACTCTTAGAATTTGCAAAAGAACG
The DNA here is from genome assembly GCA_029531755.1 of Holothuria leucospilota. Taxonomy (NCBI): domain Eukaryota; kingdom Metazoa; phylum Echinodermata; class Holothuroidea; order Aspidochirotida; family Holothuriidae; genus Holothuria; species Holothuria leucospilota. The sequence continues at coordinate 64,217,524 of CM055964.1, read as the reverse complement.
AGAACTAGCTGTTAAACAAGAAAGGCAGATTATTGAGGATAGAGAAAGGGATGAAAGGCAAAGTAAGAGGGCACATGAAAAGGAAATGAAAGAATATGAACTTAGAATAGCAGAGACAGCTACTAAAAGTAATAGTTCATCAACAGGGACAAGCTCTTTCTCTTCCAAATTACCGAAATTGCCAGTTTTTAAGGATAACATTGACGACATGGACTCTTATCTGTTAAGATTTGAGAGATTTGCAGAGGATGCTGAATGGCCTCGTGGGTCATGGGCGACTTCGTTGGGGGCACTCCTTACAGGTAGAGCCCTAGATGTCTATTCCAGGATGCCCGGTACCAAAGCCAAGAAATATGATGACCTTAAGTCTGCGCTACTTTTCAAATATCGGTTGACAGCAGACGGATTTAGAGGGAAGTTTCGCAATTCAAAATGTGAATCTGGAGAAACAAATTGCCAGTTTCTTGATAGGATGAAAGGTTATCTCACACGGTGGATTGAGTTGAGCGATACTGAGAAAACGTATGATGGAATTATTGACCTGCTTCTGAAAGAGCAATTACTTAATTCTAGTTCTAAGGAGTTGTCGATATTTTTGAAGGAGAGAAATCCCAAATTAGCGTCAAGTATGGCTAAATTAGCTGATACATACATGGAGGCACATGCGGTGTATGACAAGCAGGGAAAGAAACGCCAAAATTTTAACTACAGACCTTTTAAGAAGGGACAGCCAAATCAAAAGGAGCCGACAGAAGGCCAACCTGCCAAGGGTGAACAGGCCAAAGCCAAACCAAAGGACCCCAGAGCATGTTTTGTGTGCGGAAAGTCGGGACACATAGCTAGAGATTGTTGGCACCGTGAGAAAAATGATAGGGGTGCAGCAGGGGTACTTAATGACAATAACGCTAGTGAGGAACAGGTGATTGTGAAGCATGGTGACAGTACAGTTGCATGTTTGGTACAAGATAAGTTGTGTGATTGTAATGATCATAATGAGTATGTTGAGTTATCGTGTGGGCACAAACTGCCAATTGTAACAGCAGCTTGCAAAGCAGATGGAAAAGGGACGGTTGGTAATAGAGTCTTAAATACGGGCATGCCGGTGACAAGAGGGCAAATTGGAGATAGACTGGTTGATGTTTTGAGAGACAGTGGTTGTAGTACGGTGGTTGTGAAAAATGGCTTGGTACGATCGGATCAATATTTAGGGATCAAGAAAAGGTGTATTTTGTTGGACGGTACGGTGAGAATAGTACCTGTCGCTAAATTGTATGTTAGTACACCGTTTTACGAGGGTGAGGTTGAAGCACTCTGTATGGAAAATCCAATTTACGATTTGATCTTAGGAAATATTACAGGTTGTAGAGATCCCAATGATGTTAATGCAAATTGGAAGCCAACACTTCGTAAAGAAGGTACGGTAGAAACGAAATTTGATCGAACAAAAGAGGAACATGTATCTGACTGTGCTAATCCTGCTTCGGCAGTAGAAACGAGAGCACAAAAGGTAAAAAGGAGGCAAAACCTTAAGCCGCTGAAGGTCACAGCTGATTTACAGCTGGGTGAAGGGCATGCGGAAGTCAAAGAGGCCCAGGAGAAAGATCCTTCACTGTCAAAATTATGGAATCTGGCCGAAAGGGGCGTTGTCAAATTTTCACGTACAGGTAGTCAGACAAAATTTGTCGTAAAGAATGGTTGGTTATATAGGGAATTTATGTCACCTAAAGTTGATAATGGTAAACTGTTTTCACAACTTGTGGTTCCAGAATTTTACAGGCCTAAGGTGCTAAAGTTAGCACACGATTCAATAATGGCAGGTCATTTAAGAGTAAAAAAGACTCTTGACCGAATTATGTTAAACTTTTATTGGCCTGGAGTACAAGCTGAAGTTAAGAGGTACTGCATTTCGTGTGATGTGTGTCAGACAGTAACTAAGGGGTGTAAGGTACCTCTGGGCACAATGCCGCTTATTGATATACCCTTTAAACGGGTAGCTGTCGATTTAGTCGGACCGTTACAACCTGTGACAGACAAGGGTAACCGTTACATCCTAACCCTTGTTGATTACGCCACACGTTATCCGGAGGCAGTGGCCTTACCGCGAATTGAGACCGAGAGAGTGGCGGAAGCATTGCTTGAAATATTTTCTCGTATAGGCGTACCGGAAGAGATCTTGTCCGACTTAGGAACTCAATTTACTTCTGATTTGATGAAAGAAATAGCCCGATTATTGTCGTTAAAGCAACTACACACTAGTCCGTACCATCCAATATGTAACGGACTTGTAGAAAAGTTCAATGGCACATTGAAGAGAATGCTGCGTCGCATGTGTAAAGAGCGCCCGCGAGATTGGGACCGCTATCTCCCAGCTCTGTTGTTCGCATACAGGGAAGTCCCCCAAGAGAGCCTCGGATTCTCCCCATTTGAGCTCCTGTATGGGCGCTCAGTCCGCGGTCCACTAGGAATCTTAAAAGAATTGTGGACAGGTGAGAATATGAGTGAGGAAGTCAAAACTACGTATCAATACATTTTAGATCTGCGCGAAAGGTTAGATGCTACATGTCGAATTGCGCAGGAGGAACTCGCGAGATCCTCTCAAAGGTATCGCCGTTACTATAATGTGCGAGCCAGGGATCGAAAATTCAAGGTAGATGATGAAGTTTTGTTGTTGTTACCTTCCGAAAATAACAAACTTACTATGCAGTGGAAGGGACCATTTAAGGTCGTTGGCAAGGTAGCTCACAATGATTACAAAGTGAATATCAATGGCAAGGAGAAAACAATTCATGCAAACTTGTTGAAAAAGTATGTGTCACGTGTAGATGATGAGTGCGATTCACATAAGGCTAACGGAATTGAGGTAATTGATGATGAACAAGAAATTGGGGCTAGCTTGAAGGGTCACATTGGCGTGGTTGAAGAGTCAGAGGTTGAGAACAGTGGTTTGAAAGTGCATCTATTACCCATTGAACAGAAGGAGAGTTTGACAGATGTTAATATATCTCCAGAGAGGTCTGAAAAGGAAAAGCTGGAGATAACTCAAATTTTGGAAAAGTATTCGGACGTGTTAACAGATTTGCCAGGGCTTACACACTTAGCATACCATGCAATAAATTTGACTACTGAAATACCAGTGCGATCAAAAGCCTATCCGACCCCATTGGCAACACAAATTACAATCAAAGAAGAGGTTGAAACTATGCTGAAAATGGAGGTTATCGAAAAATCCGAATCTCCATATGCCTCCCCTATAGTTCTTGTGAGAAAACCGGACGGGTCGAATCGATTTTGTGTAGATTTCAGAAAGTTAAACAAGATTACTGTATTTGATCCTGAGCCCATTCCAAATCCCGACGAATTAATGAGAAAGTTAGCAAACTCGATGTATTTCACCAAAATAGATTTGTCCAAAGGTTACTGGCAAATACCCGTTCAGAAGGATGATAGACCAAAGACTGCTTTCATAACTAGTCATGGCCTATATCAGTTTAAGGTGTTACCCTTCGGACTTGTAAATGCACCTGCTGCATTCACTAGAATGATGAGAAAACTCTTAGAGGGGGAGCTAAATGTCATAAACTATATTGATGATATCTTGATCCACACCGAGTCGTGGGAAGAACATTTGAGCACATTGGAGTCAATCTTTTTAAGGTTAAGAAATGCAGGGTTGACAGCTCGACCGAGTAAATGCTTCATTGGATGTAAGTCTTTAGTATTTTTAGGTCATATTGTAGGAGAGGGTATTATTAAGCCCCTTCCCGATAAGATAACGAAGATAAGCAATGCATCACGACCCACTACCAAAAAAGAGGTTAGGTCATTTGTGGGGTTATCAAATTACTATCGGAAATTCATACCAAATTTTGCTGCATTAGCAGCACCGTTAACTGACTTAACCAAGGCAAGGGGCACAAGGGAAGTGAAATGGGGACCACCACAACAAAGAGCGTTTGACACTCTGAAGGAGAGGTTGTCAAGTTCCCCCATCCTACATCTACCAGACCCAAGTAAGACATTTATTTTGAAGACAGATGCGTCAGACATTGGTTTAGGGGCTGTACTTATGCAACGTGATGCAGATCAGTGTTTCCCAATCTATTATGCAAGCAGAAAGCTCCTGCCTCGCGAAAGGAATTATGCTGTAATTGAGAGAGAATGCCTGGCTCTTGTCTGGGCCATATCCAAATTTCATGTGTATTTATATGGTAAGGAATTCATCCTAGAGACTGACCACCACCCACTAGCCTATCTGTCAACAGCAAAAATGAATAACAGTCGAGTAATGAGATGGGCTCTGAGTCTCCAACCCTATAGGTACACTGTGCATGCTGTAAAAGGTATTGATAATGTGGTGGCTGACTATTTGAGTAGATGTATACAGGTAGAAGTACCCAACAGTAAGGCTGATGAACCCAAGTAATTTTCTTGAGAAGGGGGTGGTGTCACGGAGGACGCAAAATTATTTAGGTTCACCCCACGTGATTCTTGCATTAGCTTTGTAAGGAGTATATAGCAATTGTATCAAGGAAGCATTGGCCACGCTTGGCTGGGAGCCAAAGTTTGGAAGGTACTTTGCCTATCAAAGAAACTAAGCTTGTCAATAATGTTTGGGCATAGGAAAGGAATTAGATTTGTATATCTAGGACTGGGGGTTAAAAAAAAAAAGCGTAAGAGAAAAACAGGTGGAAATAAGGTGTGTGATAAAAAGCGTTCTGGACATAGTAAGTAGATGGGTAGATTGCATTGTCTGCGACAGGGAGTGAAAAAACGACCGATTCTGTTGAAGAGAGGAGGGGAGTTTCTCCGCTGCTATAGAGAGCAGTGAGTCTTCGAAAACTTTGCTAAAGAGAGCAAGTTTATCATTCTTGCTAAAGAGAGCAAGCTATTTTTTCTCGACTAAAGAGAGTCGTCCATCGTTAAACTGTATCACGATTATCGTTACTGATCTCAATTCTGGGAAAACCAATTCAAGAAAGGTCTTGAGTTGTAAGTATATTTTATCTTTATTTTTGTTTTGTAGACCTCCTCTGGGTCTGAAATATGCAGCCAAAGAATTGGACGGTGTGAGCTGATGGTTTTTAATTGTATAGTTTGTCTGAAGTTTGAAGCAGTTGATTTAGTGTAGCCGTTATAGTAGTGACCCCAGCCCTAACTCTTGGGAATTACAGGCTAGAGAGAATGGTGTATTAATAACTTATAATCCATTTCATAGTAAGTTCGTTAATTTCAAGTATATTTGCGGCTACTAACAAAGAGATAGATTGTACCACCTAAGAAATGATATTATTCAGTTCAAATTCAGATATTGTATTCAAAGTTTAAGGGAGGAAATTTGTTGTATAAAAAAAATGTAAATGTGGGTGAAGAAGACATTTTATTGGAAAATGAGTCAATTTGTCTATCTTTTAAGGAGTAAGGTTAACAGAAATTGGAAATGCGAGTTATTTAAATGAAGATGATCATCGATTTTATCTATATTGTGTGTGCATAATGTGTTTGTAGGAGGATATTGAAATGTATTTATTTGTTTTGTTTTGTAGGGTTTTTTTTATGGGTTTATGGTACCCGAATAAACCATTGGGAGCAACCTTACAGAACTGTCGTTAATTTTTGACCGTCATTGTGAGTCTCCATATACCCCACTCGTGACACCCAGCCTGCAAAAAATTTTACCTAATAATTTTGGAGGTACATTATGACATTAACGTGAACTTTTTTCTGGCAAATATGAAGTAGATTCAATCATGTATGGAAAACTGGCTGGAACCTTAGTGCACTTTCGCATTTCTGTTATTAAAACTCGTTACTGTCTTTATAAGCTATTCCTTAGCTCTTGTTATTTCGAATTGCTTCTTCAATATCTAATTAGAAATATTAATATTTTCTGAGCTTGTCTAGATTAAAACTACATCAAGTCTTCCTCCAAAACTTTCTTCATTATTCCAAAGTGAATTAGACGGTAGATACTTCAGTTTAATAATTCAAAATTAGAATTCCTATTTCATTTTGAGATATTATTATGGACTGGCACAACATGTGCAAGACTTGTTCTTTGGAGGTTTTCTCTTATTAGTGGTACCCCATAAAACTTACCTCTCTTAGGACTTTTTGAGATAAACTGGAAGAGTTGTCCCCTACGATACTAGTTGTTTCAACCGTAAGAAAGTGTGTAATTGCTCATATCCCTTGATAACTATTTTTTCAAGGAATGATCCTGAAGTATTTTAAAGAACCTACAAAATCATGGCAATTCTGTACTTATTTAGACTGTCGAAAATGTAGTTTCCATACTAAGACACGTTGACGGCCTTTTACCATCTTCTAAGTCAAACTTACACGGCTATTCCTGACTCACTTTTGTTGTTTCGACATGTGGATTCACAAATTTTGAGAATTTTCCGCCTGAAAAATCCACCATAAAATCCGGCATCAGCTATGGTAATAGTATTTGCAGTCTAGTTACATTTTCTAGATCCAATGAAATAAAGGTAACTTTTATCAAACCTCTTCGTCTCTCTAAACAATATTTTATAGACTCTGGTATACTCACTATGTCATACAGCTTTAGTTCTCTTGAAAAGTGGTTCTTCGCTATCAGCCTGTCACCTCTGTCAGATATTGCAATTCTCTTGACACCTAGTTCTATCTCAACACTATAAAAACTAGAATAATTATCACACAAGAGAGAATAGAAGGCGATTTGCTTTTGCGCCCCTTCTACGTAATATTCCTCGTCGCCCCATACAACAACAGCTACACCTAAGTCTGCACATACTGTAGCACAAGTTACATAACACTGTTTATTTATAGGTTTTTTCAATTCAGACACCATTTTCTCATTTTGCTCTGAAAATATTAGCATTCTACTCTCTTCATTATCTCTACTTTCGCTGACAAAAATTTTGTCAGTTATAACCGACCAAAGGGTACATTTGTAACCATCCCTAATTTCTTGCAAGTTAATTGTTTTAATTTGATGAAAGCTTTTCACACTGTAGACACTAATTATCTTGCTATTGAATGGAAAGAAACCGATAAATATTTCATTTTCTCTGACAAATAGACACTTAGCTTCACCATTAAGCTTTCGAGATCGTAAGATTTCATCTTTTGCAATGTAAATAAGTTCTAGTTTATCGCCAAGACAAGTTAATACGTTGTCATTCACAAATGAAACCAATCTAAGGAAATGATTAACTAAGCCAAAACACGTTGAATACTTTCCGAATTTTTTCGAATAAATTAGTTTTGGTGCTTCTCTAGAATTACATTTCCTGACAGAGTACACGTCTATGGATGTTTGACGCGTGTCCTTGTTAAAGCCAGATACAGCAAACGTTCCAGACGAGCTAAGGGAAAGATCATGCAGCAGCCAGCCATCTTGCTGTGTGAATCTAGTGTGTTGAATGCAATGAAGACTGTGTGAGGAAACAAAAACGAAAAATCTAGAACATTTATAGTTATTTAAATCACTTCAGTCCAAGAATGTCATAAATGCAGAGAAATTTGGACATTTAAATATGCTTTCAAAGGACAAACTTTGAGGAAAGAGGGAATAAAATAGTTTCCAGGAATTTTATTTGTCAAGGGAAAGAATTTAACAACGACGGCATGTGTAGAAGAGGCAGGATGAAACTGATCGTTGTAAGAAGAATTTGAAGCTTGCACTCATCGAGGCAAATGAAGAGTGCAAGTGAATAAAATTTCCTTTTGCTATTTCAAGTTTACGTTACAAAACAAGTGTTTAGTGAATGTAGAGTGTAAAAGAAATGTGTAAAGGAAACTGGAAGTATAATGTTATAAAACTAGAAAGCCCAAAGGTTAAGTGATTCTTTGCAGACGGACAGGGAATGCTTGTCACACTAATATTTATTCCTCTCAAGTTTATCGTTGTTAAGAGTTCATATTTTACGACGTTCTCAAAATTTGACTTATGGTGACCTCACATGACCTTGGACATTAATCAAACAAATAACAATTGAGTTCCTGTAAACAACACGGGACGTCCACGTGCTACGTAGTATTAGATACCTCACAGTAACAAACCATTTTTCCACAGTCTGACCACTTTGTTCTCAAATGGCCTTTGAACACCAAAAACAAAAGGCTTCGTGGACTCAGTGTGGAAGATCTACATTTACAGCGTGGGGTCATTCAAGGTAACCTTCGTTGAAATATGGCTTTTCCTAAGGTTTAATAACTTTACCTCAGGTATCTTCAAATTTTCCCACCAAAAGTAATATTGGGACAACCATGCCAACTATAAGGTTTATCAAGTTTACCTTTCGGGAAATATCGTGTTTAGAAGGTTCTCGCCTTACTACCTTTGGCGACCCCAACTGAGCTTTGACCTCCATCAACAATAGCAGGATTCTTGTAACTAGTATGGGCAACTATATGGTAAGTATGGGGTCCCTCAGGGTTACACTAGTTGAAATACATTCTTTACTAGCAGTTAACAAGGTTTTCGTAGTTTCACGACCGTGACCTCAGCTGACATCTGACCGTTACCGAAGGCCACAGGTTCTTTTACTAAATATAATGCATCCAAATTCTAAGTATGAAAAACTTTCACGATTCCTAACTTGAGGAAACTTGTTAACAACGCTTTCAGCTTTTGACCTCTGGTGACCTCAAATGACATTTGACTTTCACCCAAAACAGTAGGTTTTTTTTCTGTTTAATGTGAGGAATCTATTCATCAAATATTAGAAGTATTCATTGTTCCTTCCTAAGGCATCATGTTTACACGCAATGAACGAGGTTTTGTAGTTTTACTTCCTGTGATCTCAGATAACGTTTGACTTCCACCAAAAGCAATAGGCGGTTTATCCACGGATTATAACGCATTCATATGCCAAGTTCGAAAAGTATCCATGCTACCTCTGTTGTGACATAGTGTTTAAAAGGTGTCTGGTTTTACGTCTAGTGAACTTAAATTACCTTTGACCTCCACCAAATTTAAAGGGGTGATTTGTCTTAATATGATTAATCCAAATACTAGGTATGAAAAGTATTTTGAGATATCGTGTGTACAAGCTGGACGTTACAACACACATGTACAACATATACGCACACATTCACACTCATACACTCGCCAGCGTGATCGCATAAATTTCTTAAGCTTCCGGCAAACAATCAAAAAGGAAAACAAAATTCATACCATTATTTTCAATTTAAAACTTTTTGCCTTATTACCCGTTGAACCGCGTGAGAACATTATTTGAGTAAATTTTAATGCCTATATTACACTTACGCATTGTTGTAGTGTGTGTTGTGTAGCAATTTCTCTAGTTTCGTTCAATGTTAGTTTGTTTTTTCCACACTTTCAAACTTCTTTACCCATGCCCATTTTTAGTCTTCCCACTATTGCGCTGGTCGCGTGATATGTTTGTGGCTTAACAATCAAGTATTGACTCCCACATATCTTTGCTCCAAATGAACCTGACTCCCACTTAGAACAACTTTCCAGTTAAATTCAACATAATTTCTGTCATGAAACAAGGAACTGTCACAGATTCGATTGCCTCCTTTCTATGTACTTAGAGAAGTAACCATGAAGCATCCCCCTTGATGTTATTTGAGAGGTTTTACGAAAGTGTAAGATTCTATCTTATGAGGCCAGGGCCGTAGCTAGGGTCATATGTTTGGGGGGGTGTGAAGGTCCCAAATTCCGACTGGATAGATATATTTTCCAACTGAATGGTGGCGCGTAAATTGCACCATTTTTTTATGCGCCCTGCGTTTACATGCAGCAGTGGGGATCCTTCCTTTGTCACTACATAAAGGCACCGTCTTGGGGAGGGGTCTAAGGGGAGGGGTTGACCCCTCCCCTTTGAGAAATTTTTGTCAATTTAAGGTTGCTTAGATGCAAAATGGAGCTATCTTTGGGATATTTTTGGAGCTGATCATATATGGCTAGAAAATGTCCATAATTAAATGAATTCTAATTTTTCCGACTGGTTTGATTCTTTTTCCAAATGAGTGGCGGTCCGTAAATTGCATTTTCGTTTTTATGGGCGTTACTTTTGTATGATACAGCAGTGGTGATCCTTCCTTTGTCACTTCATAAAGGTGCCGTCCTGGGGGTTAGACCTAAAGGGGAGGGGTTCCCCCTCCCCTTTGAGAAATTTCTGTTAAGGTAAGGTTGCTTAGATGCAAAATGGTGCTATCTTGGGATACTTTTGGAACTGATCACATATGGCTGGAAAATGTCCATAATTTAAATACTAAGATTTGGTGAAAGTAGAAAGTATGTTGTCAAAGAGAAGAATACGTTGTCAACAAACCTCCTGAAGCCCCCCCCCCCCTTTTGACTACTTGAATGCCTTCTATTCTGGCATCTAATGCTAGCATATACCTGTATAGGCCTCCTGGAAGCTCTGGATCAATTATATAAAATGGGGCAATGACTGGCATCTAAATAATAATATAGAGTATGACGCCAAGCACTTTACACCTATCGTATTTTACCAATTTTGAACGAAAATCCAGACGAACAGCTTCCAGCAATGGGGAATGGGCGGGAGGGAGAGAAGAGGTGCAGTAAAATGATACTAGACCTTCCAGATAGGTATAGCAAAAGGGGTTTAGGACTAACAAGCGTTTTCAGAATGTACACCTAGTTTATGCTATAAAAGTTCACTGGTACGTTGTGCTTATAATGTTCATAAGTGATACAACGTGGATTGTGAGGATTGCGCGCGAAGCGCGCCGAAATTTTGGGGCACACTTCAATGCCAAAATGAAAAACCTGCACGCAGGCTCAGCCAGGGGTGGTACTTTGATTTGCCGACATGGGGGGAAGCACCCTGACTGGGGGCCATTTACAGTCCCGACAGATGCAATGGGTTGCCGAACTCAAGATATAAGGCGCGCGAAGCGCGCCGAAAAATTTGGGGTTATATTGAATTTTCATTAAGGAAAGTTGAAAAAGTTTGGGCTTTTATTGAAGAATCTGGACAAAACCAAGAAATTTGTTCGGGTGACTGCATGGTCGTAGTCGGGGATTACATTCTTCATCTTATCCATTAAGGATCTCCTACGAAACTGAAAGATCTTTTTCTTACAAAATATGTTTGCCACGATGGCGAGGCTAAGGAAAGAATCTTCCAAAAGTTAGGAAAAAGAGGAAAGAACTTCGCAATGATGCATTTTCGTGTTTCTCTAGAATCACGCCTACACGGAAGAACAACATTTGTGGAAACGTTGAAATCCAATATGTTTGAAACGGGGGCGTTACCACTAGATAGAACTAGAGATGAAAGCGCGCGTAGCGCGCGAAAATTTTTTGAAGTTATAGAAAGAATCTTTACAGAACTTACTGGCTACGGGCCTGATAAATAGACGTTTGGAATATTTTCTGAGTATATCTATGTCTTCACCAATATTAGTCTATAAAACATTTGGGGAGGGGGGGGGGGCTAGAGCGCCCTAGCTCCTATAGAACTGTGTCTGGTATAATTCTTAATAATGTTCATGAGGTTCATTGTAAATCGTGCCACATGTGCGCCCAAATTTTCATTAAATAAGATTTCCATAATAAAACCTGCATTCAGAATCTCCATCGAGATACTTTCAATTGCCCAACAAACCAACATGCCACTCAAAAAGCCAGTCTTTTACCTGGTAATTTGTAAACAGCTTTCAACTTCTGCTGTTGTGCTTCTCCAAAAGTTGCTATCGGAAGATATTGATAATAAGAAAAACACTGAGGTAAGGTTTGAAGCGCGCGGACCGCGCGAAAATTTTGAGAGTTTGAGAAGAATTTGCGAGAAAAGGACAGCTTTGATTTGATTTTACGTGAGGAAAATAACGTTTGGTATTATTCTCACTTGGTCTAGTTGGAAAATATACACAAAGTTGACATAGGCTCAGTCGGAAAATTGTGCTAGACTGAGATATCAGAAATTCCAACTGGCATTTCAGATTTTCCGACTATCGTCGCTCTGACGAACTTTGGGGGGGTGACACACCCCCCCCCCCACACCCCCCGGTCGCGACGGCCCTGTATGAGGCATATGTATGTATGCTTTATAATTTGGTCAATTAATATTTTCTTTTATCATGTCACTGCGTAACATCAAACAGTCTATGACGAATTAAGATGATGCATTAGCTTTTATATGAGACACTGCTATCTTCCAGTCACCTTCTTTCAAGAGAAAATCACTTTATGATATGAAAGCTTAAAGAACACACCCTCACTAGCAGATTTTTCCAATTGGTATATTTACTGAACACTTTGAGTAGCTGTTAATATAAAGAACGTTGACAGTAGTGCGGATGGATAAAATGAACATTTTAAGCTATAACTGGCGAATAACTGCCTTTATAGCTTCTATAACCAATGCGGACTGAGATATCTCAGACTGATAACGTATTTTGACATTTTTCAACTTATTTGATTAAAGGAACCTTCATCACTTCAAAACTGAGGCAGATCTTGTAGCAGATACTGTGCATTGGACAAAGCTTCCTCATAAAACGTTTGATGGACAGAAAAAGAAGAACTTTAACTTTTAACTTTTAACCCACCATTTTATTAAAACATAACACTACATCCAATGCAAAATAGGCAGGCTCTTCCAGTTCATCCATTCTGTGTAAGTCCTTCGCAATGTGCTAATACCGTAAGATCGGATTGAATTGATAAGATTGCTGGCACACAATTTTTTTCAGGATCATTTAAGTCGTTGTTTTTACAGACTTTGTAAAATGGGACGTCAGCAATGCGCTGTGGGGGTTAAACGTTTTGCCGATGTTGAGAATTATTAAATGCACTAGCCTGCAAAGCCTAATGCTATGGTCTGCTTATCAATCAGTCAGTATTAGCTGGTTTTCGAAGAAGGGAAACTGTAATCGAGTCAGGCACCAGGGAGGTTCCTAACTGCATCTACAGTAGCTTCAAAGCTTCTGTCGCTTTTATGTCATTATCAGTACCTGAGTGAAACAACAAGAGTGAAACATTCAAGATCTAAAGTTTAAATTTTCTTAAGTAATTTTGGTAGTTATAAGATACAGAAAGCCTTCCAACTAAAGGTTGATGGGAGTTGCGGCCTTCCCTTTTCGACGGTCTCTAGGTCACGGTGGCAGAGTGATACTTGGGTAACCCCATGCAGGCACTTAACATGTCTACTATCGAGTGTGGAGAAAGATTCTTATGACATCAGCTACACTTACGAAGCTACATGCATCATTGTTTGGCAAATTTCACCTGAACGAAATTCAAAAGCTTTCTTTATTGGATATTAAGCCTAGGGACTACTTACTGTGTGAGCTTTTTGGTGGCCATTTTGCTAATCCCTTTCGAAGTTGGTAACCTGAATATCAACCAGATGACTAGAAAATCAGAAAGAAAAGGGAAAATAACTCCATCAATGTGTCTTATGTCATATGGTGATATGAGTAGCAGGTCTCTGTCTAAAGCCAGCTTTGCACTTAGCGACCATCGGCTTGCGAGCTCTTGCGATTCCTTGCGACCTCCCGCGACCGCCTTTTCTTGCTAGCGCTCGCAAGAAAAGAGCTAGCTCTTGCGATCATCTGCCATTGCGACCGGTTACGAGCTAATTGCTCTCACACCTAGTGACTTTTTGCAACCATAGGTGCAAGCATGCAAATTTTGGTGGGATTTTTGTACTGGGAAAGGCCTACATCCTAGAGCCAAGCTCAACATGGCTGACCCTTCTTTTGAACAAATTTCCGTGCAAGATACACATCAATGCACTTTAGCAGCAGCTGCTATTGGTATATTATTGACACGCATCAGACGTAGACGTAGAGAAAGGAGGATGAATGTGCCCCGCCGTTCTTGGGTACGCCCTTGACTCCTCCGACGGAAAATATCATACGGCCACTATGATACCCTGATACAGGAACTGGTTGCTGAGGACATACCTGGATACGTATCATTCCAGAGAGTTTGCCCAGACTTCTTCCAGGAGTTGTTAAATATAACAAGTTTGGACCAAGGATCGAGAAGAAGTGTACTAGAATGAGGGTACCCATACCTGCTGCAGTTCGTCTCATAATTACACTCCGTTTCCTAGCACGTGGTATATTTGGCCTGAAGACTTTCCCCATAAAGAGGGCATTCCCACTGGACTTTTTGAAGAATCTCTACACACCTAGGCCTACACAAGATCTTTTCTTAGCCTATATCTTCCATCTTTCAAATTTGGAGACCATTTTCAGAAAACGTAGCCGGAAAAAGTAGCCTGCTAAAGAGGGTGTGGAGTAAAACCTTAACTTAGGGGAGAGATATGTAGAAATAAACACACCACTACTAGCCTATAAAAATTTTGCCCACTTTTGGGGGGTGGGCTAGGAAAAAGTTTGGGGGCTAAAGCTCTCCCTACCCCCTAAAATCCCTTGAATGAACTAAGCAAATAGTAAGTTTTAATATTCTATATAGGGCTGCGGGCTCGTAGAGCTGGATATAAGGCTACCAATACAAGCCTATTTTAAGTACCTTTTCATAAACGGGATAACAAGGATAGCGTTTCCCTACATTGTGAAGCGCACCCTTTAGTGGATGAGATCTAGGGAAGGCTACATACCAATTAAAGTGAGTCTTTTGACGTAGATCAAAACTACATCCCAATATACGAGACTCAAACATAGTATTTATCAAACTGCGTTGATTTCAACTTCCAAATAAAGATAGCTGCAGGTGTCAAAAGTCATAAAGACAGGGGAATTTCAATGTTTTACAACAGCATGTTATTGTAAACCATGAAAATAGGAAGGTTTGTCAAGACCTCTGTTTCTATTCCACAATGCCCATGGCCCGTATGCAGTCTCACTTTTCTCCCTGTTAATTAATGAAACACGCAACCGGTACCGCGCACGTTCTCTTGCAGAGATTTACTTGACTAGGAAAAGAAGGTCACGTTGGACAGTGTTCACAGTTGTAAGTGGAGGTTCTCTTTTTCGAAAACAATGAGGTGACATACGCTGCCTCTCCGGCTGGAACTTACTTTCCAGAATTTACCACCCATCTTCGATTTTGCCTAAAGATTTGCACTTTTCGTGCTGCAAAACCTTGCGACCTTTTGCGACTTCTGGCGACCACCCTCTCACACTATGCGATCAACTTACGACCACTTCAGATCTCTTTCGGAGGTCGCAAAATTTTTTAAACATGGTTAAAACCTTGCGAGCTCTTGCGATCATGGCTTGCGAGCTACGACCTCTTGGGAGCTCTTGCGACCTCTTGCCAGCAAACGCTCTCACACTAGGCAACCTTTTCGAGGTCGCAGGAGGTCACAAGAAATCGCAAGAGCTCGCAAGCCTTTGGTCGCTAAGTGGGAAGCCGACTTAAAGCTTCAAGACGTTTGTGTTGTATGTTGTAAAATGATTTCCAGATCACCATAGTATTTTTGGTAGGGTACGGCGGAATACCGATATATTCGATAACACCGGTTTACGAACATATTCATTCCGACGGTAAAAATTCTGTGATACCGGTATACTGAAATCTCGGTATACCTCAAAAATAAAAAAAAAATTGTCTCAGATGGGATTCTGAAATTTCGGGAATACCAATATAAAAACATTTACTTTAAAAGGGCTTATTGAGTTGGTTCACAAAAGTCATGAATTTTTTCACACCTGTTGAGATTTAACCACATCTTGATTGTAAATGGTCAAACTAAGAGATTTTGCACATCTGACACACGACTAAAATGGCAATGATAGGGTAATTAATGATTAAAACCATTTGTTACAAACAAACGATCCCGGGGGACAGGGGCGACATGTCCCCCCAATATTTGAGAAATCGCACATTGACTTTGATTTTTCACACAGTAAATAACTGGAAAATCTGATCATGTCCCCCCAATATTGAGAACAAATCGCCGCTTTTGATTACAAATTTGTGACCAGACACTTAATTCCATTAGGTATTAATAATATGGAATCCCTTTTAAGTTTCTCACATTTTCGGTAACTATGGGAATTGCTACATGAATAATGAGGCTAATTAGAAGCGTTGTCATGCAATGATTTCTTTCAAACTCGTCACAAAATAATCAATATCAACTCAGTCAGCCCCTTTAACGAGTATTACCAATAGTGTCAACTACTGAACATGTACTTGTTTATACTGCATTTGCTAAGCGCAGATACGGTCGAGTAGGTATAGTAGGCAAGTGTTCTACGTATACGTTGGCCTATACTGTACGGTATTGACACAACTTTGGAAGACCGATATATATGTGTTTATTCATAGTCAAGAGTACACCAGTAATGTGGGGGAAATACCGTAGAAGTAGAGGCATTACAACGTTTGCGAAGCGTGGATGCCGACCGTTTGCTCGACAGTAACTTTAGACATTAACCTAGTAGCACAAATAACTGTGAATGGATTCATACGGATATACTAATAGCTTGAAGTATTATCGATAATGTAAATAACTATTTATGTGGACCGCCTGTACGCCTTCCGTTCTATTGCATTTGCGGAGCGTAGATATCGTTACGTGACCCTCAGCCTCCCACTAATGTGACAATATGGAAGTCGTTTCTCCCTCCACGTACATTCCAGTTACTAACACTAGTTGCTGTAACAAAAATTTCCAATTGCAGTTGAGATTGTTTTCAATTTGTTGCATAAAAGAATCTGAACGCAACTGAAAATATTCGGTATTTCACAGAAAACAAAATAAATTAAATGCATGGAGTGGGCGACTTAGTACAAGAGAAAAGGGAATATGTAACTCCAAAAAAGAGGGTTGCTGCATAAAAGAAAGAAACTAGGTTTTCGGTTTTTGAAAGAAGAAAAAAGAATACAGAAAATACATGAGGAAAATAAAAGGTGACTCCGATGAAAAAAAAAGTTGCTGCCAAAAGAAACAAGCAGTCAATAGCAAAGGACACCAACAAAAAAAAATAAGGAAAAATCTTTTACGGCATTTCCAAGCCCAAAAATGCCGAAAGCGACAGAAAAAGAGGTGAAAACCGCGAGAATTTCTTTTCATGTAAACCTTCTTGACCTTTTCTGTAAAGGCATGCTGCCAACATTAGGGGCGAACTGGTCAGCACTTCGAGGGGAACTGGTAGGTTTTTGGGAGCGAATTGGATAACGCTTGGGGGCGAAGTGGCAAGGATGCGAAACGACCTTAAACCGTTTCACGCATGCAAAAGTCAACTAACGCAACCATCTTCTGGAGGACAAACACGCGGACGCTAGGTTATGTACTAAAGCAATGTGGTGCATGGCGCAGTGTCCTCCAGAACAACTAGCGCATACACTGAATTTGACCTTTTGACCTTTGGTGCAAGCTCCCTATAGAGAACGTCCAGATGACGTATTTTATACCACGTAATTTCTCTGGACGGCAAAACCGCTCCTTATTATATTGACTTACCAAGCAAGCCTGGTTTAAAAAGGGCCTTTTACCAAGCTGGTGTATAATATTTTTGGCCAAAATTGTTGTTAAGTGCTAACCATTTGTTGCACATGTCTCCAATAGCAGAAAAAGGAAGTTTCACCTAAACAAAATCAAGATTTGGAAAGAAACAAGCAACCAGCTGTAGTACCTGGGTAGGAGGCTGTTCATTTTTGCCGTCCAAAATGAACGACAAATAAACGACAAAATCATGTGCTATGACGTCAATGCACGACCTCTATAGCCTGCTGCCATGGACTACGCACTGAGATTAAAGTGTCACATCAGTTGATTTTGTGGCTACAGCCTTTTGTTAGGAATCATACTTAGAAATAAGCTGCTTATGAAACAATTAGGCCTAAGATCAAAATGGGCGAGGTGTTTTTCCATGGATTGGGAACGTTTTCAGGAGGAGAGATAGACCTTTGCAGTAGTTCTACACTCTCTCAACACTTAAAAAGAGGACTAAGATTTTCAGGCAGGGTGTCCTTCTTTCACATCTACGCTACGGACCTACAAGTATATATGATCCTAAATATCATGAAATTGGGTGGCGTACGTTATGATGAAGGAGAACGTCAAAGACAGGGTTAATCCTTTAACTAGTAGTAAAGGGGTTTTTCATATATTTTCTGATATCCATAAAAGATCAGGCCAGTTTGCTTCATTAATCGTACATGAAACGTTGGCCTACATAGTGTTACGGGGCATGAACGGCTCGCCCAGAATACCAGCTTGAATCCTTCGACGAGAGAAAGCTCCAAAGAGTTCTAGCTACGATTTCTTCGAGTCCTTTCTAGAAATTTCCATGTTTCCTCTTCGAGAAGGTTCGATTTCCTTTTGGAAGGAACTGTCCAATCCAAGACAACAAATTTAGCAGTGTTCATGGCTGGAAACCCCACTTCCCAGAAATGTGTGCTGAAAAGTTCTAGAATGTCGTTAATTCAAGAGATTTCTAGAATATGGCTGGCGAGTATAAAAGGAAAGTCTTACGACAATCGTGGAGAGAGACCACAACAATTTTTAATAATATCAATGGTAAAATGTTAAATGTCATTCACACGTTGTACAATAATGCTAAATCGTGTGTTGTGAGCAATGGAACTAACTCTGATTTCTTCACTTGTAATGTAGGTGTTAGACAAGGGGAAAATTTGTCACCAGTTCTTTTTACCATGTTTCTAAATGACTTTGAAAGGTTCATTAGTAGTTACTATGGCGGTCTTTGCCAATTGTCATCTTCAGTTAAAGAACAATTAAGTACGGACGATGTTGAAATTTTTTTCAGATTACTTACACTATTGTACGTTGACGATACTATTGTTTTAGCTGAGAATGAAGCTGACTTACATCTAGCCTTGAATGATGTATATGATTATTGTAAGATGTGGAACATGACAGTAAACGCAAGTAAAAGTTGTCATATTCTCTAGAGGTAAAGTTAGAAAGAGAGCAAAGTTTACCCTTGAAAAATCCCAGGTGGAAATCGTTGATAGTTACACTTACCTTGGAACCGTTTTTAATTACAATAATAGATTTTCCCTAGCTTCTAATACGCCAGTGGACCAGGCAAGGCGTGCTATGTATGGTATGTTAAACAAAAGCTCTAGACTTTATCTTCCTCTGGATTTAAAATTTAAGTTATTTGACATATTTGTTATACCTGTCTTACTGTATTGCTGTGAAATCTGGGGTTTTGAAGACCTAAAACAACTGGAGGCTTTTCATATCAAATTTTGTAAGTATATCCTAAAGCTTAGTAAGAATACCCCGAATTGTATGGTGTACGGTGAACTTGGACGTCACAAATTACTTAAAACAATTGAAATAAGGATGATTAATTTTTGGTATCGTATTATTATTGGTAGTAAACATAAGCTGGCGCATGTTATGTATCAATTCTTAAGAGCTCTTGATGATACAGTGATTTACAGTTCCCTTTGGTTAGTTAAGGTCAAGAACATTTTAAATAAGTCTGGAATGTCTTTTGTTTGGAATTTACCAGACCACTTAGGCGTAGGCCAAGTAGACAGTATGCAAGTCTCTTTTCGACAATCCTGGTTAAATAATTCAATAAGTAGAAGACTGAGCGATATTTACGAACAAGAATGGTTGGCTGAGGTCGATAATCATTCACATTGTAAAATATATAGGATGTTTAAACAAAGACTTAAATTCGAAGATTATTTAGTAAGCCTAAATCCCCCTGGATCAGTAAATCTTTGCAAATATCGATGTAGTAATACCAACATTCCTTCCATTTCTGGTAGATACCAAGGTCTTGAGTTACATGAAAGGGTTTGTATTCTGTGTCCTAAGAACCAAATCGGAGATGAATTTCACTATATTTTTGAGTCCCCCTTTTTCTTCTAATGAGCGTAGTAAGTTTTTGAAAAAAAATTTTAGAACTAGGGCAAGTGCCATCAAAATGGAATCCCTTTTCCAGTCTAGAAATAAAGTCGTCCTTAAAAATTTGAGTAATTTCTGTTGGAAAATTATGGAAAAGTTTCGTTAGTTGAGAACATTGCATTTGCTTATTTTCTTTCTTTCCAAAGTCTGGTGCCACTATTTTAGTCACTCGACAGCTATTTACGTTATTGTATCTAAATGTTTTTTTTTTCTTTCTTT